>VDFB02075321.1:110337769-110449702 GCA_007258455.2 Sequoia sempervirens | reverse complement strand
GCCACCAACCCTCCTAGAAACTACAAAACTTCTAGAAAAACCAAAAACAACACCAATCGTCCAACCTGATGTTGGATAACCGAATTGTCCCTCCTTGTAACCAGAGACACACCGAGAACAACTGCCACAATTTTGAGGAAAAATTGGCAAACCCTCCAAACTATTGCAGATGAGCAAGATGCCCGAAAACAGACTGCAAAAACCACTGGTGCAGATGTTCGCACAACTCCAGGTGCGACTTAAAATAGACTGCAACAAAGTACGATTTTTGAGGAAAAAATTGCCAAACCCAGAAATCTGAAGATTACAAATCATTGTTTTTTTTGAAAAAAAAGGGTAAAAAACCCAAAAAGGAATCCCATGCAACTCTGCGAATTACAGAAGCCCAGAAATAGGTAGCTGACACAAAATCCGAAACACGGATCAACATACATAACAACGTTTTTTTTCAAAAACCAGGGAGCCCTCCTGAATTGCGAAAACCTAGACTAGGGCATACAGGAGACCCTTAATTTTTGAGGAAAAAATTATAAACCCTTTTACAAAATGATTTTTAAAGCAAAAAATTGCACAAAACCCACAATAGTTTTTGAAGGCCAAAAATTATAAAACCCAAAATAATTTTTTAAGGGACAAAATCATAAACCCACAAAGTAAACTAATTTTTTTTAAGCGAAAAAACCCAAATATAATTTTTTGTTCTTTTAAGGGACAAAAAATATTAAAAAACCTAGAAACATCGATGCCCAGAAACCCTAGGCGAACAAAGATAAACCAGCAAACCGAGACTAGTCTGCAACAACAAATCTCGAAACCCTAGCCATCGATAAAAACGACACCAGTTGAGGGCAAGTCCATGAAACCTGTCGAGGTCGCAGGAAGCCAAAAACGAAGGTCGTTGAGCAAATGCAAAAACCTTTACGGGCCGAAGTGAGCTGTAGAACAAATTATGGAGGTCGCAGGCGGAAGAACACAGTTGTCGGGAGAAAAGAACCTTAAACACGATATCTGTAGACAAAGATGTGCACAGGAACACATCGCGGATAGAACAGGTAAATACAAACCCTAGGGTTGCAAGTAAATACCATTTGGATGCTGGTGTCTTGCTAATTGTTTTACGTCGTGGCCCCTTGACCTTAGGCGTCTAGCTCTAAGAACAGCAGAATACTTTTCCTATCAAAATTTGTAAGTTCTTTGCATCCTTGGTACTTTAACTTCCTAATGCTTGAGAATTTGCACAAGGAATAGCTTTCTAGCATGATTTCTTTTCCCCAAAAGACAAATGCCCTTGCTTGTTGAACTGCAAAAGAAGTACAAAATCAATAGCTGTTTATGATGATTTGTTTGAAAACGAGGAGTATTTTGATTCCAAGGCCACAAAAATTTGAAGTTCTATTTGTTTTTGTACTGTAATATTTAAAATTTAATGGTTAGGAAAAATACAATTTCAGTAACTTTTTAGTTTTTAACATGGATTTGTTCTTTGTCTCTTTAGGAGTGTGCTTTTAAATACTTAAAAACGTGCAATATCAGTAGTTGCTTGTAATAATATTTTTAATCTTATAGTACTAGGAATCCCATCCAAATTCTGAACTTCTTTGCATATCTCATTTTGTACTTTCCAATGCTTTTGGAAAATGCACTTTCAACAACCTTTAAACATGATTTTTTTGATTCTGTGGTAGATTTGATGCAGAGGATCTCTTTGTTCATATTTTTGTTTTTGTATCTTGTGAAAATACTGCTGCATCTCAAGAATAAGGAATCTATTTTCTCATTCCTTTGTGCAGGGTATTGTCAAACTTTGCATTATCGTTTTCGATTATATCAATTTTGACCGGGATAACAACACTGTATAATACGGGGCTCACCTATGGAGGTCCAGTGACTATGGTATATGGATGGCTTATTGCTGGTTTTTTTACTATGTTTGTGGGTCTTGCCATGGCCGAAGTTTGCTCTTCTTATCCTACCTCTGGAGGTCTCTATTACTGGAGTGCCATGCTTGCTGGAAAGGAGTGGGGTCCCTTTGCCTCATGGATAACAGGCTGGTAAGACCCTTAAAACCTTTCAAGTTATGATATTGAACTTTCCTTTCTTAATAATCCATCATATGTCCAGTATTTCGATGGTAGTATTTGTTGCATGGTAGAAAAGGCATTTAACTTTTAAGATAAAATAAGTGGTTGCTGCTATTCTTTACAAAGATGATTTTTTTTTTCACGTGTTGACTATCAAGTAGATTTTTTTTCCCCATACCAGTAGTTGCAATGTATTTTGGAGTAAAGTCTACCAGTCTCAAAAAGAACTCATGATTGCAAAACTAAGAACCAGCTCACATGAGCCACACAGCGAAACTGGAAGATGAACCCTCTTGTATACACCTTGGGTCTATACAGTGTAGTAACTTAAATGAAGTAGACCACGACACTCGTCCTTTTTAACCTGCATGTATATAATGAATTTAGGGTAAGTTATATGGATGCTTGCAGCTGTAACCTAGACTCTAGTACATCAAATCTTGAATAAAGACAACAAACCACAACTTAGGCAATTTATTTTTATACTAAACATTCATAGAAATAATGTTTGAAACAAGTCAACACACTTTGGTAAGTTCTACAGACCATTTTTTTGGGCTATCATTAAATATCAACTTATCTTATGTTGATGCATACAGTTTTTCTGTTCTTAATAAAAAAGGGCACTGACTCTAGTTGGTATATATGGGACACAAGCCGTTGATGGCAACTCTTAAATGGCAGACAGAATGACTACATGTCTCAATAGATTGATAATTTAGATTTCTGTAACAAAAAATGAACACACACTTATATGCAGAGGATTAAATCCTTGAAGGGATTAAATTTAGATGCTAGGGCTGGTCTTTATGATGCAATCTTCTTTTAAAGTGTGTTGGTAATAACAAATCCTAATTCCTTTCTTTTCAAGAACAGTTATGGTTAATCAGATAAACTATAAAATGAGAGTCAGCTATTGATTTTCACTCTTGTTTTGAAGAATTTATTTTGCAGTTGGTTTCTGTTCAGAGGAGTGAAATATTTACAACAATGACCTTAGAAGCCTTTTGAAGTCCTAAACTTATGCACATGAGATTCCCTGGACGTAATTGAAACAAACTTTACAACTGGCATAATCTAAGGTTATATTCTCAAGTGCAATTGAAGTTTGAGATATCCATAGACTGGTCAGTCTGAATGACAAAATCTATCTGCAACAAGGATATTTTAAAATTACTGTGCGAGGATAAATTATTCAAATAGCTACCATGGTATAAAATCTATAGTAAATATTGTTTCACAATAATGTTGCATAAAATTTATATGAATAAATGTTCAAAGAATGACACGTTTAGTAGGAAAATATGATACCTTTTAACACTTGCATGTTTTGTGTGCCCTGCAGGTTTAACATAGTTGGTCAGGTTGGTCAAAACATTCTCTTCCACACAGAAAAATATGTTCAAACTTGATGATGAGGAACTGAAACCATTTGAAGTTGCATTTTTTTGCTTGTATATTTAGTTTTTATTTTAGAAATATGCATGGGTTACATGGTATGGAAGGTTTCCTAATGGTTGTTATTGGGTTACATGGTATGGAAGGTTTCCTAATGGTTGTTATTGTTGCCTTATAAAAGACACATTTGTTTGATATATTTATCATTGCTAATGTTGTTTCTTTCAGTGGGCAGTTACTACAAGTATAGATTTCTCTCTTGCGCAACTGGTTCAAGTGATTATCCTTCTCAGTACAGGAGGCAACAATGGTGGTGGATACAGTGCCTCCAAGTATGTTGTCATATGTTTTCATGGGGGGATTCTTTTCTCTCATGCAATTCTTAATAGTCTTCCTGTTACATGGTTATCATTTTTTGGGACACTATCTGCTGCATGGAATGTTTTAGGTAAGCATCAGCAAATTGAGGATCTCTGATCTGAAAATATATTCTGAAGTTTATCTATAGAGTGATAATTTCATGGGACAAATTCAATTTTTAGGACTAAATGCCTTTTCTCCTTTCAGGTGTTTTTGTTCTTATGATTCTTATACCTGTTGTTGCTCCAAAGAAGGCGAGCGCTGAATTTGTTTTCAAACACTTCAACACTGATAATGATGTTGGAATTCATAGTAAACCTTATATTTTTGTTTTAGGACTCCTCATGAGTCAGTACACTTTGAGTGGATATGATGCTTCTGCTCACATGGTAAGATTTTGCTTTTGGTACTGTGTTTTACTGTTTTCTAACACAACGTCCAATGAAAAGCAATTCATATTAATGAATTTGAAAGCTTCTAAGCATGCTATTTTTTGCATCTGTTATACAATGTACCAATGCCAAATTGCAAAGAAAATAGGCATCATAGTAATATATAATCCATAACTTGTTCTAAACATGAAGCTTAATCTCAAAACATAATATAAGCATTATAAAACACAATGACCAACTCACAGATTTAACAAAAACTCTAGACAATGATGCTTCTCCTTAAAATGCTCATTGATTTAATTCTCACTGGCCATGCAAGCCTTGAACAATTTTTTGTAAAAACTTAATGCATTCTTGATAGAGTTTCAAAAAGGATTCAACTTCATTAGATTAGGGCACCGTCTCTCTCAAAGCAACTATTGAACTACTTATAACATTGCAGTTTCCAGAAGATTCTTGATTCAAACCTACAATAGCTACATTTAACGATAGAGACCATACTTCTACCAATAGTCAGTATGATTGTTGCAGTTTTGGTCTTTTCTAAATTTCTACCATTATCTATATTTATATTCAGTTATGCTCCCAGGTGTGAATCTTCCTATTCATTTCTGTTAGTGAGCCATACACAAATCAAAGGCCTATAAGAGCATTGCTTTCCTTCTTGGCTAGGCAGGGATAGCAAAACATTTTAGAATGAGCTCCAATGTCAGCTCCAACATCAACAAACACAATCCTTTTTCAAAGCAAATGGAGATAAATAACATGATTTCCTAAGGATCAAGATGAAGTGCACATAATAGAACTGAAAAAGAACAAGAAAAGAATAACATACACACAAGAAAGAGAACGAGATAAGGTAGATAGAAAGAGTATCCAAATAATCAATAATGCTCAAGAGTGTATGCAGCAATCCACAAGTTGCCATGAAGATCACATCCTTTCATAAATAGATTGGTAGATACAGCATGTACAAATACAAGAGGAAGATTATATGGCATGCATGAGTAGAAGTGGAAGATTTTACAAAGCATGCACAAGCACAATAGGAAAATTCTCTAAAGATTGGTACAAAACGAAATAGGAAAGTGAAGACACACCACAATAGTAATAAGGCATTGCATAATAAGCCACATGATAGCTACGTAAGTTTACCCATTTAAATATCATAATCAACATTCTCTATAATATTCACTTGTGGTTTTTGAAGGGTTGGGGGGACAATGACGAGATTGTTATATAATAATATATGCCTAGAAGGTGTCATTAAACAACCATCACCTTTATAATAGCTTCTTGAGTCCTAAAATGTTTCAAAAATTAACACGTATTTTTCTTAAAAATGTCAATAATTTGGCTTTGTGAACTAGAATTGTCCAACTGACCACTTCAACTATGGATCAACTAAAATAATGTACAAATGATGAACCCATTGTTTTAGTATGCATAGAAAAATATGATTCTTAAAAAAATAGAGAGCACTCTGATCATTACATCTTAGGAATGTATCAAGGACCTTTTGAATTCTTGATGCTCCCACACCATGTTGCTAATGCCAATCTGATGTGCCATTTGCTATTGGAATAATGCTGATGTCTGCGCCTAGGTCACTTAGCACATTTTTGAAGCATTTATTATTCATCCAAAGTTTTATCATGGCTGTCTTCTTTGTCCATCTCCTAGGTGTCTTCACTGCACTCCTAACTTGTGGGTTCAAGTTAGTGTTTTTATTCCAGTATTTAGAAAATTGCTCAAGATTTTCTTCTTGTGCCAAGCTAGCTAATTATTTAATTAGTTGGGCCTCTTTTTTTGAAAAGTAGGCTTTGCAATAGTTCTCTTTTTTCTTGTCTTCTATGATGAACTTCTGAGTATCATCAATTATTAAATCATGTTTTGATTTGGTGGGAAAAGTCTTTTTCTTCTTCTACTTTTGATTCTTCAATTAATGATTTTTCTCTTGTGGTGTTAGTTCCTTCTTTGGTTACCACTGCGACTTAATTTTTCTTTTTAGATTTATTAATAACTTTTCTTTTCAAATTTTCTATCCTCTAGATATTCTCTTTCTAGATATTCTCTTTCTAGTTGTTCTTCCTTTGTGATTAATAGTTGGCTTCTTTCCTCTTCATCATTCAATTTTACTTTCACACATCTTCTTGCTCCTTGAGAATTTTGTTTAGGAATCCTCATTATGACTTTGGTTCCTCTAACTAACATTTGGTTGATAGTTCCTCACTTTTTGTTTGCAGTGGGGCATTCTTCAAATAGATCATCAATGGTATCATTGCAAAACATCAAGTTTTCTTACTCTCTTTTTGGCATTCATTTGCGTAATGACTTATTTAGTTGCACTTGTAGCATGCAACATCTTCTATTCGTTGACCGCACTCTCTTCCTTTACTACATCCTCCTTTTTAGTTATATAATATCCTTTGTTATCATATGGAGGGTAGCGTGTAGAAGGTTGCTCATTTATTATTTGTGATGGTGTATACTGTGCCACATGTATGTTGTGTTGATTTTTCCATGCTGGTTCTTTGTAGTCATGGTCATAAAATGCTCTTTTAGCTAGTTGTTTAGCTTTGCTACTCTTTTATGGATGGGACAATTGTCTTCAAATAGATAGTTGCACCATGGTTCATGTTCATCCTGTCCCTTAGTTTCAATAAAAGGGATGGATAGTTATCTATTTCATGATCATCCCATTCACCACAAATTTCACAATATGTACTTTTCAACTTTCTAAGGACTGATTGTAAGTCCATTCTAAGTGTAACAACTCTTTTTTCACCTTTTATCATTAGGTATTCATTCCCTTAGTGTGCTTCCTTAGAGCAATAAGTGCACCAAATCTTCTTCCTTTGATTAGATGATGAAGTTATGCTATTTTGACCTTTAGCCAGTATATCTTGCTTAATCTACAATTTTTCTAATTCTAGTTTCATTCTTTCAATTTTTCAATTTTTTGTTTCGTTGTTCTTTCTTCTCCACGGTTGTTCTTCTAATCTACATGCCAATTCTACTACACTCGAGCGGGTATCAATATGTTTTCCATCCCATGCAGTTATCACTTCCGATAATAGTCTTTACACAAACCATTCAATTCTTTGCTTTTCATTGAGTAGCTCTTCCAATTTTATCATCACTTTCTTAAATCTATGGTCGAATTCTTTAATAGTTTCTCCATCTTGCAACATTTCTCTCATCTTATTGATGCTCTCAGATGGAACTTGAGGGGATTCAAAATTAGAGAGTAATTCATCCTTTAATTCCTATTGATTTAAGATAGCTTCGGTCAGATATAAATGATGATTGCATTCATGCATCATCATCATTTATATTTAACCAAACTGTTCTTGAAATATAAAACCATCAAATAAGTTATTCGAATGATGATGATCGAAATTTGCAAATGGATAAATCGGAATTCATATTAGATGATTGGTGTTTGTTAAATACACACATCTTAGTCTATGGATAACACCGAATGGTTTCGGTTGTTAAGGGAGCCCGCACGCTCAAGGGACACGTCCCATGAGCGGACGTGTCTCCACTTTGTGGAGACACGTCCTCTCATGAGACGCGTCTCTCCTTGAGGCGTGTCTCCCACATATAAATGGGACTTCATTCCCTTATTTGCAAGACATCGAAATCTATAAATGTTCTGCAATCAGCACATTTGATACAAAAGAAATAAATCTGACTTACAATTCTAGAACAAAATTTCAAACTTAGAATTTCCATAGGTTCTTTTAGGATACAATCTGATAAGATTTGATTAACATTTACATTTCCTACCATTCTTTGTGATGTTGAGGGCACTTCTTCGTATACCATCTTAGCACATCATTTCTTAGTCCTTACAAAACCATAGAGTTTATCTTGATTGGTTTGGGTCCCATTTCTTTTCGAAGAAGTTCTAACACAAAGATGTGTTTGGTTACTTCTTTGGTCTCTTTGCCAAAGATTGGTAATTTTGTTGTTCTATCCAAATGAGAAGACTGTTCCCCAGATCCATTTATGCTAGGCAAGGGTTCTTCCTCACTTCTTGTTGGATTATCCTTTGATTTTGGATTGGTCTATTTCCTTCCCTTCACTACTTTCCTACCATAGTTTCTTTGCTTCACTAATTTCTTGTTTCTTTCTTTATCTCTCTAATTTCATTTCAGAGAACTTGTTTCACAATATCTTTGTGCAATCTCTTATAAATTCCTATTGTTGGTTTTCTCTTGTTCGGTTGAATCACTATATATACCCTCTGCAAGTATTCTTCTTGTCTTAATTGACATGGGGGATGACTCTTGGTCTAGGGGGTTCACCTCCTCATGTGATTGTTTCAATTTAGGAGATTTTTTTTCATTAGTTAGCGACATTTCATCAATTAATATAGGGTTTTCCCATCTTTTGCTAGTCATCTCAATAGTATCTATAGCAAGGTCCTTGAACATGTTTTCCATTTCCTTTTCCTTTGCATTCTTCTTATCTTCTTGCAAATTCAATCTACTTAACATTTTCTCTCTTCATAATCCCACACTTTTACTTACCACATTATCTAATTACTTCACACTAAAATTTAGAGGTTTTAATTGTAATGTCCCCCTTTTAGCATGATCCTGTTTTGTGAATGGTTTAGCCTATCATTGGCCCTCGTAGGCTAACACTAATGGTTAGGGGGTCTTCTGAGGATTGTATCATCTCCAGTGTTCAGAGACTAGCAGTTTTGGCTTTTGTTTGAGGTCTCCGTATGCATTACTTACTATTTATAGTAGGTTAGAGTTACATACAGGGGGACCCTTACTATTTTTAGTAAGGTGTGTGGTTGTATGTAGTTACCTCAGCTTAGCACCTAGTTCAGACGACATTCAGAGATGTTGAGTATTTATGGAGTTATTAATGTTTATTTGGCTCAAATAAACATTAATTAATTTAAAAGGGTATATTATTAAGTTATAACTTAACTTAATATTGAGGGTCTAGGCGTCATGAGCATGGGGCCATTTGAGTTAATTATTATTTGGGCATCAACTTTGGTAAACTTAATGAAATATTAAAAGTGAATGCAATTAATAACATTTAATGTTATTAAATGGTGCTTTTTGAAGAAATCGACCCCTCTTGGAGAATTATAAATATTTTACATTGGAGATTGTGCCATTCATTTTGATTGAGCATTGGTTTTGGTGAAAATTGTCTGAGAGGAAGAAGCCAAGGGTTTCATTCTTCGAGCCATTGGAGAACGTTCACTCTTCAGTGTTGCAGCCATTTGAGGTGGTGAGATATCCATTGAATTTGGCATTCAGAGGAGACCTCATTCAGGGGTTTCAATTGTGCAGATTGGTGAGATTGATATGAGGATTACAATGTTTATCATTTAGGAAATTGTCAGTATTGAAAGGCAGTGTCTTTAGTTGTCATCTTGAGCGACTGGCATCAAAACCAAGAAGGTACGACCTTCATATTTAAGCCTCTACAACAGCAAGTGGCACCCCTTTTAAGAGGGACGATTTGGGTGAAAAAGGGCATAATAAAATTTGAGAAAATTAGGGGGAGGTCGCCTAACTTCATAGCAGCCATCCACAACAGATTTTGATAAAAAGGCAGCATGTATGAAGAGAATCGAACTCATCCTTGAAGTGCTTTTTTCCTGCAAATTAATGGCAGCCATCTATCTCTGCTATTCATTACGGGTATGCTTGTAAATTGTTTATCTTTGCAAGAAATCAATAAAATCAAATATTGGAAGCGTTGCTATTCCTTTAGTTTCTCGTTATTCTTTTCATTTCATTCCCAACATTGTCTTTATTTGCAAAATTGCAAAAAAAGAAAAAAACCCTCGTGAGAACACAAAGAAATTGCAAAACATAAAACAAAAAAAAATGAGACATGAAATCTAGGGCAAGAAGAGTTCTTACATTGGTATTAGAGCCGTTTTCCTACCATCCTTGTGGGGTTTTGAATGCAACAAAGTGACAGAGCAAAGAGGTATTACGAGAGAGAACTTTGTAAGAAGTGGCAACCACCATAGGTACCTGAAGGGGAAACAGTTTCTAGTTTGATTGGTGTTCATCATGGGTCATCCTCAGGGCATACTGAACAGGTCATAGGCATGGGTGACAGAGTGGATAATAATCCACCAGGGGATGATGACAGAATGGTAAGAGATACTTTGAGGGGTTTACAGGTTGGCCAGCAGCAGGTAGTTGATGCATTACAGCAACTTACGACAACCTTGGAATAGTTGAATTTACCCAGGAGACAGCACTAGGATCATGATGATAATCAGAGTGTAGCTGGATCACAGAGAGTACATAGGGAACCTTCTCGCACTGCAGATAGGTCTACACGACCCACTTTCCTGAGAAATGAACCCGAGGAGGAGAATGGGGGTGCAGATGGTGAACCAATGTTTGCTGATAACATTATGACAGCGAACGATGAATGGAATTATTGACGCCTCAAGTGTGTGAGCGCATGCATTTTGACCGATTTGTGGCTTCGAGGGTTGATTATTACAGGTCCAGGCAGGATAGGGTACCGAGGAATCAGAATAGTGATCTGAAGCATGCTACCAGTAAGCTCACACTGCTCATGTTTGATGGAAGTGGAAAAGTTATAGCTCAGTCTTGGGTTCATAAGTTGGATACTTTCCTAAACCTTCGACCTATGGCAGAGGCAGATGCAATTAAGTATGCTACATTGCATTTGGAGGGAGCAACCCACGATTGGTGGTATCACGGGATGGTGATTCTACAGCATGATCGCATCACTTCCTATCAGGAGTTCGTTGATAGGCTAGTTGAACGATTTGACAAGAAGGATCCAGAAGTATATTTCAGAGACTTGGCACAACTTAAGCAGGTTGGTAGTTTGGAGAACTACATCAGTGACTTCTAGAGATTATCCGTGATGGTACCAAACATATCTGAGAGGAGGTTAGTTGTACTCTTCATGGAGGGCTTACAGGAACCATTACGAGGGTGGATAAAAGCTTTTGATCCACCAACACTATAGGAGGCAATGAAGAAAGCAAGGAGTATGGAGTTTGCAGCCCCAAAAAACAAGAATTCACATAGGGATGTTCCTTTGACCAGCAATGAGGAATCTCAACCAATTGCTGATAAGAAAAAGATATTAGCAACTGTGGTGGATGAGGAGTCACGCGAGGAGTTGAGAAAAAATAAATTATGTTTTTGGTGTAAGGAACCATATAACAAGGACCATGATTGCCCTTTGAGACCTAAGGGAAAAGCAAATCGTATCATGTGGGCATATTATGAGGATTCAGATTCAGATCAGCCAACTTCAGAGGATCATTAGGATGAGAAGGCATCTGCGGATGGGAATTTGGCTCCTATGGCATTCTTTGCTAATGTTCAGGATGAGGCCACTTTTAGATTCAGGGGAACAGTTAATGGGCAACATTGTGTTGCTATGCTAGATACAGGAGCAACACATAATTTTATTGACGAGGGTTTCGTGGCTAGATGCAGACTTCAGGCCGAAGATTTTGATGGATTTAGAGTTCGAGTGGTTGATGGATACACCCTCGCGTGCACCAGGTGGGTTACTAATCTCACTTTGATGTTGAACAACTATGAGTTACATTCTGATTTCTATGTGGTCAACATGGGTGAGATGGATATAGTTTTGGGCATGAAATGGCTCCAAAACTTGGGAGTATTTACCTTCAACGTACCTAAGGTGGAGATGCCATTTGAGGTTGATGGCAGAAAACATGTGTTGAGGGGAATTACAGATGGGAGCTTGCATTCTATCTCTCTTCGTACAGAGAAGAATAGGGAGAGAGAGCAAGAGATGATTCAGGAGGAGTTCGCATTAGCTGATGACTCCAGGGTTTTAGAGTTGTATGTTTTAGATCAGCATGGCGGTGTTGTTCAGTTTGTGAACAACCCCTTGTTTGAGGCAGATGTTACATTGTTTTATGATAATCCGCTTTTTGGGTTAGATGCTGATTCCACTCTTGACCTGGACTTTGAGACGAGCGTTGATTGTAGTGTTTGGGATCCTTCCAGTGCATTGAGGTTTCAGACAAGGCTCGCAGAGGAGTTTTCTGAGGTATACACAGTGAGGAGTGCGTACAGTTTCACATTTGACCCTCATGTGCATGACCTATCTTAGATGCATAGTTCAGTGGCGCATGTACTTGACAGCAGTTATGATAGCTTGCCTTGCGCGAAGTTAGGAAGCAAATGTTGTCAGTTCCCTGAGTGGCTTCCTTTTGAGACACATACTCCTGCGACACCTGATGGCGAGTTCGAGTTGGATCAGCGGGTTCAGTGTGATGAGCCTAGCCTAAGATGACTCAAAAACTCTTCTTTGTTCCCTTGAAATTTCGTCAAAACAATTTGAATGCAAACTTCCAGCTTGCTGGTCTGAGTTATCAGTCTGATATAAATGCTTGAAACCGATGATAGATACACAAGTAATGTTTATAAATGCTTTCCCTAATATCCTAATGAATTCTAGATGCAATGCAATCAAGTTTTGTGTTTTTAAAAAAACATATCATGAGATCCTACTTGAGATAAATGCATATACAGCCTATAAGCATTATGTCAAACAGTTGACATGCATCCTCATACATTGTTCAAATGATCATTATAACTCCAACTGATGTTATCTTTTATTGAGATGCAATCCCTACGGCAATGTTTTCAATACAAATACCAAGCCTCTTTTATTATGAACCAATATGCATAAGTTGGTTACAATGCAACTCAACTTTATACTTGATTGAATTATATCTTCATACTGTAACAGCATTACAAGAATAATTTGATCGAGATGCCTAACTGTAACTATTTTGCCAGTGAGCTGAACAAATCAGATGATGGAATTATTACTCCTAAATGCAATACAATAATGAAAATGGAACCTGATATATGACTGCTGCAGACTCAAAATAATTCGATTCTCTTCATAAATGCTGATTCTGGCATCTACAATGCAGCGCCTTGCTTCCAAGGCATCCAACGAAGCTCCTAGAATTTTCTTAGATTTTATTTTCCTTCCTTTCTCAAAATCGCCCCCTTCAAGAGAGCCACCCCTACATCTGGAAGTAATCTTTAGATAATAAATTGCTTTCAGCTTCAAACAATGATCTGTGGCTTCAAAAACCAACGCCTCCTATCATAGATTGTAGCGCCTCAATGCTCAAGAGGAAACCAATGTAGATGTAGCTCCCATATGCCAAATCGAGCTACCTAAGGGCTGGTAAGGATGACTGAAAATAGAATATCAGAACTGCTGGTAAACCAAAATATGATACCATTCATCCTCCAAGATGTTCGATATGAAACCCCACATACTAAAGAAGAAATTCCCTTCAACAACAATTAAATACTCTTCAATAATAATCTTCAAACTTTTGATCTGCAAATATATAACTCTTTGAAACCCTTAATTTATTCTCCACTAAAGCACAAGTGAAAGGACTGAATTATCCTCTCCAATTGCAACCCTTCAAGAGATATTTCACTCCCTCAGTTATGCTATCAATAGGAAGTTTTCTTTTCCTATGATCAAAGAAGAAAACTGCGAAAGCCCTAGGCTCCACAATAAAAATCAATCAAAATAATATTCATCAACTGGATGCTGAGAATGAGCTCTTACCTCTCTTTTTATTCTTTCCTTAGGAGAGCTCAAACACCTTCCTGGCCAATGTGGGATAAAAGATTTATTCCCACATTAAATTATTCACTTAACGCACTTTATTATATTAAAGTGACTTTATTATTATAAAGTTACTTTATAACTTCATAATAATATTAAAATATTAAATAAATCACTTAAGTCACTTAAACTTTAATATCTCTTGATGTACTTGTCTGATTTCTAAGTCGTCTGAGCCAGGAGTCGACTCTCCCTGTTCTCCATGTGATCAGATGCCTGTCTAAAAATAGAAACCCTGAACAGTGACTTACTATAAATAGTAAGTATGTGAAACTGAGTCTAGAAACAGCTGCAAAGGCCCAATCAAGGTCGACACTGCCAATATGCTCTACTCAGGTGTCTTTCTATTAATAGAAACCCCGACTCTCCCAAAATAGTAACTTACTATAAATAGTAAGTGTGCCAATCTGAGTCAAATAACCTATGCAAAGGCCAAAACCTGAATCCAGCTGAAGAGTAATGTCTCTAATCAGAGTAACTGCCACACGGGACCCTCTATCCAGACATACTAGCCTACAAGGGTCAGGAATAGGATAAATCCACCAAACTCTGATGCTCGCAAAATGGGGACATTACATTCAGCTAGTTGTTTTGGGGATGGTGTTACAGGAGTAGTTTGATGATATTAGGGACATTGTACAATTCTACCTGTGGGATCCTGGTGGAGTGTTTTTACAGAGGAGTAACTATTGGCAGTTGAGATTGCTTGGGGACAAGCAATTTCAGGGAGGGCGGTCTGTAATGTCCCCCTTTTAGCATGATCCTGTTTTGCGAATGGTTTAGCCTATCACTGGCCCTCGTAGGCTAACACTGATGGTTAGGGGATCTTCTGAGGATTGTATCATCTCCAGTGTTCAGAAACTAGCAGTTTTGGCTTTCGTTTGAGGTCTCCAGGACTCCGTATGCATTACTTACTATTTATAGTAAGTCAGAGTTACATAGAGGGGGACCCTTACTATTTTTAGTAAGGCGTGTGGTCGTATGCAGTTACCTCAACTTAGCACCCAGTTCAGACGACATTCAGAGATGTTGAGTATTTATGGAGTTATTAATGTTTATTTGGCTCAAATAAACATTAATTAATTTAAAAGTGTATATTATTAAGTTATAACTTAACTTAATATTGAGGTTCTAGGCGTCATGAGCATGGGGCCATTTGAGTTAATTATTATTTGGGCGTCAACTTTGGTAAACTTAATGAAATATTAAAAGTGAATGCAATTAATAACATTTAATGTTATTAAATGGTGCTTTTTGAAGAAATCGACCCCTCTTGGAGAATTATAAATATTTTGCATTGGAGATTGTGCCATTCATTTCGATTGAGCATTGGTTTTGGTGAAAATTGTCTGAGAGGAAGAAGCCAAGGGTTTCATTCTTCGAGCCATTGGAGAACGTTCACTCTTCAGTGTTGCAGCCATTTGAGGTGGTGAGATATCCATTGAATTTGGCATTCAGAGGAGACCTCATTTAGGGGTTTCAATTGTGCAGATTGGTGAGATTGATCTGAGGATTACAATGTTTATCATTTAGGAAATTGTCAGTATTGAAAGGTAGTGTCTTCAGTTGTCATCTTGAGCGATTGGCATCAAAACCAAGAAGGTACGGCCTGCATATTTAAGCCTCTACAGCAGCAAGTGGCGCCCCTTTTAAGAGGGACGATTTGGGTGAAAAAGGGCATAATAAAATTTGAGAAAATTAGGGGGAGGTTGCCTAACTTCATAGCAGCCATCCACAGCAGATTTTGATAAAAAGGCAGCATGTATGAAGAGAATCGAACTCATCCTTGAAGTGCTTTTTTCCTGCAAATTAATGGCAGCCATCTATCTCTGCTATTCATTTCGGGTATGCTTGTAAATTGTTTATCTTTGCAAGAAATCAATAAAATCAAATATTGGAAGCATTGCTATTCCTTTAGTTTCTCATTATTCTTTTCATTTCATTCCCACCATTGTTTTTATTTGCAAAATTTCAAAAAAAGCAGAAAACCCTTGTGAGAACACAAAGAAATTGCAAAACATAAAACAAAAAAAAACGAGACACGAAATCTAGGGCAAGAAGAGTTCTTACATTAATTTTTTTAATGGGTTTAATAATTCTTCAAATCCATCATTTATTGTTATTTTTAGGTTAGATAAATTAGGTGCAAAAGTCAAAAGTTTGAATGGCAAAGCACCCCTATTTTGACACCCTTTTTCTAGTGACTCCTTAAATATTACATATTCTTCAATCTGTTTTGTTAATCTTTGTACAATCCTAGTTGTGCTGTCTAGATGATATTTGAGTTTCTCAAGTGTATCTTTGTTATGGAGCAGTACAACCATCCCTTGTTCCTCTGTGTATGGAATCATATTATGTTCCATAGAATTCTTAGGTTCAATTGTAGCCCCCTCATCATAGTCATTGATGCTTAATTCTTCCAATGGTGGGTTCTCCTTATCTTCTTCCTCTTCAACACTCTCAACAACATCTCCTTTGGTACACTCTAACTCTTCTTACCTATTCCAAAATTCCTTATCTTTTGTAGTAGCAACCCCTTTGGCATTAATTTGGCTTCTCTAGCCTTCTCTATCCTTTTGCGGTATATCTTTTCTATCTCTCTTGAATCCGCTTTAGTCTTTTTTCTTCCATGTTCAATTTCTTTGCTAACTCAATCTCTTCTCTAATCTCTCTTTGCTTCTTTCTCTCTCCTTTTGCCATGTGTTTTTATTGATTTTGTATTCCATTAATCCTTTTATTCATCCCTAATAGCTTATTCTTGTCTTTCTTCTAATACTTGCATCTCTCTAGAGATCCCTTTAGGATTCCTCCTCTTTCCAATTGTCATCCCCTAGGTGCCTATCTCCCTCTAATGAGTCTAGAACTTAGAGGTTTTTATTGCAAACCATAAATTTTTTCCCTGCTTGTTTTGTAATCCTCTTTTACTGACTCCTTTATCACTGCAAATGATTAATCTATTGATTTGACCTTTCTTTTATTGCTTTACTAGGGTCTTGGCAATGGAACCAAGATGTTGGCGAGAATGGACATAGATCAAGGATTTGAGCCTAAGTTAGTTGAGTGTTGTATTTATACCCCAGAATGAGCAATAAGAGGAATATCAGGGCTTATGCAGTGAGTTATAGAAGGTTGCATTAGGGAGTAATAAGTAAAATTGATAGTATACAACAACCGACATGCACATCATATATCATAACACATTATACATAAGTTAGACCAACTTGTGATTTATTATACTCATCATATACAATGTTGACATACAAAGCCACAAATTGTTCATACATTACATATCATATTCAATCCTATACATTTCTCTATCTATCTAATATTACTTCATCTCATATCATACATCCTCTTTCTTCTAGTCTCTTATTTTCTTCTATATCCTTATCTTTTTGTTCATCTTTTGAGCCTATACTTATACCTAAGTATCTCAAGGACTGTGCCTTTTGTGTATATTAATTCCTTTAGATGAGTTGGTGGCTAAGCGTGCCACATTTCCTTTGTGGTGGATGAGGCTTGTTGTAAAGTTGGCTTTGTCATACCAACATCATCCCCCCTTTGAAATGACATCTTGTCCTCATGACATCCTAGTTCTGTCTTGACCGAGATACTCAAAATTGACAAAATTGTAGTGCCCCTTGTCTTCAAAATTTTGTGAAGCTCCTAAAACTCATTTTGATTTTCTTATCTTATTTGGCCTTTTTATTAAAATTAAAGTAACACATTCCCTTAGTCAATTAGGGGTTCTTACCCCTATCTGATCAATACCAAGTCCATCATTTTAAAGTATGGGCTTATATCTTGCAAGCCAAACTTATCTAAGAAGGGCCTTCGAGCTTAAATAACTGAATTCCATTGCTGCTGAGTGGTGAAATTTCAAGTTCAATTACACCCTATTGGTAAATTACTTTGAGTCGCAAGATGAAATAAATTTACAGCAGAATGAGGGCACAAAGTCATTCGCCTATTGTGAGGGGAGCTTTCCTTTATTTAACTCTAAATGGGTATTTATAGATTGATTGTCTGCCAATATTTGCAAATGTTGGAAAGCTTGAAAGTTTGGAATATTTTAACTATGGAAATAACTAGAGAAGAGTACTTTATTAAACCAAGCAAAAGCACAATTTAGTGGGGGATACAAGATATGTGAATTTACAATATAATCTGGGACTAAATAGTTACAATGTATTTCTTTAACTTTTTTGATTGGTTGCTTCTGTGACACTTCAGTTTCATGCCCATTTATTGTTTTTGATATTATAACTATTAAATTTTCTTTTGCTGTTTATCATTCTTCTAAAGTTTTTTTTCCTCTCTTTTTATTTCTGTTTAGGATCAAAAATTTCTTGCAGCTCCAAACAACTTAGTAGATATTTTTATAATGTCACGTATTCAAGATATTTCTTAGGCATAATAAACCATGATTGCCTTAAGGATTGCAATCCCACCGGCTTCATTCTGCAACATAAGTTTCAACAAGATCCAACTGTGATTAGCCGCTTGATACAAATGAGCAGCAATCTCAGCATTTGAGAAAATCCTCACCTCTTTGCCTTTTTATTCAATAATCAGTCTCCTTGCTGCACAAAATTCGCATCATGCACATTGCTTATCTTTAATTTATCATGGCCTGCCAGCTGTAAGACAAAATCTCTGATCTTGCCATTTGTGAAATTGAATCTTATTAATATTAAACGATGGACAGATCAGAGAATTTTCAAGAACTTAATGGAAGTGGCGCCATCTTTTAGGGCCTTCTGGTCATTAGATCAAAATCATTTAAAAGATCAATGACAGTAAATCCTAGAGAGGTTGGCAGGCTCAAATATTTTATAGAGAAATGATTGGGTGTCATGTGGGTGATCCACATCTTTTTTCAGGTTATCTTTTCCTTTCCACAAAATTACTCTATTAAGTCCCTGTCTTATAATCTTCAAGAGTATCATTTTTCATATTTGTGGTGTTAAATCAAAACACATCAATGGTGCAGTGATAAAAAAATGGATCAGAAATTCATGTTGGATTCAACTTGTGATGAAAAGGGTAAAAAGCAGTACTTTGGTGACACTCAAAGTTGAATAATTTTACATATTTAGGTTCCTCTCAAAAAGTTGAATATTTAGGTTACTTGGACTTGTCCTTGTAAATATCCCAAGAAAGGGAAATTGATGTGAAAGAAGAGTTAGTAATTGATCTCAGGAGCAAAACATATAATGTCCTTGCTTGTTACATTTCCAAGAGGCTTGAGATTGTAGTCGTTTGGAGATAGTGGATGAGAAGACCAATAGACCTCACTCTTGCTAGAGTTTTTCCCCTAGAATCTAGATTTCTCCAAGAGCAATCCTTGTGTCCTCCATTCTTTTATTGCTTTTCTCTTGTTTCTTCATGTTCAATTGTTTGTTTGAATGCTTAAGGATCTAGAAAAATTCATCATCTACAATTGGTAAGCTACAAAATGGAATCTGTCCCACTTTTATGGATTATATTAGTATTAGAGTGGCTGTATCCATTGGTCGAAATTTGTCGTGACTGACTTTGTAGGTTGATGCCCATAACAAGAACAAGTAGGGAAGAGTTGTCTTTTCAAAGGAAATGAAATTTGTAGTTGGAAGAAAGAACTACATAACCTCTTGATGGAGAAGCAAGGTTCCTCAAGTTAGAAGCTGATGTAGCAAGCATATTTGAGTCAATGGAGGCATTGAAGAGCATCATGGAGGCTCTCATGGAGAATTGAGATCATTGGAAGATGCCAAGAGCAAGTGAAAAGTTCACTCCAATGAAAAAGGGCAATCCAATTGCAAATCAAGTATACCAAAGACACTTTCATTCAAGGCTGAAGCAAAGATTGAAATTCTTCCCTTTGGAGGACATGTAGATGCAGAAAAGGTATATCATTGGTTGGCACAATTGGAGATATATTTTAGCATGTATACTCTTAGGTAGAACATAATATTTCCTTCCCAAGATTAAGAATGACGAAGCATGCTTTAAATTGGTTTGAAAGTCTTTTGCATTCCTTGGATTTGGGAAAACAAATTCCAATAAGTTTGTTGGAGTAATTTAAAAACTTGATCAAGAATAGTTTTATCTAATATCTCATGGAGAGGAAAAATCTATAAAGTGGCTATTTTTGGAATAAAAAGGAGGTCAAAGTGTGGAGGAATACACTAGTGAGTTTTGAAGAGGTGATGTCCAAATGGACAAAGATGTTTTGATGAGAAGGTTTTGATGTTCATTGGGGGATTTCGCAACCATCTTCAAAGGCTTGTATTGCTCTCTAGACCCTAGGACATTGATGGGGCATGCTCATTGCCTAGAGGTGGATGGTTTATCCTCTTCTCCAAAGGCATAAGGAACAACCAAGGCCAAGAAGGTGATGCCACAAGTTTTTGCAAGACATTGCAACCATTATGATGTCAATAATCATATTGATGAAACTTGCTAGAAGCTACATCCAAAAAAGTGCCATATGGGAAGGGTAAGAAAGTTTAAAAACCTAATATGCCTAACATTAGTGGGAACAAAATTGAATGTAGTCTAGTAAAATATCTTGCACTAACCAAGCACAATAGAAAAAGGAGCATACAAAGCTGTTTTGCACCAAGATTCATTTCAAGAATGTCAAAGCTGATGCATTTTTTATTCTTGTTCCCAAGCTAACCTCATTTCTCAAGAGTTGGTTGAAAATCTTCTTTGAGAAATTTTTCAACACACCAAGCCATATGCTTTGAGTTGGATCAAGAAGGGTGCTGACTTGTCCCTTACTAGGAAACATAATTGAAATTTGGTGTTAACCAAAGGTTTATTGATGAAGTGCTTATAGAAGTCTTGTTGGATGTGTGTGAAGTTGGTTTTGGAAGCCCCTACATGTATGAATGAAGTGTGATTTCTTACGGACAAGAAAACAATTACCTTTTGGTCAAGGATGGTTATAACCTCCGTTTGTATATTTACAAGGACAAGTCCAAGTAACCTAAGGTCCATAATCTTTAGGCAAGAAGGATGCTCAATAGAAGCATTGAGATCATTCCCATTGAGTGGAGGAAAAAATGTGTTGGTATAACTACTCTTACTGGTTCAAGCCCTATGACAATTCATACTCTAGACACCTTTGGATGGTTGGAGACAATTTTTTAGAAATAGCAAATATGACTCAGCTTAAGCAAGGAATAGCAAATATTAGAAATAATTTATACCATTCTACTTCATGTAAAACCTTCTGATTTCTGAAATTTGTTTTCAACAAAGATTTCACAAATTTCCAAACTCCAACCGTTGAAATCCAACTGTGAAATCTGAATGAACTCACAAAATTCCTTTATAACATTTTCGGAAGCTTTCTGGAAAATATAATATAAAATCACTTTATAAATTAAATAAGCTTTATTACTCCAAAAAGTGATTTATTTTATTCTGTAAACATTCTTGGCACTTAAAGTCACTTTATCAATGTCCAACATTTAAAACTTTCAATTCTCATTTCGATGAGCTATTATACTAAGGTGCCCATTAATTTTTTTAATAAAATTAGCAATCTTAGTAAAATAATTAAATTAAAGCCATAAAATACAAATACACTTGAGCTGTGGAAATTGTCGAAAAGCAACAAAATCAAAATCTGACTACACTGGAGTGATATCGATAATGAATAATGAAAATTGGGTCTGACCAGATCACTTACTCTAAATAAACACTCTCTCCAAGAATCTTGGAAAACACGCTAGAAGTCGAAATTCACCTCAGAAAGTGGCATAAGTGTCCTCAAGACTAATTGAGTTCATTGGTAATATCAAATAATCCCTTTGATAAGGTTGCCACTCACCAAGAAGGTCAGAGACAATTGCAATGCTAGAGAACCCAAAAATGGAGACATTACACTGAGAAGTGCATGAATAGGTTTGAAGTCTTCTTTAGTCAACCATTAATGATTGGTAACAACAATCTAATAGGTGTAGCATGGAAATAGCAGAAAATGTTATGAAAACTCTAAAAATCAGCAACTTTGTGGTGGTATAATGGTGGAATATATGATATTGGGTAGATCTATGCCCTCATGAACAATAACGACATTAATACTCTTCAAAATGATGGTTGGAAACATGAATTACAACAGATCTACTGGCTGAAATAGCTCACAAACAATATCTAAAACCCCTTCAAAATCAACAAATCTATCCTTTTTACACTATAATGGCATTGTAGCAACTGAAAATGACTTCAAATCCCCAATAAATCTCCAACAAATCAACATAATTGTGATCCTCAGATGGAATCACCATTTAATGGATAAGAGGGTTTTCGTCCTATGGATCTCCCACACCAAGTGTTTTCGTCTTTGAATGCTTCAAACTCCAAACTGGAAAGAAAAACAAAATGACAAATATAGATGCTTTGATGTTGTTGTGACCTTTTCACACATCGCCCCATTCAAGATGGGGACCCCTAATTTTTGCTCCATTCTGGTCTTTTGGCTTTGGGTTTGTCTCTCTCCCTCTCTTTCTGCTGTCTGCCTTTTCGGGGATGTGTCCGTCAGTGGATTTAAATGTGAAATTTGGCCAAGTCTGAGAATTAGGGTTTGTACTTTTCTGGTCAATCCAAAATCAAATGAAGTGAATAAATTGAAAATTGAGACTAACGTTGCTGTCAGTATGCTTCCAGTAGACTCTTAGCTGAATTTCATTAGATTCTGACTACTTACTATTTTTAGTAATTGTGTAATTCCAGGCGTTCCTTCAGCATTCTTGAAGTTTCGATAGTCATGCTGCATCCAGAACACATCGGGCTACTCACTGGCAAAATTTGAGCTAAAACTGCCAACTTGCTATTTTTAGCAGTTCAGCTTCCAGAGCAGATTTCAACGGTTAAATGCAGAGTTTTTCAACACATGTCTGGAGATTCCTTCTGGGTTTTCAGAGACCTTCGCGATGGTGTAACATGCAAAGCGAGATGATAACTTTCAGAGTTCAGCCTTTTGAGGCTATTTTTAGGGTTTGCATGTCAGGGTTTTCTTTGCATGTTTGCATATTCTTTGTGGGTTTTTCAATAGCTTCGCGATGATGTGACATGCAAACGGAGATAATCACTCATTCAGGAACTTGCTATTTTTAGCAGATGCATTCTGGCAGCCGCTTCCCAGCACTTTAGAATCACGAACTGATCGCAATGCAACAAAAACGAGAACAAACAGAGGTCATTTGATATGCATGCAAGATTAATTAGGGTTTCTAGCTTCAGAACCCAAAAGGAGGGGTAAAAAGTCAGAAATTTCAAAAACTAGTGTATACCACCGCAATCAGCGTCTTCCAAGCTATTTGCTGATAAAATTTGAGGGCAAACGAAGCACTTACTATTTATAGTAAGTCATTTCAGAAACTGGCTAAAAATAGAAAGTCAGTCGCATGCGCCAGTGTCAACAGGCAGGTCATGTGGTGAGGAGCGCGTCATTAGAATTTCAAGTCAATCGTAGTTGTGGAGATATCAGAAGCAAGCGGTTACTATAAATAGCAAACCACCTTCGGAAATATGCTATTTTTAGCAGGCCAACTCAGAATAGCAGTGTCAACAGGTTGACAAAGTCATGAAGATGCAGTGTTCAAAATTTCAAATCAATCTGATCTTCTGAGATATGAAATTTAAGAGACTTACTATTTATAATAAGTTGTGAGCTGACTGGTGAAGATGAGAAAAACGCCTAAGTGTTGAAAATATCCTGCTCCACCTTGAATATGCGCCCTCTTCATAGATATGATGCATGAAAATATTCTAAAGCAAAGTTCATCCTCCTCCTGTGATAAAATGCGCCCATGCCTGGAGGGGTCTGAGAAGTCAATGCTTGGCGTTGAAAATATTGATCCTCCTCTTACCTTCATTTGTGCCCACTCTAGGAAGGTGTTCAAAAGTTTTCTAAGGCATAAAATATTCACCTCTTACCTTCATATGCGCCCATCCTTCACACTATCTAAAATGCGCCCATATGCCAAGTAAGTCAAAAGGTCAACACACTTTCATCCACCACACATAGCCAAATGCGCCCTTAAGGATATGACATGCAAAATATTTTCTAAGTATATGTTTCATCCTCCTAGAGGCATCAAATGCGCCCATCTTAAGAGGAGGTCAAAGATTCAAAGAAGAAGTCAAAGTGTTCATCCTTCACCTATGGCAAAATGCGCCCAAGTTCATAAGGGGTCTAAGAAGTCAAAGCTAGGTAGTGAAAGTGTTTCATCCTTCTCTCACCCCCAAATACGCCCTCACATGCAAGCAAAAAGTTTCTAAGTAAGATGTTTTATTCTCCTCTACATGCCATATGCGCCCATGTTTGAAAAGTTAAGAAGTCAACAAGTCAAAAGAGGGGGCGTTAGAAATGTTATCCCCTTCTCATGCTTAAATGCGCCCAAGTGAGGGCATGTAAAGACAAAGGAAGGGAGGTCAAAAGTCACAAGTTGGGCGTTGGAATTACTTAATCCTCCTCACCTATTGAAATGCGCCTATCTTGGAGTGTGCTTATAGATGAATATTACTAATGCATTGAAGGTGAAGATGGTAAAATAAAGTGGCCTAGGCGTTGAAAGTGGAATATTCCTCATGAAGTATCAAGTGCGCCCAAGACATAAGATGGTGAAATAAAGTTGATAAGTGAATAATATGTTAGGCGTTGGAAGTATTAAGCCTATGGGGGATGAAAAATAAAACATGATATGCACTCCAAGCATTATAATTTTTCCAAGTGAATTGAAATAAAAATTTCCCACCACTGGCAGATGAGTGAAGTTGAATAAAATTTCCTAAGGCAAAGTTTTCAAAAAAAAAAAGTGCTAAGTGATTTAAAATTTTCTCTGAGGCACAAAATGTTTTCTTCCTTAGGAAATTACGCCCAGACATGGAGGATGATGGAATTTTCCTGAAGAGAGTGAATTTCGCCGGTGAATGAAGTCAGAGGATGCCAACACTGTAGGAACAATAAAAAAATTTCTCAAGTCAGAGCAACAGGACAACTCACAGGAATGAAGAGCAGGAATAAATTTGATGTGGAATTATTTTTCCAAGGTTCAAAATTCAAGAAAATTAAATGAACCCGTTCGTTGCATACCCATGAATTTGACAAGTTCTAAATTTTTTTTTCTTCTGGGTATTGAGGATTATCAATGAGGAATGGATTTTAAGGTCTTCCATAGCTTGCCAAGGATTTTGAGGTAAAGATTTTAAATGGGCGCCAGGTTGGTGAATTTCCCAAGAGAAATTTGGAAATTTTTCTAAGGCAAGGAATAAAATGTGTTTTCAAGATAAAAATTTGCCTTGGCAGATGAATTTGAAAATGATCGCCTAGATAATTTTTGATCAAATTCCTGATGAAAGGATCTTTCTCGAGTCTGTGTTGGATGAAATATCAGGGTGAAGTATGCCTAGGCAGAATGCAAGATGGGTTGGAAATTTGGCTAAGGCATGAAGAATTTGAACGCGAAGTTGGCTAGTGAAGATGATGAACGCTTGGAAGTTGGAGCGTGAAAATCTTGGTAAGTAAGTTGAATTTATATTATCAAGTGTTCTAATGCTCTTCTCCTTGCTTTTTTTGCAGGAGAAACGTCGAGACCAAGCGGTGATGACTTAAGTGATTCAAGATGACATCTCAACCTCGAAGGAAGAAAAGTTGCAAGAAAATGGCTAAGTGTTGAGACTTAGTGACAGAGAAGAAATGTTTTCAAAACTCAAGATGGAGAAAATAATGGAAGCTCGAGCAAGGTTGAAGAACGTCAAGAAGAAAATCAAGAACAGTGTGAACGCATTTCAAAGTTGGAATCTTCTAGAAGGATGATGGACATTAATGGCTCATTTATTACCCCACTCCTCTTGGTGGCGGTTTTTAGGGTGAATCTTGTTTAGGGCTGAGGTGGCACAATCTGGGCCATCCAGCCGATTGTAATCTGAGCCGTTCGTTGGACTTGGCCAACTGGAAAAGGGGGAGTCCCCCTCATTTGTATCTCATTAGATCAGAGTTAGGATAGTAGAGAAGGAGTAGAGAAAAATTGATAGAGTAGAAAGTAGAGTAGTTTGATAGTATAGTTTAAATTGAAAAGGAAGGAAAGTCTTCCCTTTGAATACTTTGTAAGAAGTTGTCGTGAATGCTTTCATAATAAAAGAATTTTCATTGATGATGATTTCTTCTTTGTTATGAGTAGTTGTCGAGGCTTCTTTGTCCTTCCAATTCACGTAGCAATTTGAAGTAGCTTAAAGTAAAGTAGATTTCATTTCATGCAAGTACTTAGTAACTTTGGATTTGTGGTGTTTGATCGAAGTAGCTTCTTTTTATCCATACCACTAGCAACTTGCTGATGGTGAGTTTGCCTTGCGTGGTCAACTGGAAATCATTTCAAACTTAACTTCGATTGTGGTTCGTATGCTTGTATGCATCGTTGTGATGGTACATGTATGTTGAATTATAATCTGAATATTCTTCGTTACTCCTCTGAAGATTGCACCAATTTTGCTGAAGCTGTCCGATGCGAGGCTAGGTAAAATCTGGTTGAAGTCTGCTGAAGTCAAACTCCACATATCTTGCATTTAGATAGAACATAAACTTCTTAGGCCCTACACTCATTTTAAATTCAGTTCATTTCTGGTTAGAATTAGGAAACTTGTGCTCACTTGCCAAATCATCCAAATTACATGAAAGCTCTTAGTCTACTGTCTGCTGTCAATTGTTGAACAATTGTGTAAGTCCCCTTGAAATACCAGCAAAACACATTGAGCCAACTGAGACTATTCGCACTAAAGGAACCTTGGAGTTAAATACATGATCTATCTCGCAATCTTAGCATGCAGGAAACTTTGTTCAAGAGAGGATAGAGTAGCCGTTGACGACTTTATTCTATGTTGGTGTGGTCACGAAAATCACGTCAACAGATGTGAGCCTTGACTTCTATTTTACTTTGGGTCCTCTATTTCATTTGTTTCTTTTATTTAGTTTACTTTTCCTTCCAAGTATTTAAAAATACTTTTAAATTACATCTAAAGACCTCTTTTGAATTACATTTTGAATAAAATGTTAAAATCACTTATTTAAACATTACATAAGACTTATGATAATATTTAAATTACCTTTTTGAAAATAAAGTGATTGGACCCACTTAAAATATTATTACTATTTCCTTTATTTTATCCCTTAGCTAGTCATTGTGTCTTCGATTCTTTTATTGGATCTCCTTAATGTTCAATCGTTTGTTTTAATGCTTAAAGTGCTATAGTACTTAAATTCATCTTTAATTTGCATTTGGTGGGCTTTGAATGGAATATCCGTCCTAGTTAACAGGTTATACAGGGAACTTTAGGACCTTATTTCTTCTCATATCTGTCACTGAACATGTGGCAAGCGCTGTTTGATCTATGCTTGAACTGCTTAGCAGATTGCATCATCATTGGGGCTTGTCGATCATAAGATCAAACACATTTAACAAGAAGTGTTAATTCAAGATTATATCACTTCATTTGAACAACACAAAATCCACCAATTTGTGTGAGGCATTATTTGAACATTCAAGGCAAAGTGCTGCAAAAACTTTGTTAAAGCTTATGCTTTATGATGAAGTGTTTCTACTATCTATAACTAAAACGATTTTACATTAACAAATAAACCAAGAATTGAATCAGCAAACATAAGGGCAACACAAAAAACATTGAGCAAGGGAAAAATTTGGAAAACATTTACAATGAGTGTGCAAGTGACAAAAGCTCACTGACCTTGCTTAGCTAGCACTTGCGGAGGTAGTGGTGTTATACTACATGTAATACAAGCACAAAAATTCTGCTTTTCTCACCTTTGAATAATAAAAAGAAAATTCACAAGAAAATTAACTTTTATTCAACAAAATGCGACTTTGAATTTTTAAGGGATATTAATTTTTGACTTAGTCAAATTTTTGAAATTATTTGACTGATAATGTACTTGAAAAAATGTTAGGATTGCTGGATAAATGTATCACGGATCTACACTAGACTTCTTTGAAGAGGGAATGAGAAAAAGGAGAAGCCAAAGTATCTTTGAATGATCCTTATAAAAGACAAAAAGTGAGGGATTATTAAATCCTCTCTTAGATTCCTTAGGTTAGCAGTCTTTTTTATATTAGCAGACATATAAGGCAGTCAGTACATGGAAATTATATGGAAACCATATCTTACTTCATATTTGGTTATCAAAATCAGTGTCAAGAAACACGTCTTTCAATATAGCGACAGCCCATGCAAATTAATAATTCTGTGTTCGACTTCATTTGCCATTTTTACCTTGTTGTTCTGACATTGGAATCTAAAAATAGTTGAGAACCTATTGGAGCTTGCTTTGGTTTATGCTTCTTCTTATGCAGAAAGTCCCATTTTCTGCAAATACTCACTTCCAATCACTGCCTAAATAGGGAATTTGATTGATGGAAATAATATGATCCTGCTAGTCATGAAGCCATCATTGAATTCGCTATCTGCTTACACCGTAAGAGAATTCTTTCATGTCACCAATTTGCCCCTTCTTATTGCCCATTAATCTTGAAAATTTCTGCCTATACCGTTGTGCAATGATTTGTTTTGTTTTCAGTTGACATGAGGAAGTGTAATCTCTCATTTACTAGTACTTTTCAATCATACATTCTTTGAACTACTGCGATTTGCAAAAATATGTCAGTATTTTGTGAATTCTTCTTCTAAGTATGCTACCATGACAAACTATACATTCGATGAGCATCAAATGCATCACCCTTGATGCCTTTTACTATGTTGAAAGTTGAAACAATGCAGAAACTTTCCTCAAGGGTAGAAAAATGAATTTAGGCATTTGCTCCCACAACTGGAACAAAATTTCTACATAGATTTATAGATTTATCTCAAAGATGTGGGCATTGGGATGTACAATAATGTTTGTGTCCGAATGCAACTGAACATTGCCTGGGAGTATATTTTTATTTGTGGAATATTTGTTTGGAAGCCTTTGTTTCAAGTCAATAAACGGACTTCCCAATGCATTCATAAGAGTTCCATCCCCTTCGTCTGGCACTTTTTCACCTGATTTACATGAGGGAATATTTTGTTGCATGCAAGAATCACTTATTGTTTGTTCTGATAAAATTTCAATCAACTAAATTATTTTTTGAAATTGAAAATATATAAAAATGATTAATACGCCAGACTTAGTTGCTATATTATTTGCTATGGAGTATTACCTGTTTCATGAGGATGACTGATTGCTACTTCTTTCTTCTTGTGTACATTTAGTCAGAGGAAACTAAAGGTGCAGATAAGAATGGTCCATATGGAATCATAAGTGCTATTGTCATATCCATTATCGTGGGATGGGGCTACATACTTGGTATTACCTTTGCAGTTACTGATATCTCCAGCATTTTGAGTGCTGACAACGATGCTGGTGGTTATGCAATTGCTGAAATTTTCTATCAGTCATTCAAGAGCAGATATGGCAATGGTACTGGCGGTATAATTTGTCTCGGAGTTGTTGGTGTGGCCATTTACTTCTGTGGCTTGAGCTCAGTCACAAGTAATTCGAGGTACAACCCAATGATAATTTTTTTGTTACGTTCAATTGATTACTGGCAGAAAGCTCTGACTATTTCATGTCCTTACATTTTAATTTTTCCAATGATGCCTAAATTTGAGGCTCTTTAGAATAGAGATTTAGTTGAATAGAATAATTATCTAACAATTGTATCTAATTGTTTATGTCCCAGAATGACATATGCATTTTCAAGGGATGGGGCAATGCCACTTTCGAAACTCTGGCATAAAGTAAATAAGAACGAGGTGCCCCTGAATGCTGTTTGGCTTTCAGCCATTATTTCGTTTTGCATGGCACTAACTGTAAGTAGATAAAGTTTAATTGCATCTTTTGCTTCAAGTGAGTGAGATCTGTAGCAAACTTATTGCATTTTCATTTATCAGCCAATCAGAGTTCATTACATAGCTGTTATTGCATCATCCTTAAAATAATGTTGCAGTTAGGTATCTCAATAAACAAATTTCATAATGTTTATAAATAATGCATAAGGGTCATTCTGAACTTCTCTGGTTTGGAAAACACCAATCCCCATAACTCTGTTTTACCAGTTCACTCTCTCCTTCCATCCACAGAGTTAATCAAACAAATGCATCAACTCATTCAGAAATTTTGGGAATTTTGCATTAATTATTGAGCAGGAAAAATTCGTTCATTACAGATTAGGCAGTCGGATTAGTTGTTTCTTTTCCTATGCAGTGGCCATAAACTTCAGAAAATCACTGCATTAAAATCCCTTATGAATGTTTTGTGGCATGGTCACTAGGAAACTCCACTATAAGAACAAGGATCCTATGCCCATACCCACATCTTCTGATAACTACCTGTTGATGTGCGTTTTATGACACAACAAACACCTTAGAACAAAGTGTCACAGACGCTCTATTCTCTCTTGAAAAACTACTTCCTATGCTAAGATTGCAAGTGAGGTCATAGGGTAATTCCAATGTTTAAGATGAACGCGGATAGGCTCTGTGGTATAGATGTGATTTGCTGTGGGCACAAGTAAGATTTTGCAAGTTATTCGAAGAAGTGGAGACATAAACGCAGTACCATTTTGGGTTTTTTGATTTTATAAAAAAAAGTGAAAAAAGATTTAGGGTTTAGAGACTCTACACTACTCCTAAGAACTCAAGAGAAGACGAAGACTAAGTGAAACCAAATAAACCATACTCTGTTTCGCCACGTTCAACGACAACTACGCAGAGCAAGTGCAATCTTCTAGGAATGTGCTTGTGATTTTCACGTGATAAATAATTGCCATCAGATCGAACAACAATTATTAAAACAGAAGTTAAGCATCCACAGTAAAGCTCAGTCTAACTTTGCACATTGAGTGAAATCATCCACCCAAAGAAAGTATGAGCTCGGTTTCACTAATCTCCGTTATCAATCAATCATTCTCCTAACATACATTTTAATTCAAATCTACTAAGAGAGAAAGAAAATATGCGACCATGCAACTATTCAACAATCAAGTATTCAAGGCACCTCATGCATTTGAACTCCATTATCAAAGTAGTGTTTTCACAACAATCTCATAAGAACTCTCTCTTTATTTCTACAATCTATCTATCTCAAATCTGCTCTAACTTCTTAATGAATATCTAACTTCTAAGCATCTAACTATCTCTAATGAGAAATGAGAGAGTGAGGGGGGGTTTATATAGTTTTTCAAATTACAAAGAACGGCCGAGATTGATTCAAGATCAATGGCCAAGATTAAATGGAACTAAACCCTAATTAGGGTTTCCAAAACCACAATCAGTTAACTGAAGAGAACACTAGACAACTGGAGTGTCATCCTTATCCACTTGTGCAGCCTCACGTTCGGCGAACCTGGACACTATCAGGTCGACCTCCTCCATGGCAATGTCGGGCAGCACGCTGATGTTGTACTCCAGCAAATCCAAGTTCTCGGCACACTCTGCAAACATAGTCGCCCATGATGGTTCTTGTAACAAGAAAGAACTTCTGATGGCCATGAAGTCGAACACTTTGGTGAAACCTTCTTTCATAATTGGCCCGGTGGTGGAGAAAACTTTCTGTACTTGCTCTTTCAAACTCCTTGGCCGCAAGTGTTTCCTTCGGACAATCTCCTTGTCTAGCATATCTGCAGCCATCTCATAGATTTTACTTTGAATTTCTTTTACTTGTTCTTCAACTCTACCACTATCTTGTTTCACCTTTTTGAGGACTCCTTTCCTTGAGATCAAAGCATAGTACCATCCGTTGAAGTCATAAGCTGCTCCAGCTTCAATAACCTTATCTTCGATCAACCGTTGCTTTGAAATGCCCTTCAGTTCCCGAATACATGGGATGATCCTGCTCTGAATATTCTCGAGACTGCTCCATGACTCTGCAAGATCTGCAATTCGTGAAAGTATGAAGGAAGCCTGTTCATTCACTTGCGCCAACCTTTCTGCAAATACCAACGCCTCTTCTTTCCTTCCAACCATCCAGTCTTTAGCCTCCCTCGCTGTTGTCAGCTCCTCTTCAAAGTTCGCACTTGGTTCTTGTGAGGCATTTGGAGGCAAAGGCGCCACTTGTTCACCTTCGTTTAGTGGCTTGGTTAGGTGCTGGATATAATCTTTTAGACGTTGAATTTCTTTCTTGTACTCTTTTTTCTTGGCAACCTCTTTTTCTAATCTGGCCTTGATGGTGGCCACGAAATTATCCAAGTCTTCGACTTCCTGCTCTTTTGTTGCCGGACCCATGTCGACGGTAGTGATAGCATATTCCTCAGGAGCAATCTCGTCTTGAAACTTGTCGGCCGTAGGCACTGCAATTTGCACCGTGCGATTTCCAGCTTCATCTCTCTGAATGGTAGAGAACTTCTTGGCCTTCTTCCTTGGGGCAGTTTGCTCTAATCTGGCCAGAAAATCTGTGTCATTGTCCTCCTCAGGGACCTCCACTGGTGCTTTTCTTTTCAATCTTTCCCTCAGCCATTCTGGTACTGTTGGCTGTTCAATTATGTCCTCTTGATTTTGGACGTCCTGTATGTCCTGTACTTCCTGTCCTTCCTGAATTTCTGGCATATTTTGAATTTCTTGGACCAATTGCATATCTTGGATTTCTTGGACGGATGGGTCTTCTTGAATGCCTTTGAGGGCGGAAATCATTCCTTCCTCGAATTCTCCATCCTCGATGTCTGTGTCGTTATCTGATCCTAAGATTTCCGTGCTTGCTGGAGAGGGTTGATCATCATCTTCTACTTGAATTAGCTCTATATTTTCAATTGGAGAAGGGATTATGGCATTTTCCAAGGATTCTCTATCCAAGGCGAGCATTTCTTCTATGTTCCTGGAAGTGGCCGACCGGAGGGGTCTGGACTTGTGTTTCTTCCGCGAAGGTCCTTCATCTATCTCTTTACCCTTGTCTTGTCTTGCAGACTTATCGGCTTCTTTCCTCTTCTTGGAGTTGGCAGCATCTGCTTGTCCATCCGCATGAGATGTACCGGCGTTTGAAGAACATGACTCAGTGTCTCCCATCAACTCGTAGGTAAATTGCACATTTCTCTGTTTTAGGACCTCTACTTGACGATCTATCCACCACTGAGAGTACTTGAAAACATGGCGCATCAAAGTGGCTAGATCACCCATCTCAGGCTCGAACCATTTTATAGGTGGAAGCGGCTCATCCTCCTTGAAGCCTGGTTGCACATATATCCCATCATCTTGCAGTTGGTCAGGTATTTTGAAGAGCTCTGTTGCCCTTATCATGCTTAACGGCAACCTTGACCACAACCTTCTCCTTACGTCATATTCATCTGCCGCGTTGGCCCAAAAGTCCTCTAAGTCAACCCGATGTTTGTACCTTTCTCCGTCCACCATCTTGATGTGATGAAGCGGATCGAAGTTGCTCCTGGCTTTGTATGAGATGAATGGATATTGCTGAATCTCCAGTCGAGCAACCTCTGCTGCTTGTGCTGTCGGGCATGACTCCTCCATGTTGCCGATGAAAAATGGAAAGGTGACAGCAGCCTTCTGCTTAGGCCCTTGGATGTTCTGATATGTTTCTAATTGTCTTAGCACTTTCAACAATACCATCCTATTAGTCGGATAGACAGGCAGCCTATAAGGATTTCCGGAAAATCCTTGGATTCTGATGTAGGTGAACTTAGGATACTGAATGAACCAGAATCCATACCGACTGATCAGGCTCTTGGCTTCATGCGAGAGTCTTTGGTGCGTTCCGCCTTGAAGAAGCCTGGTGATGTACATCAAAAATGCATCGTGAGCTCTCCGGAAATGGAACTTCTCTTTCAGCTGCAGCTGTGGATAGCAGTCGTAGACTTTGAATTTTCCCTCGCCGTTGCCAACCACGCCTTTGCATGTCAAGCCAGGATACTTATAGTATCTTGCAAGTGAATATACAATATATGAGCTCATGTGGAAAATTTTAGTCTGCTCAAAGTTGACCAACTGTTCGTGCAAGCTGTCACTAATCATCCTGGACCAATTGAACATTTTGACTCCAGTGATTATTTCGTCAATAACATCCATTCTTCGAAAGGAGCACCGTGGGCACTGCCTACTATTCTGTTAAGTAGCAGAACAATATCACCATATTCCTCTTTGAAGTGGGTTCTGATCAACTTTTTCGGCATTTTGCTTGCAGTAGGCTTTGGTTTTAATAACCAATTCTTGTTTATGTTGGATGCATAGAGATCCTTCTGACTTTGATAAAGTTTGAGTGCATCTTGCTTAGTGCGATAGGATGTTCGGTTGTATACTGGAATGCCAAAAGTCTCCTGGATTGCTGGCTCGGACAAGTAGGCAAGGATTCTTCCGTCAGGAGCTTCTATCTGTCTATCTTGTGCGTTGTAATGTAGTGCGCATTCTGCCATCAACTCAGGACATTCTTTAGCTGGTGGAAATCCAGCTGCATGGACGATTCCGTTGCGCATCATTCTCATGGCGATTGGTGTAGGCAGACGTCCGTCAGTCCCGTACATTCTCTTTCGGAAGTCTTCGAGATCTACGTGGCCAAGATCTGTGTCTAGAACGTGCTCCCACTTTGACTTGATTTTCGATTGTGTTTGGACACCTTTGCTTGCAAATTTCATCTTGGCTGCTTCGAAAATAGATCTGCAATAAAAGGAAGAAGGGAATAGTAAGACTTCGACATTAAAATCAGTTTGAAAGAACATTCCAGCTGATAATTAGATTAGACTTCGCGAAAAATAACAAGCTGGAAAGAAAATAAATGATGAAGCTTCATGTTAACATGAAATGGACAAAATAAATCTGCCTTGTGACTTCTTGGAGACGTAATCACGATTGCTATGCAAGCTGATAACAGATTATTTCCTTCACTTTGCTGCAACTTTTCTTCAACCTTCTGCCTTAAGCAATTCTCTTCTCACCACTCTTCTTCTCAAAATCGAGTGATTGCACAAATGAAAAACGAAATCACTTATAGAAGTGAGAAGGTCGATCATTTTAGTAAATTTGCAATGTTTCCCTTTGAATCAAGTTTGAACTCATCTTTCACTTTGCTTTCGTATGGCAAGTTCTATCCTCAATCATCTCGTCCGGGAAAGTTTCTAATTTCATTTCCAGTTTAACAAAACTCTTTTTCTCTCTTTCCAATTTCGAAATTTTCAAGACTTATCTCTTTTTTGGTGTTGGAAAATAAATGATTAAAATAATTAAAATAATTATTTTATGTGTCCATTCCAACCCGTTCGTTTTATTGGCAAATTATTTTTGATTTTCGAAAATTTCATTGCCAATGCCTTAGGCGAATTTTCATCCTTTTCAATTTTTTCCGCCATAATCTTCATCGTTCAATTTGGTTTGGCCATGATTTTCTAACCGTTTTCCAAAATTATTTGGCCATGTCCAATTTTATTTGGCCATAAATATTTCTCGTTGGACATTTTTCTAACCATGTCTAACTTTTTCCTAGCCATGTCCAAAATTATTTTTCCATATTCTTTTGATTTTTCATGATTTAGCTAGCCATGTCCAATATTATTTTGTCCAAATCCTCTTGATTTTCCGCAATTTATCTTACCATGTCCGATTTTATTTTGTACATTTGCTTGATTTTTCCACAATCTTCCTAGCCATGGCGAAGATTTTCTTTAGTCACTTGGGCGAATCTTCAAAGTGCCATGCATATTTTAACTTTCCAAAGGTTTGGACTTAGGCAAATTTTAATCTTTTACTCTCCAATACATGGCGGACTTTAGCATTTCTTTGGCCACTTCTTCTATGGCTATGGCGGACTTTAACATTTCTTTTGCCATTTTAACCTTGTCTTTGTCCATGCCTTAGCCAAATTTCTCTTTTGTTCAAGGGCGGACTTTCCACATTTTGTTGCCATTGGACACTTTTGCTTAGGGCGGACTTTGACCTCTTCCTTGCCATACACTTTATGCCTAGGGCGGACTTAATCAGATTGTTTGCCATTCATCATCTTTGCTGGGCGGACTTTAACATTTCTTTGGCCATACATTCTCCCTTGGCTATGCCTTAGCCATTTTTCTCTCTTGCTCAAGGGGCGGACTTCAGCTTGTGGTTGACCATTCATAGGGCGGACTTCATGGTTTGCATTGCCACTTTCCATTTTGACTTGGGCGGACTTCATCATATCTTTGGCCATTGTCTAAAGCTTAAGGCGGACTTCCTTTAATTTGTTGCCATTTTCCTTCTCTCCCAAGGGCGGACTTTGTTGATTCATTTGCCAATTACCACATGGACATAGGCGGACTTAAGCAGATTGTTGGCCATTGCTCAGATTTTTATGCCATTGATACTTGACTTAGAGCGGAATTGCTCAGATCTGTTGCCATTTAACTTCTTGGCTGAAGCTTCATTGACTGGTAAACTCCATTTTCACGCTGGTAAACTTCATACTCAGGCAGATTTCTAGTCTCCTCCATGATTGTTCAGTCATGAACTACCTTCACCATGATCAGATTGCCATGAATGCTCAGATTTTTTACGAATTTCCAGATTTCTTCATGAATTTCATCAAATCTTCAACCATTTTTGGTGCTTTTACCAGATTTCCCTGTGATTTTCCAGAATTTCTCACCATTTTTGAACGAATTTTCCAGATTTTTGAACCTTTTTATGTGATTTTCCAGATTTTTGCCAAAATTTCGAAAAATCTTCGAATCGATTTTCTGAGAGTTTCGTTGATCGTTTCGAACTTCTGAGTGTGTTTTCGAAACTCGTGACGCTTCTAAAATAGAAACTTTCTAAAAATAGAAATTTTCTAAAAATAGCAACTTTCCAAAAATAGACCCTAAAAAATAGGGATCCCAGAATTGCCCAAAAGTGCCAAAAAAGTAGGTCCTAAAAAATAGGGGGTTTGGAAGTGTCAGAATCGACCGAAACGACAGTCGATCTTCGTCTCCCAGGCCTTCTAAGCACGATGGTGACGTTTATTCAGTGATCCAGGCTAAAATTCATTGACTCGACTCGGGTGACCGTTCAAAATGCAGAATCAAAACCCCAAACAGAGAGCAGACAAAACGAGACATGCGAAAGCAAAACCCCAAAAGGCAAACGACAAGGGTCCCCATTTGTAATGGGGCGAGGTGTGAGTTAGGTCACAACACTACCTTTATATATAATTTAGCAGTATCCCTAATTATATACTCCTGTGCCATGATTTGAAACAACATCCTTGTCCTTGTATCCGTACTGCCATGTCTCCTAAGTGACCATGTTTTGCAGGGATTCGACAGGAGTTGACCTCTTTATGGAGTACTTTGAGAAAAAAACACTCAATTCCTTCCCTTTAAAGTTGAGGCGGTAGAAACATTACATTGATAATACTAATTTGTGTTGGGAACATGGTCGAGACAATATGGAGTTATTTCAGGCCCCCTTAAACAACATAATGGACAGCAATAAGTTTACAAAAGAAATTGAGTGTGATAGAAAGTTACCCTTCATTAATATTCTTCCTCTTAGAAAACATTTTCTCACATTTTTGATCTATCTCATACTAGGCATTAAAAAAAGAAACACACACAGACCTCTATCTTTATGCCTTTTCCCACTATCGCCTGGCCAAAAAAGTGGGTGTTTTAAAAACTCTAGCTACAAGGGCCTTTAGAGTCTATTGATGAGAAATAAACAGGTTCTTATAGCAATTGTTGGGAAATTCAATCTCTATCCAAATATGACTTCAATGGATGAGATACAAGGCTTGGACTATAACAATATGAAAATCTGAGATTTATATGCAAATCTGAATATTAAGTTGCCTTAATATGAAATTACCATGATTAGATCCATCTTCTTTATGATGCTAAAAATCAGCCAACATAACATGCTTATAAATACTATCTTATGTGAACTTATAACAGCAATACATAAAGAATAACATCACCATAAGATAGCAGCAATGAGGCACAAATCAGCAACACAAGCGCATCACATAACACATGATTCACGTGGAGAAACCCTTGCGGTAAAAAACTCCACCAAGAAGAGAGGCCAAGTATGCATTAACTTCAAATAAATGAGATTACAATACATTCACTTCCATTCTCCTCTTGCCTCCAACATGGCAGCACCTATGCACCTATGAACAACCTCATTATGCCTCAACCTGTCCTTATTCCTGCAATGAAACTCTACATTCAACAGTTGCTTATATTTTCTACATCCAAAGAGCTGATTTTCATTTTATAGATGTGTGAAGAGGTCTTGAGCCCAAAACAAGACTTCCAAAGATGGCTATTCAATCCAAACATCCCCAACCCTTGGAATGCCTCCTTAGAATGTGAAAGGACACTGATTTTGGTTCCAATACTTTCCCTCCAACTTGGATGCCCAAATATGGAAGATAAACATTACATTAAATGCAATAAAAGATGGAATACCAAGAGAACCCATTGCCTCTTTCCAAGCTCCCACTTGGAGAATACCATTAGTCACTCATTTGTCTTTTTCCTTATATTTTATTATCCCATTCTAGGCGTCCACATGTGGGGAAAACAATATTAAATATTTATGTCCTCAAGTCACCTTTACTGTTGCTAGTGGAACCCATCACCCCTTATGAATGTAATACAAACAATAATGAGAATTAATATTACAAAATATTTTTCCAATACAGCCTAAGTGCCTAGGGACACTTTTCAAGGATGTTGGAACCATGCAATATGATATAGGATTTACAAGGTAGATGGCACCTCAATCCTAACATCTATGATGGAAGAACACATTGACAAAGAGATCTCACACTTGACTAAGGTTGTCATGATGCATTGGTTCAAGTACAAACACATTTTTAGAGTGTTTAATCAAGTCAAATATATCATGAGATTCACAAAAGTGATGGTGACAAGATAGGCACCCCTATGGATTTCCTTTTGCAAGAATTTGTTATGAACACCAAATCTACCCAAGACCTTAATGCCTATATGCTAATCACAAAAATAGGAAAATAAACAAAGAATTTCTTTATTCAATATTATGGAGACAAGTTACAAAGAGTAGCATACATATTATGGATGCATGAATTAAGGAGATGACATGTTCAAGAGGTATGAGTTAACTATCAATCACTCTTGATCCAGAGGTGAGTTAACTTAGTCTAACTGACACAAAGGTGGCTTTAACTAAATAGAGGTGACACCTAACTACCATCAATTATGAGTTGATGAGGTAGTGGTGGCTCTTGTGTACCTCAAGTCATGGTGAACACATGCCATTATTAGCTACCTAGGGTGAAAATAATTAAGTATCTTAATTATTCTAAGTAAACTTATTAAATAGGTGCAATATTACACTTAGGATAGAACATATTCAAAGTGTATAAAATATTATCCCAACACCTTCACATAATCTTAGGAGAAATGAAAACTAAAAGAGAAATGGATCTTGGCAACTAGGCCATGTTAGGTACCCATGTACAATGATGATCCCCTCAAAAAGGAGAAAACTTGTAAGAAAAAACTCCCCCCAAGAGAGAATGAAGAGAAAAGGTCTAGGTGACCCTCCCTCAAAAAGTGAGAAGATAAAACCCCATGCAAGGGGAAACTCCCTTCTAGAATAGAGAGAAGAAAAGAGACCACGCAAGCCCCCTCAATGTGTAGTTTCTTGCACCAATTGTAGATGCTTGACATTGAATGTTGAAGATAATCTAAGAAATTGTCTCCCCGTGGAAAGAAACAAAGCCAAAGATGTATGTAGGGTATCTTATTATCTTCCCATTCTTGAAAGGAATATGAGGGAGGAAAACTTAGAATATATAATGTTTTTGGAAGCTGCTTAGGTATTGCCATGTTGATGCCAAGAGGTGTCACAATCAAATCAGAAGTCTTAGGCCTAATTAAAAAGAAGTGACAAATTGGAACCTTGTGGAAATGGATGTAGAACAAGATTCAAGATGAAGATGAATCCTCCAGATGGTGCTCAAGGATCTCCAATCCAATGCCAACTTGTGACAAATATTGATAAGATGAATCAGTTATTGTGCAAGATTCAAGTATAATAAGCATGAATGTATGTTTCTCATCATAAGTAAGACTATAGTTTGCAAAATCAGACTCAAAGAGTACTTGGAAAGCCAAAAAAATGTGACTTGGAGAGTACTCGGGAAAAACTCGGCACCTTAAAATTTTTCTTTTTTTTTTGAAAAAAATATAAATTTTATGCAAAATATGGCTACAAAATATATCAAATGCATTTGGTGGGGGTCTAGGGGCAACCCCCCTTGTGGGCAACCCCCTAGTGGGATCAAGGGGCGGCAACCTCTTGAGGGTTTGAGGGTAGTGCTCCTCATGGGGGTCTGGAGCTAGCACCTCCAACGGGGTCCGAGGGCAATGCCCTTGGCATGTTCCCTATTGTGATACAGGGTGGGGTGAAGGGGTAGAGCCCATACCACCAAGCTGAATTGAAAACCTTCAAAACCACACAAATCTTCATGTCGCACACCTTTTATCCTAAGTCTAGATGGAAAATAATTGAATATCTTGATTATCCTAGGTAAACTTATTAAATTGGTGCAATATCACATTTAGAATAGAACATATCCAAGGTGAATAAAATATTACTCTATCATCTTCCATATGTCGAAAGGTAGAAAAGGTATCAAGACAACTTTTAAACCACATAAAAAAGCCAAGAATATGATTTTTTTCATGAAAGATTGGAGAAAATCACTTCTTTAATGCCGCTGTTTACAAAATTGATTGTTCTTGTGCTATCCTCTAATTGGCAAAACATGTCACTCTATAAGATCAAGGAACATAAGCAGACATCAACTATGCATGCATTATTAAATTGGCACTAGTAGAGCATTCTTTTAGCACAAGGCGCTACATCTGCTTAGAAGCCGCCAAGGCCTTGTTGAAGGAAGACGATTATTGCAATAGAAAATTAAGGAAAGCTGTTGAAATCAACATGCATCCACATGGTCTCAATAGAGATGAAGGGTGTGGTTTAAGAAAGGCATGGCACCCATAGAATTAAACAGAATTGAACCTTGGTTTCTTTTATCCTTTGTGTCCTATCCTCATTGTTGGTTGTTTTCTTATTGTTGCGCCCTTTATATTGTTAATGCTTTCTTCTGCTAAGGTCTTTTCACCTCCTTGAGCACTTTACCTTACTCTCTCTCTTATTCGTAATTGACCTCTGTTTTCCTTTGCCTTTAACTTTTTTGACCGTTCTTTTCGTTTTCTTTTTCATTGTCGCTCTTATCCTTTGCTTCTAACATTAGGAAATTGTTTTCCTTTCTGTCTGCATCTTGAACCCCCCTCCGGTGACCTTTAATAAATTTAATTTCATAATTTTTAATTATTTGTTTATGCCAATTTAATATTTAATTTTCATTCTACTACTGTATTTTAATTTTTAAATCTCTTTTACAGTTGTAACATTTTCTTTTACCTCACATTATGTTTTTCCAAATTTATTTTATTTTATTTCCATTTAGTCTTAACAATTAGTATTTTATTCCATACTTTATTTGTAATTTAAGTTTACATTTTTAGTTTTGTGTCTTTTTAACTTATTTATTAATTTTTTCCCGTGTTAGCTTAACTCAAAATATCTCCTTTCACTTGGCATCTAGATGACTACTTATTATGCTAATCTAGCAATCCTCATATATCTGGTCACTTGTTTCTAATCTTGATGATGGATCATGGAGTGTGATCCAAATTTTACTTTTTAATGCAAAATTTAACAATTTTTTTTCTAGAAGCTCTTCTACGTAATTTTAACTCTATGTATGTTGATGTCATCACACATGTATTACAATATTAATTAGGATGACTAAACTTATTAATTAGGATGACTAAACTATGTATAAAGAGTAGTCAATTTACCCATTTCCAAAGGCATAACAATAAATTTCTCTTTTTAGTGGAATACAACTAACATTTGTGCAATGTGAGAATGATTCTTACAACTTGATAATTGATATTTTCCATGGATCAACTAGAACTCAATATCAGGACCTTCCCATGATTATGCTTGCCATGCTGGGATGCTCTACCACTTGAGCTTTTGATCCCTTTGTGTTTAAAGGTGTGGCTTGTTTTCTTCCAAAAAATGCTCTTCCCTACCCACCCTCAATCCATATTTATGTGGTCCTAGAGTGGCTTGCTGCCATGATATTTTCCATGTACTGGATAGGACTCGAATGGTGAACCTAAGACCTTCCCATGACTATGCTCAGCGTGTTGGGGTGCTCTACCATTTGAGCTACTAGCACCTTTGTGCTTTGGAGTGTGGAGTGCTCTTCCAACAACTCCCCCCTCAAGCCACATTTGTTTGCTTTGGGACCTTATGCCTTGCTAAATTTTCATAGACTAGGTAGGATTTGTATGTGGACCTCCGATTTGGTGTTGGTTGCTCTGCCACTTAGCTACTTATCCCTTTCTGGTCTGCAGCAGGGATTGCTTTCTTCCAATACGACTGGCCTCCTCCCCTGCTTTAAAGATAATACATCTAGGCTGGGTCCTAGTTTGTCATGCATAAAGATAAGTCAATCGACCCATTTCCAAAGGCATAAAAGAAAATTTCTCTTTCCAGTGGAATACGACTATGATTAGTGTGATGTGACCATGATTCTAGTAATCCCATAATTATTATTTTCTGTGGACCATCTAGGACTCAATACTAGGGTGTTTGCATAATTATGCTCATCATGCCAAGATGCACTGCCCCTTTAGCTATTGACCCATTTGTGGTTAAATGCATGGCTTGTTTTATGCCAACAATTACCATCCCCTACCCTCAAGTGACATTTTTGGGCTTGAGGTACTAGATTGGCTCTGATCCTATGTTATGTTCCATGGATTAGACATGACTCAAACCCAGGACCCTCCCAGGACCCTCCCATGATTATGCTTGGTGAGGTCAGCAGTTTTGTGGTTTGGAGTGTGGATTTTTCTTCCACCACCTTGGGTCTCTTAAGTTCGTGTAGACTAGCTACACCTCCCATTCAGTGCTTGGTTGCTTTACCACTCAGCTACTTGTCCCTTTGTGCTCTATCACTTATGGTTCAGGGTGGGGGTTGTTTTCTTCCCATAATAACTGTCCTTTGTGGGAAAGTTTGTTGTTTGACTGCTGACATGACATTATTCAATCTAAACAGCAGCAAATTTGTTTATGACATCAATGGATCTGTTTAAGAGATCAGAAAGGTTTGTTTCATTAAGCCTTGTTTGCAATAAATGTTTTTCCTTCCATGATGTTCTTTGACTGCAACAAACTTTGTTAACATACCATCTCTAGTTCCCCTGCTGGATGCTTGATCTGAATAGGTGGCTTTCAGGTGAAAGCCTACCGGCACAAATATAGAGAAAAGCTTCGTGTCAAAGACCTTTTACTCTGAATAATAATACAATTTGACATGGCCTATGGTTTTATATGAAATCTGGCACTAAGTTCTTTTAAAAGTATCCATCAAAATTGTCTTTTGAAAAACCCACCATTGCTGATTGTTGTGACCTTTTTCACACATCGCCCCATTGCAAATGGGGACCCCCTAATTTTTGCTTCGTTTCGAACTTTTGGCTTGATTTTGGTTTGTTTTTGCTGTTGTCTCTCTCTCGCTTTGTCTATCTGGGGATGTACCCGTCATGGAACGTAAATTGGGTTTTTGGCCAAGTCTTTAAAATTAGGGTTTGATTCCTTTACACCAATTTGAGGTCAAGCAAGGAGAATAAATTGCAAATAAAGACTAACACTGTTGTCAGTGTGCTTCAAGCAGGCTCTTAGCAAACTTTCATCAGATTCTGAAGTACTTACTATTTTTAGTAAGTGTGCAATTACAAGCAATCCGTCAGCATTTTTGAGAATCCGACAGTCACACTGCGTCCAGAGCACATCAAGCTACTCACAGGTTAAATTTGAGCTGAAACAAACAACTTACTATTTTTAGCAGTTCAGCTTCCGGAGCAGATTTCAAGGCTTAAACGAAGAATTTTTCAACGCATGTCTGGATATTCCTTCTGGGTTTTTCGAGACCTTCGCGATGGTATAACATGCAGAGTGAGACGACAACTTTCAGAGTTTAGTCTTCCGAGGCTATTTTTAGGGTTTACATGTCAGGGTTTTCTTTGCATGTCTGCATATTCCTTATGGGTTTTTCGAGAGCTTCGCAATGATGTGACATGCAAATGGAGATAATCACTCAGTAAGGAACTTACTATTTTTAGCAGGTGCGTCCCGGCAGCCGCTTCCCAGCACTTCAGAATCAAGAGTTGATCGCAATGCAGTAGAAACGAAGACAAACAGAGATCATCTAATATGCATGCAGAGAAAATTAGGGTTTCCAACTTCGGAACCTGAAAAGAAGGGTAAAAAGTCAGAATTTTCGAAAACCGGTGTAAACCACCGCGATTAGCATCCTTCAAGCTATCTGCTGGTAAAATTTGAAGACAAACGGAGCACTTACTATTTATAGTAAGTCATTTTGGAAATAGGCTAAAAATAGCAAATCAATTGCATGCGCCGATGCCAGCAGGCAGGTCACGTGGTGAGGAGCGCCTCATTCAAATTTCAAATCAATCGAAGTTGTGGAGGTACCAGAAGCAAGCAGTTACTATTTATAGTAAAACACCTCCAGAAATATGCTATTTTTAGTAGGTCAACTCAGAATGGCGGTGTCAGCAGGGTAATGGAGTCATGAGGATCCAGTGTTCAAAATTTCAAATCATTCTGAGCTTCAGAAGTATGAAAATCAAGGGACTTACTATAAATAGCAGGATGTTGTGAAATTGGCAGAAGTTGGGAAAAATGGCTAAGTCCGAGAAAATTCTCCTGCTACCTCAAAATGCACCCATCTCAGCTGGAAGTCATGAAAAACGCCTAAGTGTTGATTTCATCCTCCTGCCTTGGTGAAATGTGCCCACTCCAGCATGAGACAAGAGAAAAATCTTCTAAGGCAAAAGTTCATCCTGCTCCAATGGCAAAATGTGCCCAGCTCAAGGTCTCATGTTTAAAAAATTCTAAGTATAAGACTTCATCCTGCACCACTAGCAAAATGCGCCCATGCAACAACAAAGTCAAGGAAGGTCAAAGATGCTCATCCTTCTCCACACCTCAAATGCGCCCAAAGAGAAATAAGAAGATAAAAAAATTCTAAGTGTTGAAGTTATCCTCCTCACCCATCAAAATGCGCCCATGCAGCAAATGGTCAAAGAAGTCAACAGTTTTCATCCTTCATGAGGTGCAAAATGCGCCCAAATCAAAGGCATATGAGGACAAAAAAATAAGAAAAGGTCAAAGAGTCAACAAAGTTTATCCTTCACCATAGGCAAAATGCGCCCACTTCCAGCTAGTGGCATGCAAAATAAATTCTAAGTGTCAAGCTTCATCCACCTCCATAGGTGAAATGCGCCCAAACATGCTGAGAAGATGACAAAGGTTGACTTTCTCTTCCCCCCTTTGAATGCGCCCAAATAGAGGCATGTGAAGACAAAAGGTAAGAAGCTCAAGGGTCATCTTTCATATCATGCAAAATGCGCCTATTTTTGAGAAGTCACAAGTCAAAGCAAGGACGTTGAAATTTTTTATTCCTCCAATCTTGCTATATGCGCCTATGTTTGATAAATCAAGAAGCCAAGGCTAGGCGTTAGAGATGTGTTATTCTCCTCTACATGTGATATGTGCCCAAGTAAAATACAAGGTGGTGAAAACAAAGTTGATCCTAGGTGTTGGAAGTGGAGATGATATATTGCCAAGGCGTGGAGATGAAAATATCCTAGGCATTGGACTTTTTTTTAATGAAAACGTCTTTCAAGTGTGGTATGCGCCTGAGGTGGTGAGTGAAAAGTATAACATGCTAGGCGTTGGATTAAGTATCTTCCATGATATGTGCTTTCAAGGTAATTTTTCCAAGTAAAGTTGAAATAAAATTTTCCACCACTGGCAGATGATTGAAGTTAAGTTAAAATTCCCTGAGGCGAAATTTTCAAAATGATTTAAATTTTTTTTTCTAAGGCACAAAATATTTTCTTCCTCTAGAAAATACGCCTAGACTCTGAGGTGATAAGATTTTCCTAAAGCATGAATGAATTGCCTGAGGTGAAGTCAGAGAATGCCGACACAGGGTTGATAAAAATTTCTCAAGTCAGAGCAACAGGATTTTCACAGATATGAAGAACGGAATCAAATTTGTTAAAAAAATAATTTTTTCCAAGGTGCAAAATTCAAGAAAATTAAATGAACCCGTTTGTTGTGCACCCATGAGTTCGACGCGTTCTGAAGGAAATTTTCTTCTGGGTATTGAAGATTATTGATGAGGAGTTGATTTTAAGGTCTTCCATGCTTCGCTGCGGCCTTCAGGATGAATATTTTTGATGGGCACTAGATTGATGAGTTTTCCTAAGGGAAATTTGAAAATTTTCTAAGGCAAAATGAAAAAAATGTGTTTTCAAGGTGAAATTCTCCAGACGATGAATTTGAAAGGAACTGCCTAGGTGAATTTGCTCAAATTCTTCGTGAAGATGGTCTTCTTTAGCCAGAGATGAATACAATCAAAGTTGTCAGAGCTCCAGCAGGTGAAATGAATTTCTTGAAGATGTAGTTGAAGTTAATATTGTCAAAAGGATGATACGCCCTTGAGGAGGATGAAGTTTGTCTAAGGCATGAATTTGAACGCGAAGTTGGCTAGTGAAGGCAATGAACGCTTGGAAGTTAGAGCGTGAAAATCAGGTAAGTAAGTTAAGATTATATTATGAAGTGTTCTAATACTCTTCTCCTTGCTTGTTTTGCAGGAGGAATGTCGAGACCAAGCGGTGATGACTTAAGTGATTCAAGATGATAAATCATGAAGGAAGAAAAGTTGCGAAAAATGACTAAGTGTTGGGACTTAGTATAACTCAAGTGACAAAGAATGGAAGCTTGAGCGAAGTTGAAGAACAACGTCAAGAAGAAGATCAAGAACAGTGTGAACGAGTCTACAAACGGAATCTTCTAGAAGGATGATGGACATTAATGGCTCATTTATTACCCCACCCTCCTTTATGGCGGTTTTTAGGGTGAATCTTGTTTAGGGCTGAGGTGGCACAATCCGCCATCCACCATCAGACCGGAGCCGCCAAGGGATTCTGCATTAATCCGCAAAAAGGGAGTCCCCCTCATTTGTATCTCATTAGATTTAGAAGTAGAAGCAGAGCTTAGAGAAGGAGTAGAGAGAAATTGATAGAGTAGAAAGTAAAGTAGTTTAGATTGAAAAGGAAGGAAAGTCTTCCCTTTGGATACTTTGTAAGAAGTTGTCATGTATGCTTTCATAATAAAAGAACTTTCATTGATGGTGATTTCTTCTTTGTTATGAGTAGTTGTTGAGGCTTCTTCGTCCTTCCAATTCAAATTTCAGAGCATCTCTTAGCAGCTTTAAAAGTAAAGTAGATTTCATTTCATGCAAGTACTTCGCAATTACGTGGAACGTGGTGCTCGACGGAACGAGACTTCGCTTTGTCCATACCACTCAGCGTCACTACCTGGGTTCGGCTTCTAGCGGTCAAACCGGACCCTGCGGGAAACTTAACTTCGATTATGGTTTATATGTTGGCATGCGTCGTTGTGATGGTGTCTTCATGCTAAATCGTGATTTGAACATCTTAAGTCACTCCTCTGAAGATTGCACCAGTTCCGCGGAAGCTGTCCGAAGTGAGGCAAAACGGAGCTTGGTTGAAGTCTGTGAGAATTGATCACCGTGTCCCACGCTTTAGAATAGATTAGAACATTCCTATCCCTACACTCATTTTAAATTTAGTTCATTTCCGATTAGAATTAGGAAACTTGTGCTCACCTGCCAAATCATTTGAATTACGTGAAAGCCCTTAGTCTGCTGTCTGCTGTCAACTGTCGAACATTTGTGTAAGTCCCCTTGAAATACCAGCAAAATCACATTGAGCCAACTGAGTCTATTCACATTATCGGAACCTTGGAGTTGAAAGCATGAACTCACTCGCAATCTTAGCATGCTGAATACTTTGTTCAAGAGAGGATAGAGTATCTGTTGGGAAACTTTATTCTGTGTTGGTGCGGTCTCAAAAACCACGTCAACAATAACCAGATGCTAAACACAACAATAATGTGATCCACCTACATGATATATAAACAGCCTTCAATCAATATTGATTTGCTCTTCTTCTGTTCGCACTTGAGTATATTGGACTTATGTGAAAATCCGAATTGAGAATGGATATAGAGTCTGAATGCAATCACAGTAGCAAACTGCAGATGATAACTTCAACCTCTAACAAATTCGATCTGCCAAGAACTCGCACTTGCAGGGAACTCAAACTTTAGAAGGACGAATGTGTATATTGCATACTCCACAATGAAATGCCATCAATTATATATGAAGTGATATGTTCCTTTTCATCACAAGTCGGCCTCATCAAGGAGGCATTACTCAAACAAAAGGAAGTCAGCCACATAGAGGATTGCACCTCTCAATAAATATAATAAACAAATATTAAATGACTTCAAAAAGGACATGACTCTCCAAGACATCTCAAGTCGGCCAAGAGCAAGATAATATGAATTGTTCCTTCATCGAATAGAATAAACTCAATTCAAATAGCCGTTAGGCTAGCATTTGAATTGACTCCAATTAGAAATTGTGTGGACCTGGAAGAAGCAGCCCGACGCTGCTAATAACATCAACACTCCCTCTCAGCTAGGGATGATACTTCTAGTTGCTCAAGACAAATCACCTCATCGTGATGTCTATCACTATGGCTACAATTATAAGTGAACAAGAAGAATATCACCTCAACGTGATATTAGATATCGCCTCAACACGATATCAACCATAATGGCTACAACCATACTATGGTAAGTACAAGTGTTCATCACTGGCGTGATGTTGTCACCTCAACGTGACTTTCACCATGACTCTCTCAGAGGGTGAAACACAAGTACAACATATGTCATGGAGTCTCACACATGACATCCACCATGACTCAGCTCAGAGGGTGGAAACAAGGGCTTTCACCTCAAATTCCTCCGTCTCAGAAGAAAATGCATTATCAAGGGCTTGCACCTCAAATTCCTCCGTCTCAGAGGAAAATGCATTAACAAGGGCTTGCACCTCAAATTCCTCCGTCTCAGAGGAAAATGCATTAACAAGGGCTTGCACCTCAAATTCCTCCATCTCAGAGGAGAAAATGCATTAACAAGGGCTTGCACCTCAAATTCCTAGTCTCGAGAGAAAATGCGTTAACAAGGGCTTGCACCTTATAAATTCCTCCGTCACCGAGGAGAAAATGCATTAACAAGTTTCACCTCGAACTTCTCTCTCGGGAGAACTCATTAAACAAGACACCTGCTTGTCTTGAGACTCTTTCTCAGTCAAGGCTAGATTCTCCACCATACCAAGCTTATCTCGAAAGTACACAAACTTTATCCTGGCGAGAGGCTTGGTGAGAATATATTGTCTGCTCATCAGTGTTGATGTACCTCAACTGTACAGCCTTCCGCAGTACCATATCTCTCATGTAGTGGTACTTGATCTCAACGTGCTTGGTTCTGTCATGAAACACAGGATTGACAAAAGTCTTCACACAACTCTGATTATCACAATGAATGATAGTAGGCTCCATTGATTGTCCAAACAATCTTGCAAGGAGCTTACGAAGCCTCCCTTCCCGAGTTGCCATACAAGCTGCAATGTACTCGGCCTCTGCTATACTCAATGCTACAGATGACTGCTTCCTACTGCACCAGGAAATCATAGCAGAACCCAAACTGAAGCAACAACCAGAGGTGCTCTTTCCATTTGTGACACAACTTGCCCAATCAGAATCAGTGAAACCATGTAACTCCAAGTCTGCATCTGAAGTATACCTCAACCCATATCCAATTGTGCCACGCAAGTATCTCAGGATATGTTTAGCTGCAACAAGATGTATCTGTCTCGGATCACACATAAATTGGCTAAGTGCACTCACTGCATGGCAAATATCAGGTCTAGTGTTAACTAGATACATCAAGGATCCAATCAACTGTCTATACAATGTAGGATCCACCAAATTTGAATTAGCTGCAGCCTCCTTCAATTTATGTAGATTGGTCTCCATAGGTGTAGACATGGATTTGCAATCCATCATGCCAAATCTCTTAAGTATATCAATGGTGTACATTCCTTGACTTAGAATCATTTCATCTGGTTTCTGCCAAACTTCTAATCCAAGGAAGTAATGCATGAGCCCAAGGTCCTTCATCTCAAATTCCGAAGTCAACTCCTTTTTACACTCAAGAATCAAGTGATCTTCTCCAGTAAGGATCAGATCGTCAACATATAAAACCAAAATTAAAGCATCAGCATTGATTACCTTGAAGTAGAGATTTGAGTCAACATCATTATTCAAGAAGCCCAAACTTGATAGGTACCGATCAATCCTTTCGTACCATGCACGAGGAGCCTGCTTAAGGCCTTCTTCAGTTTGCAAACATGTGACTCCTTTCCATGAATCTCAAATCCATCAGGTTGCTCTATATAAACCTCTTCCTCAATCACTCCATTGAGAAAGGCTGTCTTCACGTCCATCTGATGAATCTTCCATCCTCTAGATGTGGCAATAGCAATGATGGTTCTGACAGAAGTATAGCGAGCAACAGGAGCATATGTTTCTTCATAATCAACTCCCTCTTTCTGAGAGAACCCATGAGCCACGAATCTTGCCTTGTACTTCTCAATGCTCCCATCTGCATCTCTAAGTACTTGCATCAATCTTCTGACCTCATCGTCTAAGATTGCCTACAACGCTTGCCTTAGAGAAATGGATTCCAACATACACCTCTGTAGAGATACAGGGTTGTCCTCTTCGACCTCATCCCAGAACACTCTATTTTATTCTCAGCAAGTCGTAGAACTCCCTCTGAAGGTTAATTCTTCCTTTTCAAAGAGATGTCTTCAGCCATCCACTCGGTCCCATGGCTGCATGATGTGTCTCCATTCTTCAACCTACAGGATGCATCAAGCTCTTCTTGAAAGCAATCTCTTACACTTCTTGGTATGTCTTGAAGGCATTAAGAAGAGATTACTAATAGTTCATGGAACTCAACTATCTCGAAGAGAAGTACCGTTGCTGGAAGCATACATGATTGACTATCAAAGTTTATAGCATGAATTAATAACTACATAACAATTCATGAACATTATTTAACCATGCAATACTTATCTCATTGAAATCAAGATTCTGTACATGCAGAAAATGAGGAATTGATATCAACAATCACAATATCTGCTCTCTCCGCCCTTTACAGTGGCGTCAATCGTTGCTGCTCTCAAAGCAAACTCTTGACTTCGATTACAACTGATCACACAACATTGGAGTTGAAATCTTCATGGGACTCGAACATTGTGTAGGATCATCATCTAATCTGCATAAACTCGATGATCAGACAACACAAAACTTGATTCAAGTAACCAAAGTCAGATTTGCACAATGAAAACAAGAATACTTATCTCGATGGTTGCAGCCATTGAACCCAAACATCATCCATTAGCAGCTTGATCTTCAAACTTGAGTCCGCCCATGGCTGAAGCGATATTTCATTGCATTGCAGGTTTGGCAAAAGGTGGGTGATCATCTCTTGTGGTCGAGCCTACTGCTTTGGCCACGCATATCTAGTGAATTCAGTGGAGACTGGAGTGCCATTATCCGAAGTGCAATTCTCAACACACACGATCAAACTGAAGCGGATCATTCTTGATCTAATCTGCCCTTGCTGCTTGGGAACTAGTGATGGCAGTCACAACTTTCTGTAATTGGATTCTAGTGTGGCCTAGCACCCGATTGAGCATTCCCGAGCATCAAACCTTTGTGCACAATACGGGCCTGAGAAGGCACTAGATCGAAGGTCATTTTAGAGATAATATTGCTTCCTGAGCAATATGATTTCCAAAATTCCGAGAGAACATGTTGTTTGTCCGACACTAGATATTCATCCGATAAACACGACTCCTTGCAGTGAATTCCTGAGTGATATGCAGCCAACGCCAATGATGCACAACTTCCACTCAACATATCTCAAAATAAGGAGACTCCCGACTTCTATTTTTTGCATCATATAGCTTTGCCTCTATCAATGGCAATAACTACAGGCTTCATCGTCGTAGGGCGAGTAATCATGGAGGTCGATTCACCTAGCGCTGCAAATGAAGTGAATGTGTTTGGCAAATAATGGAGAAACGATAATTGGAGGAGCTACAACTGACGGCGTCCACTCAGATCCACCATCTCGCTCCAAACACTGCTCCAGATAATCTTGGCCCGAACGCAACTCAACTAATTTCATCTCTAGCTAACAGACGATGGCACAGGTAAGACGGTAGCAAAGATAAGCCACAAACAGGGGTCTCAGTGAAGTCAAGGCCCAACGTTGGAGGAAGATCGCGTGAATTCTAATCAAGGAAATCCAATCTCACCTTCAAGTGAAATAACGAAACTCGGGAAAGCATGAAGATGATAGGGCACTCAAGATGCCAGTACTGCATTGAAGCCACAGGCCTGCGAACTCTCAGGTGAAGACAACTAACACAGGGAATTGCAAATCAAGAGTTTCGATTGCCTTTGAAATGCCTGAACTTCAGACTTCGATCCAAAACTAATGTTTAGATGCCAAAGCATGGAACTCTACTCAACACTTTTATTAAACTGAGGGAGTGATACTCAATATTCGACAAATGACTAGGTGCAGGTGCGAATAATGAAATCACTGGAATGAGTCCAACAATATTAATTTCGCCAAAGATTTGACAACTTTCTCAGAATGCAATGAAGATAGCAGAGATCGATCCTGGGAATGCCAAGCTGCTTTAATCTGATTTACATTAAAATCTGACTGGATCTGCACACAAAGCCTGCTTTGATACCATGCTAAGTTTATATGATCAGATTTAATGCACAGAAAATTAATTCAAAATCAGACAATAACACAGCAGATACCCTGGGAAAACCCTCCTCTTGAGGGAGAAAAAACCCAGCAACAATATATCACTTATATATTGAATATCAACATAATATATCCTTTACAAGAAGGCCGATATGAAGGCCAAGAATGGAGCATAATAACCAGATGCTAAACACAACAATAATGTGATCCACCTAGATGATATATAAACAGCCTTCAATCAATATTGATCTGTTCTTCTTCTGTTCACACTTGAGTATATTGGACTTATGTGAAAATCCGAACTGAGAATGGATATGGAGTCTGAATGCAATCACAGTAGCAAACTGCAGATGATAACTTCAACCTCTAACAAATTCGATCTGCCAAGAACTCGCACTTGCAGGGAACTCAAACTTTAGAAGGACGAATGTGTATATTGCATACTCCACAATGAAATGCCATCAATTATATATGAAGTGATATGTTCCTTTTCATCACAAGTTGGCCTCATCAAGGAGGCATTACTCAAACAAAAGGAAGTCGGCCACATAGAGGATTGCACCTCTCAATAAATATAATAAACAAATATTAAATGACTTCAAAAAGGACATGACTCTCCAAGACATCTCAAGTCGGCCAAGAGCAAGATAAAATGAATTGTTCCTTCATCGAATAGAATAAACTCAATTCAAATAGCCGTTAGGCTAGCATTTGAATTGACTCCAATTAGAAATTGTGTGGACCTAGAAGAAGCAGCCCGACGCTGCTAATAACATCAATAGTTGTAGTTAATCTTGTTGCAAGTATTCCAATCAATTTTTCCTATCAATTTTCTAACTCTAACAATATCTGATGTTAATCAATCTAGCTAAGGAACATCCTTCCAGTTTATGGATCAAGAGGTATTAGGACAAGTTCTTTCCTTGTGGAGTTTGTTGTGGTTGGATTTGTAGGTACATGGCATAGAGCAAGTGGAGAAGCTCGTTGCCTTATTGAGAGAGTTATCTTCCAAAGAAAACCATTAGCATTGTTATAGGTGCATTGAGCCTTGATCAAGAAACACGGCTTCTCAAGCTAGAGTTTGTAATGGCCAAACTATCTCAAGTAGTGGAGACTAGAGCATGTTGAATGGAGACTCTCATGGATAGAGTAAGCTTAATTTAGAGCAAAAGATCATCCCACTACAAAGAAGAGGGAAACTTCCATGATGAATGAAGTCTATGAGGCAAGGCTCAATAGGAAGGCAAGGAAAGAATTGAGATCCCTCTAGTTTAAGGAGATGGGGGTGGAATAGAGCAATGGTTAGAGCAATTGGAGGTATATTTGAATTTGCATTCTTTTAAATTAGCAGAAATTCTCAAGAAAGATTTTTGCTTCTTACCATGAAAGTGCATTACTAGCATACAGTTTATGTATTGGCATTGGCCATGTGTGTAGGGCTTATGGATAGATGCATTCCATGTAAAGATATGCTATATAGTTAAATAAATGGCTATTGCACAAAAATCCATAAGAATTAGTTTGATAGAATGGCACAACATCATGGTCTTTATGGTCCACTTTAGGTGTCACCTTAGTCTAAAAAGAGAAACATGACTTTTGATGTATGCATCTTTGATAAACTAGTGGTGTAGGTGAAATGTCAGCTAGACGTTGAAGCACTAGTGATTGGGATGGGTAGAAGAAGAACTAGAAACTTAACCTTCCAAAGGAACCACAAGATTGGTTCTAGATTGATCATTGACAACTTGTTAGTTAGGGTGACAATCAAAGAAAGGTTTTTGGTTTTTTTAATCAACATCCTGACTAACAATGATTTTGTTATTGGAAATATCAATGAATCTACATCTTTACACTATTCACAATACTTAGCAAATAAATATAAAAAACTATTAGAATCTAGTTTACTCCTTTTGCATGAGGAACCAAAACATATATAGTTGAATAGGAAACATAGAAATGTGTTGCCTTTGGTTTGAGCTCAAATTAGGATTCTTTAGGTGTGACATCTTGCAAGACTTTACACAAATTTTTATTTAGGAGATAAACCATTGTGTTCCTTGGTTCTTCCCAATATCTACATGACAAGCCTCTATTGTGCATCATTCACTAGGTTGTCTCCATGATAGTTTTGTTTTTTCTCTTAGCCACTCCATTATGTAGAGGTATGTATGGGGTTGCCAATTTTCTTTGAAGGCCTTCCTTTTCAGCAGTTATAAAACAGTTTGGAAGTGAACTCACACTTATTATCAAACTTTAGTGTCTTGATCGACTTACATTTATGATTTTCAACCAATGCTTTGAATTTGACAAAGACTCTAAAGAAATCAAACTTTTTCTTTACAAAGTGTACCCACATTTTCCTTCAAGATTCATTAACTAGCAATAGAAAGTACCCCACATTGATGATTGTTGATGATATCTAAGATTGCTCACATAGATTTGTATGAAAGAGATCTAAACCTCCATTTTCTTGCCATTCATTCCCTTTTAGTGGAAATTGAATTTTGTTTATGTTTACTTTCCAAACACCCCTTACATACATTTTATTTCTCTCAGATACATGGTAATCCATGAACTATGTTGGTTCTTCTGAGTTTGACTAAATATTGAAGATTGAGAACTCCATATCTCTCATGCTACAAAATATTATTGTTGTCTTCTATAACTAAGGCATGCTAATTAGTTTTGACCTGATTGATTAGCCTATACAAACCATCTTGCTCAATGCATAGAGCAGCTGTTCTATCCCACTTTGCCTTAACTATCATATTAATTTGAGCGTGCAACTTCTTATGAAATAGATCATATTGTTGTTTTCAACATTCTTATTTTAATATGCTCATGTTTATGACAATTATAACACCTCATTTTGTGTTTGAATTGTGAATTAGAAGTCAAAATTTTGTCCTTATACCATGCAATAAGTGCACTCTTAGATCATTGAGAATTGGATTAAATCAAATTTAACATTTAAATTTAATTTAGCTTTTTTAAAGTTGAGAATATAACTCTTTTCTAATAGACATAAAGACTCTACAAAAATTTTAAACAATACTGGAAGGCTATTGGTGACTAGAGCAATCATATCACCTTCATCTATTGGTTTATTGTATCCATAGTTCAAAAATTTGGACTTGGCAAAACTTGGTTGACCCAAAATTTTAAAAGACTCTAGACTCAGCAAAAAGTTAGTAAAAAACTTAGCAAACTTTATGAACATTAAAAAGCATAAAAAATCGTAAAATATTCTTCAAAAGTATGCATATTATTGAGTTGACAAACATTTTATTGGTTTCCTTCATATATGGTTCAAAATTCTGTACACATCTCAAATTAAAAAAACGAGTTAAATACATATCAAGTTGAAGTTTCAATATATTTAAAAGTTGCAAGGTATAATTTCAATGTTCATAATCTATAAATTCCTTCAACAACTAAATCTTCTTCATTGTTGTGTTGGTGTCTTCGAATTGGATGATGGTGTGCAACTTATTGTCGGGGGACTATATCATCCTCAATATGAGCCTTTAGGCATATAATCATGATGTGAATGCAATGAAGCCTTCATTGATGCCTCATTTTCTGCTACCTTTGTTGCCTCCCTCTCCAAATCAACGATATCATTAGCACTAAACATGGGATACGCATTTTCAAAACCCAATCTAAATATGGATCAATATCATTGGGGTCAAGTGCCTCATATGTTTCTTGCCTCTCCACTTTCTTTGTATGCAATCTAAGGTTGAATCACATGAAGACAAGGTCATTCAAGCACTGTTGAGTGAATTTGTTTCGCTTCTTTTTGTGAATGGCCTAAAAAAACTCTAATTGTGCTATCATCTAGAAGTGCTACAAGGCTAGGATAGAACATTGATTGTGAGTTTTTGAAAATTAGATGTTGTTGGAGTAAAATCTTCCCACCACAAATATATAAGGACAACATTTGAAATTCAACATTAAACTCAATTCTTACCAAAATATATGTTTTTTTTTATTTGGATCATAATCATTTTGATGCGAATCCATAAAATGTGAAGAAAGCAACCTTCCTTTTGTAGGTTGTTAAATTTACAACTCATTAGAGAGAATGTTTGAAAGATTTTGATTAGTGACCATGTTCACCATGCATGTGTTGAGGCCATCCATAATCTCCTCACATGCTCTAAACAAATTAGAGAAGAAAAACTTTGGGTTCAAGTAGTAGGCAATAATATGTTAGATGGGTTCATAATTGTTTTTATTTAACCCATACAATTGTTGGATCACCACTTTGGCTTTGAATATAACCTCATATAGATACCCCTTGGGGTTTTTATCTTCATCCACCAACTTGAGAACCCTAACCAATGGTTTTCACCCCTAAAACAAGAAAGCATATAAAATTATCATAAAAATAAGAAAGTCAATAATTTATAATATTAGAAATTAAAAAAAATAGTAAATTGTATTTGTATAATTTCTAAAAAAAATGAGTTTTTAATGGAAGCTTATCTTGATGATCTCTTTGTTGTATTTGGCAAATGAATAATCAAAAATGGTTTTGATTCTTTACAACCCTATCCCCTTTGGCCTTTTTGGAGTAAGGGCTCCATTCACCTAGTTCTTGCAAACACCTTCTTAATAGGTGACATCACGGCTTTGTTTTTTTGCAATGTGATGAAATTAGTGGTGAACCATGTGATTCTCAATCACACAAGCTCCTTACTATTTGTGTGCTCTCCCATGAGATTTAGGACCCACGAGTGGTTGATGCATTCTATCACATTTTTTGTTTTTTCTATCGTATTCTTCACCTAAGTTTACCTATATCCTCAAAGAGAAGGTCAATGCAATGGATGGCACAAAGGATTCAAAATAGTGTTAGGGCGCCTCACCTCAAAAAGTCTACTAGTTGCCACATGTGCAATTGCATTGTTAGGCACAATTTTCATCTCCATCCACCAACTTGAGAACCCTAAGTCCTTTGGCTAGGAAACTCTTAGGTTGCCTAAAAAGACGTGCCCATTACTTACAATAACTTACATTCACTTAAGTTGCATAAAAATACATGCATACAACTTAAGAATAGAATTTAGAACAAGCCAAAGACTCCAATCTTACCCAACGATGCTCTACGTCCTCTTCCTCTTGGGTAATCCAAGAAAAGGACAGCCATTTGGCTGCTAATCATCTTGATTTGAGTTGAGGACATTATAGTTCTCCCCACCCAAAGAATGCTTGTCTTCAAGCATTTGAAGACTAGGATGCTTAAGAATATCCTCTCCTTCCCATGTTGCATCTTCCAAAGGCAAGTTTTGCCACTTGATTAAATATTCAGAAATTACTTTATTTCTCAACATTTTCTCCCTTACTTGCAAAATTGTTTTTGGAATAAGTATCAATTTACCTTTTTCATCCATGGGAGGCAATTCCGTTGAAGAGATCACATGCTGTCCAAGTGCCTTTTTGAGGCATGAGACATGGAATACATTGTGAATCTTGCTTGTAGATGGCAACTTCAATTCATATGCTGCTTCACCAATTCTCTTAGTCACCTTGAAAGGACCGTAAAACCTTGGTTTAAGCTTTTCTGCTTCACTTACCTTCAATGAAGATTGTCTAGAAGGTTGAAGACACACAATTACCATGTCTCCCACCTCAAAAGACCTCTCAACTCGATGGCGATTAGTATATTTCTTTTGTTGTTCTTGTGCAATCTGAATATTCTCTTTGAGTGCTTTGAGGATATCTTGATTCTCTTTAGCCCACTCAAGAGCTTTTGGAGCTTGAGAATTAGAAAAAACCAAATCCACAAATGTAGAAGCTTCATATCCATACAAAGCTTTGAATGGAGTCATGCCTATGCTCATGTGATATGTAGTGTTGTAACAAAATTTTGCAAAATGTAACCATTTTGCACATGCTTTTTGCTGCCCGGAAACATAGTTCCTCAAGTAGACTTCAAGCCATTTGTTAACAATTTTAGTTTGATCATCTGTTTGAGGATGATAACTAGTGCTATGATCAAGTTCCGTTCCATCCAACTTCATCAACTCTTGCCAAAAAGTGTTGATGAATATGCGATCTCTGTCACTTACAATCCTCTTTGGCACTCCATGAAGTCTAAAAACTTGTTCAAAAAATAGACCAACAACTTGTGGTGCTTTAAATTCAAAAGACATTGGCATAAAATGAGCATATTTTGTAAGTCTGTCCACTATGACAAAAATACAGTCCTTACCATTCACCTTAGGCAGCCTTGTAATGAAATCCATTGATATTTGTTCCCACTTTTGATTGGGAATAGGAAGTGATTGTAGCAGTCTTGCTGGAAAAGAAACTTCAGCTTTGTTTCTTTGACATTCTATGCACTCCCTCACATGCTTAAGAACATCATCCTTCATACCCTGCCATGAAAGTCTTTCACGAATGTACCTGTATGTCTTCAAATAACTAGGGCGACCAGCAAGCTGACTGTTATGAACAACAATAAGAATTTTATGCTTTAGCTTACTTTTGAGCACCAAGTAGATTCTATCTGTGTAATAGATGATGTCATTCAACATTTTATATCTTTCATCATCAATTTTACCATCTAAAATAACACAATCATGCTATTCTTTGAATATTCAGTTAGTATGTGATCCTTCCAAGAGGCTGAAATTTCTGAAAGTGAGCAAAATGTAGGATTTCTAGATAATGCATCAGCAACAACATTATTTTTCCCTTTGACAAATTCAATGTCAAAATCATACTCTTGTAGCTTACTTAGCCAACGTTGTTGTCTCTCATTTAATCCTTTTTGCTCCATGAAATACTTGAGGCTATTATGATCAATCTTCATTATAAACTTGCTGTCCACAAGATATTGGTGAAACTTTTCAAGTGCGTGCATGATTGCCAACATCTCCTTATCATATGTAGAGAACCTCCTTTCAACTTCATTCAATTTTCGGCCCCAATACCAATACCAATACCAATACCATTTGCATCACAATCCAATACCAATAACATCTCTTCAAAACAGCCCCAATACAATTACCGAATGCATCACACTCAAGCACAAAAGGTTTAGAGAAGTCTGGTAAAGCTGAAATAGGACAAGTACTCATTACCTTCTTAAGATGATCCAAGATTCTTTGAGTCTCATCCATCCACATGAAAGCATCCTTCTTGGTCAAATTTGTCAAAGGGGGGGTTAATGAAGAAAACCCCTTCACAAACCATCTATAGTATGTGCATAGAATATCAGAATTTTTAATTGCATATTTTTGGAGATATCGTTGTTTTTCTATTATCCCTATTTGGGGATATTACATATAATGGATATTATTAGTAGGGTATTTTGACTTTAGTTGGGTGATTGATGCATTAGATCATTGCTTTAGAAGGGTTCTTGATATAACCCTAATTGTTTATTTTGCATAATGACTTGTCCCCTTCTATCTCAATATCCCCATTGTTAATGAGTTCTTGGACATGATTTTTCAATTTCATACATCTATTAGTAGAATGTCCTTTGATCTTGTGATATTCACAATATTCAGTTTCCTTGTATAATGCAGGTTTGGGTTTGTTTTCATCAAATGGTTTGGCAGGTGGGAAGATGATCATGTTTGCTTTGAGAAAGTTATGGAATACTACCTCTAATGGTGCACCTAAAGGTGTGTATTGAGTATGTTTCATGTCTTGTTAGGGCTGTCTTGAGAGAATTGTTATATTAGGAATATTTTGGGCAGGTTGGACATGTTTTGAGTTGGTAACAACATCACCAACTACATGTTTGTTTTTGCTAAAGCACTTGGGCTTATCAGATTGGTTTTGATCTTTGAAAAAGATTTTCACAAGTCCTTTAGCAATGAGGGCCTTTTCAATTTGTACACCTTTTTCAATGATTTCATCAAAGTAATAACACGATGTACTTGTAAATGAAATGCCATTTCTTGGTTTAGGTTTGCAATCAGGATATCGACCAAGTGCTTTTTAGTTAGTGACTAAGGTAATCAACTTGCGAGGCTTTTCTATTGTTGTAAGAAGGATGAGAAGCTTTCCCAATTTTGTTGTTTGGCTTTATGAAGGTCCATCATGGTGAGTTTGAGTTCTACATTATATGAGAAATATTTAACAATCTCTTAGCTAAATCTTTGAATGTGGCGATGGTATCATTTGTTAAGTGTAAAAACCTCTCAAGTGCTTGTCCACCTAGGCTTTGTGGAAATAACATAATCAAATACATGTCAAAAGCAACTTCTTGGCTAGCCATGTAGAATTCTTTAACATGTTCTCAAGAATCTCCCTTTCCCTTACATTTATCAAACTTTGGAATTTTGAAATACAAAGGAAAAGGGATTTGTGTCATGGATCTATCTAATGGATAAGGGCATAATTTTTCAAATGTGTATTCCTTGCATTGAGTTTGGTTTCTTGCTTGTAAACCCTTTTGTGTCTTTCATGGCATGCCACTCTTGGTCAAATGGAGTATTAGGATGTGGTGTTTGGTTATTTGCTTGTGTACATATTGTAGGTATGTTTGATTGTTGGGATTGGATTGATTTAGTTGATTATTTAGATTGGATCATTTTGCAAATAGCTTTGATTGGTTGGATTGTGTTGATTGTTTTGATTCGATTGATTATATTGATTTTGTTGAGGGTTTTGATTATTGAGCTTAGATTGGTATAATGTATTGGGTTATTGTGGAAACTTGAGTGATGAGGTATTTGTTTTGTCTTGATGTTGGGGGTCAAGTGATTTTTCTTTATGTTGATGGTAGGTACTTTTAGATTAACAGTTTCTTGGTCACACATGAATTTGATCAACATTGGCATCGAAGGGGTTTTGGTTGGATGATTCTTGGTTTGTGATGTTATTGAGGTTATCCAAGTCATAACCGTGGGGTAATTTGGCTCTTGATTCCACAAAACTTCTAAGCATGCCATCCTTATTTTGATTTATGAATTGGTCTATTAGGGTGCGTCTCTATTCAGAATTGAGGAAATCATGATAATCATGGGAATACTTGCTTTGATTAGGGAGACCATCACCATCACTATCTTTTTGGTTTCCATGTGAAATTTGACAAGAGGCTTCTCGAACATGGTAAGGATTTTGGATGCATGGGTGTTCTTGAAGAAAATGATTCTCTTCATGGAATTCCATGTTATGCTTTGGTTGACATCTAGTCGTAGGTGACATGAAGGATATTTCACATTTTGGTTTTAGACCTTTGGCTCTTGACTTTTTGGTTTGACTTGTTTTTTTAAGAAATTTGATTTTGGATGATTTGGTTCAACATGGGTTTAATACAATGAGGGAAACATATAAAACACAATAACTATCTACTCTAATCAATTAGGTGTGTTTGGCTTGTGATTCTACCAATATACTTGACTTGGTCACAAATAGTGTTGGCCCAATATCTCAAAGCACTAAGTATGGAGGATTGGAATTGTACTTGTAGTCCATTATTCGTTTCCAAAAGTATGTAGTGAGTAACTCTTTGGGGCCAATTGCTTATCGGTGCATCACAAGTTATAAACGGCCAATGGCTTTTGTAGTTTAGGCTAACAAAATGTTCTACTAAGGGAGTCCTTTATAAATTCGAAGGCACATGAAGCCTGAGTTTGTGAAACAAGGGTGTTGTTTAATGGCTTGGTCTAAAAGGGTAACCCACTCTCCTCCATTTGGCAAACAATAAAGAGGATACTAATTTAGCCCATAATAACAACTTCTCCTTGAGATTTGTATAGCTTGCCAAAACACGGGCTTTTGGTTAGTGCTTGGATGTCACTTCCAAGGTCACTAGAATGCCTAAGAAAAATAAAAGAAAGGGAGACACAATTGCTTCTTTTTCCCAAGCTCACCAAAAAGTGACAAGAAATAGCATACAAGATATTATTCCCTAGGTAACACAAGTAGTTAGAGTGATTCTGATTCTTAAGATTGCCCAAAGGCGCAAGAGGAGAGCATACACAATTTTATTTACACAAACACAACATGCGACTGATTGAGTTGCTTTTGATTCTACAACAAAATATAAACCACTAAACTGTTAGAAAAATTAAACGAGTCTCAATTAAGATTTTAACTAGCTAGATTTTCCAACTAGTGTAAAACAATGACTATGAATAGGAAAATCATTCATTACATGTCTAATCAGCAAGCATTATAGAGAAGGGAAGGGACAATAAATAGAGCAGTGGTTAATTCCCAAAGACAAACCTCTGTGAACAAAACTCTACTAGATGTTCTATCTTTCCTGTCACTGCCTACTGCTGATCCTCTGTACAATCATTGTATTGGCAGTTTGTTGCAAACCTGAACAAGAAAAACACCTGAACTGTCAGACCTGTGGCCTTATGGAGCTGTGCGGATATATCATCAATTCTGAGAGCCGAGATCTAAGGACTTAAGGAGATTAGCTGAGATCTAAGGAGTTGGGCACCTTTTTTGGATCTCATGATGAAAAAGAACAAACTTAAAAAGGAAAATACTCCAAACAATACAACACACAAAGAACAACCTGAGTTGGGCACCATCAAAACTGCTTGGATGTAGATAAAGAATGGTTACAAAATTGTTATATCTACATACAATCATATGCCTCCATAGGAATAAAGAGATCTGAAGAACAACAAATGATCTCAAAAGAGGCTTAGGCTTTTGCTTGATGAACAAATAGTGGTGATACCATCGATCATGCACCCAAAAACAAGGCATTATTACAGTAATTCACTAAATTTAGTGAAAATAACAAAAAGGTATTTTAAATGACAAATGGACATCACGAATGTGTCCAGGTTACCTACTAAATGTTCAGATTGATTGGTTATTTATAACAAATTCAGTCAATATGTAATGTCCCTAGCTGGAAATTTTGTAAAATATGTAATTTTTCTGAACAAATATGGGATATAGACTGCAAAGGCCACTCCAATAATTGCTGATCGGTGTTTATTATTGGCAGAAATTAATACGGAAACCCTTATACATCAAACATCATGGATATATGTAATGTGCCAAGCACAGATAGTTTTCCCCAACAAGAAACACCTTGCACTCAATTCAAAAAATTGTATTAATTCCAACTCAGATTTATGCCCAAACAGAACATACTTAATTCACATGGCCAAATCAAATGGAACCTAAACAAATGATTGTATAGAATGTCTACCAATATTGAAGTACTGATCACATGCTGGCAAGTTCTGGGAGATGAAGAACTAAATTGGAAGCCGACCTATTACAGATTCACCAATCTCAAGATTGGTTGAGTTCACAGAGCTCAAGTCCGCATTAAATGTCAATCATAGACACATCTTAAGGCACAAAGACGGTTAACCATACACCATTACAAACGATAATTGATATTCTTGCATTCAATATGTTACTACAGCAGATAGCAAAATGCAGTTATTGATAATTGACATAGATTTGAATTACATACAGTTCACCAAGGAGTGGTAGGACTCACGCATCCGTGTAAGCCTTACAAGACGTCAGTCACAAACTTGTATTGCCCAGAGAGATCGATATTACACATGCAATGTTTGGAGCTTCAGTTCATTGATGGTCTAAGCCCTACGATAATCCAATGCTGTTGTTGAATCATGAGAGCTATGATAGCTTCAATTCCGCCAATGAACTCCTAGTTTGCAGCGGCGCTCGTTTTCTTCAGACTCGATCTCTCCACATGGTAGGAGTGGAATGGCTGGCTCTGAATAGTCTTGTTGGGAACAAGAGCGTATTCCGCTTTTTTAAATAAGATGATTGGTACCAACCTAAAATATTATTATTATTCATTTCTTTCATTTTATTCGTTAGACTATGGGAAATGAAGAAATAGGGTATGGGCTCTTCCAATGGATTTAATTCTGAAAGGGGGACAGGACACATGACACATTGTATATGGAAGTTTCACCTGTTTGAAGTTTTGACACTCAAGTCAGGCAGTATCTGCTCTTCACTGATGCAAAATTTCCCTAGTTTTCAAAGTTTAAAAACTAATCATTTGACAAACTGATGCCCATTGTGTAAGTACTCATTGGAAAGTTGAGAATATACTTTCCAAAAATGTCAAACTTACAGGAAAATGAGACTGTATGACAAAATCACACTTTACTGATTCATAGAAGAAAATGAATTTTCAAATTTATGAAAAATAAATTGATTTTGGATTTTGACCTCTCTAGGACTTGAACTTGGGAGTAACCAACTCAGCGACTAAAAGCTTTGGGAATTAGCATGAATAAATTCAAATTTTAAGTGTATTGGGCTTCGTGGGATTTGAAACCGATCCCTCCATCTATTTGCGGAAGACCTTTCCTAATTGACTTGGAATACATCATAAATACATGGATTAAAATTTAAAAACAAATATGAGAGTTAGAAGGCACAAAGTTTATACCACTTTGGATTTTATTTTTTACCATGATTTGGATGTGGCATGATTGATTGCTTTGTATTTCACCAACAATAGCAGTAAAGCCTCTTAAGATTCATCTGTGAACTCACCATTTTTGGTGCTTTCACCAAAAGTGTATTTGGATTTTTAATATCCACAAAGGGCAATTTACCCAACTTTGACCTAACTTATGAGAGGCTGCTGGGTCCCATTGGTGGTTAGCTATTTATTCCAAAGATGCAGACATTTAACATTTGACAGAAAATTGACGTGTTAGCTGTTTCTGTGTTGTCTATACAGAACAAGTTCATTTTGCATGTGAACTAATGGTGTTCGATTGTCCACAAGCAATTCTTAGTAATCCCCAATTCAATATAGATAATCTCTATCAGTCAAGCTTGTGATGTACAGGTTCAGGGGTGTGATATTTGTGGTCTCTGTTCCTCATTAGCAGATTTGGTTTTAGCTGCTGCCAATATTCAGGGTTCCTGTTGAAATGAACTCTATGATGCAAGAGGTATTTCTGGACTGTAACAGTGGTGGCAAAAATAAATTATCTCTAAGATCGAGGAGAGAATGATACGACAGTTTCTTTATTTGGTAGGTAATTTTAAAGCCCATGACAAAGCCCGTGGTGTTGAGCTTCTGAACATTGTAATTCTATGCTACATAAACTCAGAAGTCCAAACTGAGTGCTTGATACAAAGAAGATACTGTTTTGTTTTATGCCAGACAACTTGCTCCCGCTAAGAAAATTAGAATTGGAGACATTATAAAGGCACAGTTTAAAAAAGAAAAATTAGTTTAAAGCTTTCAAGTTAAAATAAGAAATGTTTTAAGAATTTCAGAGAGTAAAATACTGATTTTCAGGCCTGCATATTGTGGCTCCAGATATGGTGCTCAGGCAAAACAAGGCCAGAATGACGGCATCACTCGTCAACCAACAATTATCTGCACAGTAAATTACACATTTTCAGGGTTGCACAGTGGCTACAGATATGGCACTGAGGTAAAACAAAACCAGCACGATGGCGTCCCTCTTCAACCAACAGTCATTCTCTTTAATCTACAAACACCTTCTCCTTTTCTGACAAATCTTTCTTCTTTCGGAAACATGTGCATGTGTCAACTGTCACAACATTCTCTCCATTTATTTCCCATGGCTCAGATGCCACATGTTACAAAATAGAATAAACACAAAGACAAGATATCTCAAATAAGCAGCACTCTTTTTTTTTTAATATTGAACAACAAATATATAGTACAAAACTTGTAATTCATAAAACTTCCTGGGAGTAACCAACCACCCAACGACCTAATTCACTTAATATTTGTTAATCATTTCTAACACTTACCGACATTTGAGAAATGAAAGTTCCTAATGGCAACGGGGCCATTATCAATTTAATTATTTTTTCAAGTACATCACTCTCCTGACATAATTTATTGTGCTTTTATCATCATTTCTACACTAATTACAATTAGTGCTTCCTATAGATCACACAGCCAAAGGCAATTCTGAGATGTGTTCTCTAGAGGTCGAGAGCATCATGAAGAGGACAAGTACCTAAGCAAGATCAAATTCATTCTTTGCTTTCAAGAAAGCAAAATTGACTTTTTTCCTTGTGCATATGTTGGATATTTGTAGTATAGTTTGTATGTTTTACACCCCCTTGCACACTGCACACCCTGCCACAATAGAGGGCTTTGGAAGGTGAGAGCCTCTAATGAAATTTTTTAGGTCCTTATAGGTGTTTTTTCAATCCATGGTTTATACTCATTGTATTCTAATACTGCTTAGTAGTTTTCCATAGTGATGTCCCCATTAATACTTGCACATTGATTATGGTTAAGCACAAGTGGGAAATATCTTATTGTATTGTGAATGATTGTGTTAATAAGGCAAATTTTATCTGGATTTTTTCCTGAATGTATTTCCCAAGGTAAATTCTCTTCTTACTCTGTGAGTGTGCCATTATTTCTTTATAATACATTTAAGATTTTGTTACCATTGCTTCTGTTGCATGGTTTCTCGATATGTTTCTCTTCAACATGATCACCTTATGGCCAGAAAAATGTCTTTATCATCACTATATATGTTTTCTTTGTTTGTGCTTATAGCAATAGGAAAAACTATTATAGGGTTTGAACCTTTAAGGAGATGACGTAGGCACTCCACTGGTTGGCTAAAGAGAAGTGTGTTCCCCCAAATGATCCTAGGTTCGATTTCTTTTCACTTTTTATAGTCTGTTTTGCAGGCTGCTGAATAGATCGACTATTGAAAGGATATTTGCACTAAGGAAAAAAATATTAGATCATTGATGGATTAACGATAATCAATATGCAACTTTCATATTCTTTGTATAAATAATTAATATTTCAGTTGTGCTATTATCTGGTTCGGTGCAGATCCAACAGGGCTGATGTTAAGTTGTATGCACTTCCCTTAAGAACAGTTATTTTATATCGTTAACTTATGTGCGTAAAGATTTTTCTATAAGCAGTTCAATTGTTTAGATTTACTGCTTGAAACTCTACAACTTGTTACGTGAAATCATATTTGCATAAGCAGGTGGGGAAAACAATGTCTTCTGTTTCTTTATATTTGGTCTCCTGAGTTTTGTTTCGGAATGCTACTGAAATTTTCTTATTTACTTTTAAATATTTGGATGGTTCTTTCATTATAATGTTTGTTTAAATATTTAACCATTAGACGACAACATCTATGTGGGAGCTGTTTACTTGTAGCCTTCTCATTTGTATATTATTAGTTTATCACATATGTCTGGGCATGGTTTGGATTCAAAGATTATTTCGATTGCAATTGTTGTAAGATATATTCAACAAACATTGCTCCTTTGTGTATGTTGCATTTGCAATTGATTATTAAAACATTGTAGCTTATATTGGTAATCAGTGTTTTTGATTAGTAAGATCATAAGCTTACTAATACTGTAATTGGAGGACTTCAAAAGTGTTAAGAGCTATTATGCTTCAAGTGAGATTAATGTGCAATGATTGTCAAAACAATAGAGTAATCATGTTTCAAACTCTTTTACGCAGTTTTTATCGAGAAATTCTTCCTTTCAACAATTATGGACTGCGGAAGCTTGAAGTCTTAAGAAAGAAAAGTAGGTAACAAGTCAAATTTGGCCAATTGTAATTTCAGAGAGAAATATAGTTCTCTTTGGTTATGGCCCAAGGGGATTATACAGATTGTGTAAATTTTGCATCTGCACACATTGTAGTTTTTGTGCTTGCAGTGTTTGAGAGATATGGAATGAAAATGATTTTGCAGATCAGGGAAAATAAGTCTAGTGATTGCATTTCTTGCATTAGAAATTAGCAATTGTGAACCTAATTTTTAGGGGACATGATTTCAAGAACATAATTGGTAGTAAGATAAGGGTGTATCTTATCGACCAATGTTAAGCTTCTATATTGTATGTGCGTTTTTATTCTGTTACACAATATAAAATCATGTTCTTGCCCATCTACTTTATGCTCCAGGATTTTGCATTGGTATACTTATTCTGGGTTTGTATGCAGGTCTTCGAGGATATATTGATATACTACCAGTAAGACTTGTGGCCGTGCCTTGAGTGGACCTTTGCTTGCTCTTCTGCTTCATGTGTGTGATGGGATATACTGCTATTGCTAATGGGCATGGAGGTTGCTGTAACAGTGAAGACTGTTCATGTTTTAGAATTGACACTCATTGATATAATCAAATTTAACACATTAATAACATTAGTTGCATACGTTTTTCAATTTGTGTGTTTTATGCAAGCCTGTGTTCATCATAGCTTGAAACTCCAGGCAAATTACAATAACTGGAGAGATTTCTGTCTTGTCTTGCAGAGCACCAATAATTGTAAGAGGATAAAGCCACCCTAGATAAGGGTGGCAATTCAGTTTGTGGCAAGTCTCAGAAGACTAACAAAATTTTGATTTTCATTCTTGTTCAAACCATCTTCTAACTATTTGATAAGTTTTGCGTCATTCAGATGTTTTTCTTTCAATTTTGTTGTATGATTACTTTGCTAGGAAAAGGAGTTGATTTTTCACTTTGTTTTGAAATGTTTAGTGTATTTTCAGAGTATAATCTTGAAGTAGATTGAGCTTTCTAGCAAACCAAAGTTTTAGAATCCCCTTTTTCCCACTTGTCTGTGCCCATGGTATAGTGTCGACCAGTTCATATCTCTATTCTAATTCTGTGCAATCGGAGCAAGATGCTGCTTAACAATGAGAGTAACTGGTGTAAGCATTTCCATCTAAAAAGGCACAATGCCATTATCTTAGCTCATTATTGGTCTTTGCCCTAGTGTGGATCGCTAGCAAATCTTTTTGGTCTATTTTTATGATAGAACATAACATTATAGGGGAGAGGACCCAGTAGTTGTGCACCCTAATTTTGCACTTCTAATTATCCTACGTGGAAATTTCAAATCATTCCCAATTTGTTACAGCAGTTTACTTGGCAAGTCCCCTGCTTATAACTAAGGTTTCAGGGCCACATCATCAAATATGATGCCACATCAGTATGCTTTTTGTTGAGGTGTCCAAAAAGGCCCAAAAAAAAAAAGTGAGACCAATACTTGTGCATTCATAGCATGTTTTATTGAGCACTGATGTGGAATCACATGATTGGTTGCTTTTTAGATCAAAGGAATACATTTTGTTTAATTATGGGTAGTCATCATCAACACTAACAACTTTAAAGTCACAACTATTGGTCCAATATTGATAAAAATATTGGGCATTATATAAACAACTACTATCACAACTATTGAAACATGCTCAGGTACTGGATCCTCTCCCCTATTTTAAGTAATGGGGGCTTACATTGTGCGGGATGATTTAGGTATTTTAGTTTTTTTGGGATTTAAAACTATGAGGGAGTTTTTTATATTTAATTATCACCATACAACTGTTTTGATACATTTTACATTGATAGCAACTGTGCAACGAGATTTATAAGGCTTTCCAAATTTGGAAAGAGATTAGAAGATGAAAAGATGGAAGTGGATTTTTTTTATAAAAGTTGGCCATCCTTCCCTATACTAGCCCCCTGGCTTTGTGATTGAACAAAAAAGTAATAGAAGAATGACCACTCTTAGAAAATACTACTAAATACTACTACATAATGAAAATGCTCACAAAAATAAGACTTAAAATAATATGGTTCAATTTTTGCTACAACTCTGCAATGGACACTGCTAATTCTGTATTATTCTTCTGCTATAATGCAGAGTTATTTTCCACTTAGGAAAAATAATGATTCAAAACCATCTTAAGTTGTTTAAGTGACATTGTTAAATTTGACGTTTTACACGGTGAATTAACTGTGTTCTAGTTTCAGTAGTACAAAATGATTCTAGTAATTGACTAATTCTTCTATTGCAAAAGTAAATTTTAAATTCAGAATAGTTTAGAGGTTTTTTATTTAGATAAAAATCGAATTGGATATAAACAAAATGTTCAGGGAGTACATGTATTTCGACTATGATTTAAAAATAAAATAAAATTTAGTACCAGTCTAAATAGATAATTGTAATGGAAAATAAAGTTTTCGTAATGTAGGCTAACCAAATAAAATAATGCATACAACTGTGAACTAATCTAAATTAATAGATGATAGTTGCAAGAGTGTTAAAATTAAATGTTAAATTAGGAAAGTAAATGGGGAGAAAGTTAATGGTATTTATGTTTAGGGTTGATAATTTGGAGTTCTAATGAGATTTTGGAATTTGAATGCCTTAGCAATAAAAGTAGATACTCATTATCCTTGTTTTGCCTCAAACTTTGAGCAAGACATGTCTCTAATTGGGTTCAATTGAGCTTGTAGATGTCTTTCGTTTCATGGATTTATCTTATTGGTTGTGTGCTTTTGCTTTTTGGTTTGCTTGGTTTGCTAATTATTGCTCTACTATGAGGACTAGGGGTATCTAAAAAATTCCCTTAAGAGGGTTGATGGTTGCAAGATCGTTAGGGGCCAAGGTCTCTTGAGTCAACCCTTGGAAGAGGACTAGCTTTATGATCATGCTCATGACCACAAACATCAATCTTTAGTTGTGCAAATGCTCCTAGGATAACCATGTATATTTTGATACATTTGGTGCACCAATTCAAAAGATTCCTATAGTAAAATGCTTCTTGAATGCTTTTAGTTGAGGATATTAGATGAGAGCATGATGAAATAAACACAATTGAATGTCTTCATATAAAGAGACATAGCAACAATTATGCGAGTATGTTTAGTTGGCTCACAATGACTTGTGGAATTGGTGGGAGTAAACAAATTTTGAATTTGAATTGTAGAAATTTAGGGTTAGATTCATAGCTATGGGATTGATCTTAGCACCTATAGGAATGATCTAGGATAACATAAGAGTGCAATAAATGTGGATCATATGTGAAAGGCGTGAATACACTCATAAGTGATATAATATGTGGGTGAACATGAGGATTAGAAGTAAAAAAGACCAATTATAACTCTTAAGGCTAATATTAACTTCAAATTGCTTTAAGAAAACCTCTATCAAACCACCAATTGTATGAATAGTACTTCAATAAGTGAAACAAAACACTCAATAACATACTCTTTTAAGGCTAGTGGAAATAAATTTGTTGATAGCTCATACTCATATAGGAAATCAACACATACAACTATAAAATATCTTAAAGTGTGTTTGGGTCACCTTTGTCATCATACATTGAAGTGCCATAAACCCATAGAGAGAGGGTACATAACAAACTCATATGATAGTGATGCATGTATACATTAATAAAGTCTAAGTGCTTTCAAGCAAATGGTTTTGCCATGCATACATTTAAAAGGCATAGATGGAGATACTAGCAAATAATGAAATTGTATTGAACTCTTATTGGCCACCACATTTTTGACATTCAAAACATGATATTGTTATTATCAATGTTAAGAAATTTGTACTCTTGATCTTCTAAAGGTTCATGTACAAACATAGATAGTAAATTAAGTGTTCTATTAGGGAATGTTCATACCCAACATTTGTTGATTGTGTATTTCCTATGTGTTAAATTCAAGAGGTGGCAATATTTAGTAAAAAATAATTTCAAAAAATGTGCAAATTTTAGAATTGCTTATATATATATGAACAACTCCAAGCCATTTTACTTAATCACGACACATTCTCTACATAAAATCTATGTTTTCCCATTATTTTTATTTATTTGTAAATTATGGCATGCATTTCGTATTCATTATATTACAATTATGTAACAAGGGTTCGACACAGAGCATTGAATCATAATGGCACAAGCATAATTGTAGGTGAATATAAATCCAACATTCTGATTTTATCAATTTGAAGTAGGCCAGAAGTGTACAAGAAAAAAATGTGGAGCTACTTTACACCTACTAATCACATTTGCTTAAAAATCACATGGGCCTTAAGAAGTGCGATAGTAAGTTGCACTCTTTGAATCATTGGTACATACTAGATATTTTTGTGTTGCATTTAATATTTAGCATCCTTGATTGCTTTGTCTTTTGAGAGTGTTTAAGGTTTTTTTTTTGTGTTTTCATGATTAGTAATGTACCACCCTTCTTTAAGTTCCATATAATTAGCAATATCAACAATACCAAAATTACTCAATTAAATTTTAAAAGCTCGTGTCAAAAGAATGTTTCTATGTCCTAAAAGAAAAACCAATTAACAATAGACAAGAAGATCTTGATAACATTTAGCATCACGAAGAGGAAAAGTACCTAAGCAAGATCAAGTTCATTCTTTGCTTTCAAGAAAGCAAAATTGATTAATTTCCTTGTGCATATGTTGGATATTTGTAGTATAGTTTGTATGTTTTACACCACATTGCACACTACACACCCTGCCATAATTGAGGGCTTTGAGAGGTCAAAGCCCCTAAAGAAATTTTTTAGGCCCTTATAGTTCAACCACTAATGGTAGAAGAGCTATAACCACAACAAATAAGCAAGAATGTTGAAGGAATGCCTCATATTATTCAAATCCCAAATATCAAATTGAACCATACCCTATTGTTTGTGAGAAAAACATGTGTACTACACATTTTGTGATAAAATCAAATAGTATTTGTATCCTTTCTATTTATAGTCAAACTATTGAATCCATGTTTATTTTTCCAAATGTGCCTCATGTGGTACCTCTTGATGTAATCAAAATCATTTTCTTATTATTGTTCATATCCTTAAAAAAGACATCATCTTATCAAAAAAATATTTTGACAAGGCTCATATTTCTCACAACCTATAAATGATCACATTTAGTTTTGCAACCTTTTTGCTTTCCATTGTCAATATTTCATTTTTTTATTCAATTTTCGCTTGCCTTCCCTTTTGTTTGGTATTGTGTGCATCGTTTCCAATAAGTTTTCAATGGTATTTTGGTGTTTACCTTGAGATGACGGGCTATTTCCTTAGGTATTTAATTTAGTGGTTTATCCCACATAATCAAGAGGATTGATCTTACAAAATAGAGGGATTTCTAGAAGATTCCTTGAGAACTATGTTGTGTGAACTCACCCATAATGAACACTGTATACACCTAAAAATGGTCTGGAGAAATCTGATTAATTAAATATGACTTATTTAATTAATTAATCCTTAAAATCCTCTACTATTAAATAAATATAAATATTTATTTAAATAGTTCATCATAATTGTTCAATCTTGATTCAATTATTTTCATCTTATTCAAATTCATCTACTATTAAATAAATTAAATACTTATTTAAATAGTTCACATTCTAAATTCTCCTATTTCTTCAGTCTTAATTAAATAAACAACTTTATAGTTGGCATTATTTAATTATTACATCATATTCAATCTTAATTAAATAAATAAAGCTTTATACTTTATTGTTTATTCATCATACTTCTCTTCTTCTATTTAATTTAATAAACAAACTTCTATAGTTTATTTAATCAAATTATTTATCTTTCCTTTTGCTAATTTAAATAAACCAAAAATATTTAAATAAAAGCAATAAATCAAATCCCTCTATTCACTCACCAATAAAATTAGATTTTCAAAACTAATTAATTTAACTGACATTCACAGGAAAAGCCTCGGGGACAAACCTGCAGGCAATCCTCTCAATCTTCTTCCTCAAATAATTCTTCTCATCTTGCTTGGTGTTTTCATGGGGAGGAACAATCCCCATGATCAGCTCCACCATCAGCTCCACCTTCTCATCTCTTACCATTCAAATCTCCAAATTGAATCTTAGCTTCTACTGTGTTACCCCTATGCAAAATTGTTATCAAAAATCTATATATACAACCTTTTGAAGCATGAAAATGATTTGAGAAATCCCAATTTATGCAAACTTACTTTGCAGGAATAGACATTCATAGCAATCAAGCAATCAATCAACCATAGCATTAGCATTAACATTAGAAATAAGTATCACAACATCATGGTATCAGTATATTTCATATCATGACAACATCATTAGTTTTCATTGTAGCTTCCTTTTATCAGTTTTCATTAGGATAGTTTATAGTAGCTTCATATCACTTAGAAATCATTCTTAATCATCACATCATTGCATTTAGCATCCATTCCATTCTCTAGATAGACATTTTAAACAGTTACAACGCTTACAAATCTGATAGCTTCTGTAACTTGATAAATCTTTGGAGATAGGAGACAATGGGACACATTCAAGCTTTCTGTGTTTTTAAATTAGTTTAATTCATGTTTAATCTTGATACAATGTTTCATTAAGAGGTGTATTTAATTGTATTTAGTTTACTTTTTCCACACTTACATTCTGGCGCCCACTGTGGGGCCGTACCCCTTGTTTTTAACAAGTTTTTTCTAGAAAGTTTACGTACAAGAATCTGGCGTAAATTGTTTTAGCATGTAGAAAGATTCTATGGCGCTTCTTAAACAAACTATAACGCATCTGAATTCTGTTCTAGCACTTCCGAAGAAAAGTATGGCACTTTGAAGGACTATTTTAGCGCTTCAATCTCACCTTCCAGCATAGACAGAGTTCACATCCAACATCTGTTTTAGTGTGTTTGTAAAATCCTATAGTGCTTCAGGGTATTTCTATAGTGCTTAGGGCCATTTTTATAACGCTTCTGGATATTTTTATAGCGCTTCTGACCACTGTTAGAGCGCTTGTGTTATTCATTTTCTAGATCTAACGCGTCTGCGGCCAATAAATTTCATTTCTTCAGTTGGATTAAAAGGAATCAATCTAGGATAGGCACTTCTTCTGTTGGTTGAAAAAGAATCAATATAGGACAGACACTTCTCCAGTTGGTTTAAAAATGAATCAATCCTAGGATAGTCATATTTTCATTTGGATTAAAAATTTATCAATCTAGGGTAGTCACCAGACTTTTCAATTTGCGATTTAAAAATGAACACCATGTCTTTTTGTGAAGCAACATCTTCCAATAGATTAGAAAATTTTCGTTTGGGCTCTAAAATTGAACAAGTGATTTCTTTGTTTGTATGGTTGATAGGCATATGCTCTCCCCTTAACTGGGTGATCTAAAAGGCCAGATTCATCATTTTTATGCATTCTTCAAGTTTTATTACATCCTTTAGAAGGCTTTCCGTAGTGGAAAAAAGTACTCACCCTACGGGAACGACCTAAGTGGGTTTAAACCAAAGCCATGTTTTTTCACTCCACTATAAAATTTAAAGCAAATCTGGGGAAACCCACTTTTGCTGGAAGTGTGCAAGATAACTATCCCTAAAACCTTTGTTCTAAAGGTTGGGAGGTCTCCTAAGGGAGTTTATTATTGCCACTTCGAACATAAACCCTTTCTAAGAACCTAGTGTAGTATCCAGCCAAGTTAGTAACCAGACATTGTAATACTCGTAGTGCAAGGGGAGAGAAGAATCTGCCCCCAATACACTCACCATAAAATTTTCACAAACTGTTTGCTCAAGGGATCGAGAAATCTAACCTTGAGTACGCACCTGAAAAAGACAAAAACACAAGCACCCTCTAGAGAGTGACGTGGCTGTGTGAGTTGACACAATTTTAAGATGTGGGCTATCGAGTATAACGACAACCTTTTGACCATTAAGAGCGAGTCTGTTTGAAGTGTTTTATTGTTATCAAACTAGTGAAAATAGGACCATGTGTGGTTCTTTTGAACATACACTATTTGTTTAGATTACAACTCTTAAAAACAACTGTCTTCATTTGAGTGCTGTGTATTCCAAAATCATTAAAATTCACATAAAAGATCATCCTGAAAAATACAAACAAATCAAACAAAATCAAAACTAAGAATATATGATTAGAGATTGGAAAACCACTAAGTTTTTTTAGAAAATATCTTGCCAAGAGAATTATAAAACCAAAGACACCACTTAGTTATAGACATCTTTTGCAAAGAAGACATTTCTTATATCAGAATAGGAAGACTTTGCTTCATCATAGAACATTCCTCCATAGGTTTCATGATTTCTATAGGGGTTACACTAACGATTATGCTGTAGAACCTTTGAATTCACAAGCCTATATTTAAAGAAGCTCTCTTTCACAAGAATCTAACTATAGTCAACGTATTCGTCAATCCTCCATTTCACAACCCGCCATAGAATACTCCACCAAACCTGATCAGTTCTTATGATAGACAAAGTCTTTGGAAACCTTAGGTTGACATCCAAAATCAAGGAGTTACCACCATATGACCATTTGGCGACCTACAACGCCCATGCAACAACCATGCCTTATACCGCCTATCATACAACCTAGCCTTATACATCTTGAAAATGGACAAACCGACATTATCAGTAGCTTGAGGGAATTTATTTTTGAGGAAAACAAAACACCCCATCAATTTCTTACAGCATCCATCGTTCTGAATGAAGAAGAAGAAAAGATAAACATAGCAGTAAGAAGGACCCATGCTACTACCTCCTGCCTGGGAATAGGTAATGAATGACATTACAATAAGATATTGAAATCATCAGATATTGAAACCATCACACAACATACCTTATGAACATTTGGCGACCTACAACTCCCGTTCAACAACTAGGGTTAACCACACCAATATTTCAGCCTGGTAATGTACACATTAAAGGCACTCAAACTAACACTATCAGTAGTTTGAGAACATTTATTTTTGAAAAGAACGAAACACCCCATCAATTTCTTACAACATCCATAGTCTTGGATGAAGAAGAAGAGAAAGAAAACATAGCAGCTGAGAGACCCATATTGTCACCCCCTGCTTGGCATTAAACAAAAATTATAGCGCTTCAACCCTCTGTTTTAGCGCTTTTGAGCAATCTTACAGTGCTTCTGTCAACAAAAAACCAAATTCTATCATAAAATTCTAGTGTCAACACCATTCTAGCACTTCTGAGCCATCTTTAAGCACTTCCACAATCAAATATAGCGCTTCTGGTGTTTGTTTCAACATTTCTGATTAATTTTATAACGCTCTGTCATTATCAGACATTACTTGTGTGTCAGTCTTTTAGCGATTTTGCGTTCTGTCTTAGCGCTTCTACACTACTTTATAACGCTTTTACCAGAAATTATAGCACGTTTGCGTTATGTTTTAGTGCGTCTGCCCTCTGTATTAGCGCTTCCACAAAATAGAAAAATAGAGAATCTTCCAAAACAATTGTCAGACATATTGACATCAGAAATATAACTCTCCTCCAATACTCTAACTTACCCAGTTTGGACTAAGTAAGCCAACTGACATATATGAACACATAAGGTCTCATGGGTGGCCTTTGTCTAACTGGAACTAGATGTGTGATAGCTATGTGCTCCCACACCCATACTTGAAGCAAAGTAATGTCGACCGATAAACTCTGACCACTAAGATACACAGCTGAATGTAAATCATGATATAAATGGGCAAGCATACACATGCCCCAAGCGAATCTCGTTCCATGAATAACCATACTCTCTAAAACTCGGCCGTAACCAACCGAGAATCCCTTAGACCTGCGATCAGGACTAAGGAATCCTCCGATAAAACCAACAAGTACTGTAGGAAAAGTGGCGTATGCATCAACCATCTCATGCCAAGGAATCCACTCTCTAGTAGTATGATCATCCTGAAACACTCTATGAAGGGCATTAGTCCCACCCTGCTCTGTCGAATCATATATGACAACATCTCCAACAATCGAAAGTTGCAAAATCCGCCAGACATCCTCTAGGGTGACTATCATCTCACCAATAGGAAGATGAAAGGTGTTGTGCTCACTATGCCATCTCTTAGCTAGCACTGTCAACAAACCCTAATTAATCCTAATCTGGGGCATATATAGAAGAGGAGACAGTCCACAACGTGTGATAATAGCTGTCTCAGGCTGTGCCAACTGTGGTATAATATCAAATGCCCAAGAGAAACACTCTTGAACCTGGAGGTTCCCCAATCACTCATATTATCATAACAAGATCAAAATCAATCAATTCATGTCAATCAACAAATAACATCAACATACCATATCAAATCAAATCAACTGTTGGTGAGAATTTTGATCAAATCTCATGAGCAGACATCATTGAACCTTTCCTATCATGAGGTCAATCATTAATGCATCAAATCAACCTTGCCTATCATGAGGTCAATCATCAATGCATCAAATCAACCTCGCTTATCATGAGGTATGCCAATTATAATTATTCCTCACCTATCATGAGGATAGTTATCATCAAAACAAACATCAAACCTTGCCTATCATGAGGCCAACAAATCATTCATATTAAACTAACAGCTGATACGATTAGAAATCGACAAAATCAAGAACAAATTGAAAAAAATCACAACACTTTGATTTAAATATGCTAAAAATAAATTCAAAGCACTAAAAAAATGACATGTGCCATTTCATCAGACAAAATCGCTATTACAAATGGAAAAAGCACTATTTTATCAAAAGTGCCATTTTATTTGGTCAAAGCGCTAACATTTTGAGTTAAAGTGCTAAAACTTTGAAAGCACTAAAACAAGAAGCCTAAGCGCTACAAAATCTAATCGAAACGCTAAAGTTTTGAAAGTGCTAATGTGTCTTACAGAAGCGCTACAATGGCTATCCTAAGCGCTAAACTTTGCAAAGCGCTAATCTAACCTATTAACGCGCTAAAACAGACCTCCTAAGTGCTAAAATAATAAAAGCGCTACAATAGAATTTTAAAGTGCTACAATGGACTTAAAAAGCGCTACAATGGATTTAAAATGAACTAAAAAAAGGTTAAAAATAAAAAATTTGAAAATACACAAAAAACGAGGAAATACATGAAAACCAAGGAAAAAAATAGACATATTGGAGGTCCGAATGCGGCCAGCCACTGATGTTGTCGAACACGCTTAAAATGGTGGGTGTGATATGGAATCGACATCTCGCTCCAAGTGGCACAAGAATCTCTCTCACCAAATTTTCAAAAGTCACAATTTACAAATGAAGTTGAAAATGACCTTTTTAACCTTTTATAGGTTATTTAAAAAGGGATTTTTATGAGATTGATTTAATTTTTAAAAGGGGAGATTAATTGAAATTCATCCAAGGCCTCTTTCTTCATCAATTATCAGGAGATAAATTATTTCATTATCAAATCTTCATTGAATCTACATCAACTCACCAAAAAATCATAAAAATTTAAAAAATTCCAAAAAATAAAAATAAAAATAAAATTCATTAATTTATCTCCTGAGCGAGCATATATATCCATCAATCCCCTGAAAAATCATGTCTGGGGCACACTAATTTTTTTTCGTCAATACTAGGAATAGTAGCACAAAATTGTCTTTGAAACAATGCGTAAACACATCACTTCAAAGAGGGGCAAAATGTATACCCCTAAAAATGGTCTGGAGAAATCTGATTAATTAAATACGACTTATTTAATTAATTAATCCTTAAAATATTCTACTATTAAATAAATAGAAATATTTATTTAAATAATTCATCATAATTCTTCAATCTTGATTCAATTATTTTCATCTTATTCAAATTCATCTACTATTAAATAAATTAAATACTTATTTAAATAGTTCACATTCTAAATTCTCCTATTTCTACAATTTTAATTAAATAACTTTATAGTTGGCATTATTTAATTATTACATCATATTCAATCTTAATTAAATAAATAAAGCTTTATACTTTATTATTTATTCATCATACTTCTCTTCTTCTATTTAATTTAATAAACAAACTTCTATAGTTTATTTAATTAAATTATTTATCTTCCCTTTTGCTAATTTAAATAAACCAAAAATATTTAAATAAAAGCAATAAATGAAATCCCTCTATTCACTCACCAATAAAATTAGATTTTCAAATTTAATTAATTTAACTGACATTCACAGGAAAAGCCTTGGGAACAAACCTGTAGGCAATCCTCTCAATCTTCTTCTTTAAATCTTTCCTCTCATCTTGCCTGGTGTTTTCATGGGGAGAAACAATCCCCATGATCAGTTCCACCTTCTCATCTCTTACCATTCAAATCTCTAAATTGAATATCAACCTCTATTGTGTTACCCCTGAACAAAATTGCTGTCAGAAATCTATATATACAACCCTCTAAAGCATGAAAATAATCTGAGAAATCCCAATTTATGCAAACTTACTCTACAGGAACAAACATTCATAGCAATCAAGCAATCAATCAACCATAGCATTAGCATTAACATTAGAAATAAGTATCATAGCATCATGGTATTAGTAGATTTTATATTACAACATCATTAGTTTTTACTGTAGCTTCCTTTTATCAATTTTCATCAGGATAGTTTATAGTAGCTTCATATCACTTAGAAATCATTCTTAATCATCACATCATTGCATTTAGCATCCATTCCGTTCTCTAGATAGGCATTTTAAACAGTTACGGCGCTTACAAATCTGAGTCTCTGTAATTTGATAAATCTTTGGAGATAGGAGACAATGAGACGTATTTAAGCTTTCTGTGTTTTTAAATTATTTTAATTCATGTTTAATCTTGATACAATGTGTATTTAATTGTATTTAGTTTACTTTTTCCACACTTACAAACACAGTGTGCATGATGCTAAGTTTTACAACCCTTGATGAGACCGCCTAAAGAATATTGATGAAAAATCCTTGATAAATGCCCAAAGGAGTTTTTAGAATATTTAATATTTTTTTTGTTCCGTAAAATGCAAACGAAGTTGCATCTCTTTATTAGATCAACATAAAAAATAAGGAACAATGGGCCATATAGGCCAAGAATAATGAAGAGTAGACCAAAAAAGTCTTAGGAGAGAAGAAGAAGAAACTAAAAAAGGGAAGAAATATATTGATCCCGAAGAGCAACAAGAGAAAAACAATAACATAGCACATGAGGCTATCATCCCAAACTTGGAAAGAACCTAGGCTTTTTTGCCATGTCATGAAAGGAGAGCCTCCAAAGTCCACTGAGAGCCTCCTTCCATAACATCCATTTCTTCAATATGAAGTTTCTCTGCATTAGTTTTCTGACCTTTCTTCCTTGTAGTACCACAATCTAGCTTAACTTTGTTGCTATCGTGTTGAGCAATCCCAAGTTTCCATTTAGGAGCCAAAAATATATCAAAATAAAAAACCTCAAAATTCTCTTCCAAATCCTCCTTGAAAGGGTAAGTACCTTTCGAATCAGATCCGTGATCCTTTGAGGTAGGTAAAGGTAGTTGATCATCAGTGTTATTTTCATCTGGTACCACAAGAGGAGAGGAGAGGAGGTCGGCACCGGAGGAGGCTTAGGCATAAGCTCAAAATCAAAAAGAGAAGAAAAGAACTTTCCATGATTCTGCCAAATGAAGTCTGCATTAGGGGCATTATATTTTTTGATCCATTTTATAAGACTGATATACCTCATGCCAATTAAATGCTGTGCTGAGCAAGCCTCAACTTTGTGACCCAGATTGTTGCAATGGAAACATCTGAAAGGAAGCCCTTCGAAATTCAAAAAATGCATCCAAGTTCCTTTCGAAGAATGAATTCGAATGGAGTGGGGTAGAGGTTTGGAAATGTCCATCAACGTACAAACCCTGATAAATCTGCGAGAAGAAGCAATCTCTTTAGAATCAAGCTTAACGAAAAAACCGACCTAATTAATCAAATTTTTGATTAGATCAACAGACTGCATGACAAGAGGCAAATTATATAGCCTGATCCACATGGGCATGTCAGTGACCTTGCGGTAGTAGGGTCAAAGAAAAGGGTCCAAGGGTAGAGAAAAATACTAGAATTCTCAATAAACCATGGCCCATTATGCACTACAAAATTGCAGTCATCACCTGAGGAGAAAGCAAACAGAAAAAACCCAAAATCTAATGATTCAACCACGGGAGTGGAAAGATTATTCCAAGAATTTTTGTCCACTCTAAAACCACATCAATGGACGTTCGCTTGCACATGAACCTCAAGACCAAAGAGCGAGCACTGATGTCTGCGGAAATTTCATTGATGCAGTCATATGTGATGAGGAAGTCTGTAGGTTCGTCAGTGAAAACAACTGCAAAATCTTCCAACATTCAAAACGGGGTCATCCGAATGCTGCACATGATCTAATTTGGGAGAGGCAGTAGGGATTGGAGACCATTTGGGAGAAGACGGAATAGGGTTCACCTGCATAATCTGCTTTGAGCAATACACATTACATTTGTGGAACAGGTTGGCCCTATTTCTGCATTTCGCCAAGACATCCAATGACACAAACCCACAGGTGCCGTCACAACAGTCTTCCCCATCGCATTTCAATCGACGCCAAAGGGAGCAGAGCCCCGCACAGGAGGCAGGAGGAAGGTAAGTCCATAGTTTTAGCAGAACGGAGGGCATACCGAGCCCTCCCATCCCCCACATCGATGCAACCCTTTTTATTTTTGCAGAGCGTAGTCTTTTTCCCCTTGGACAAATCCTTTTCCCGTGCTTCAGAGTGCAACCTTGACACTCCATCGCCCGCGACCACATGAGGAGGCTTTGTGATGCGAGGGTTTTCGATGCCCTTGCAGATGATCACTTATAGTATTATATTATATTATTATGAACATTTCATTTATACTAGGATTATGATTAGAGAATTGTATTCTAAAAGCACAAATCATTAGGATTTTCTTGTTATATTATGATTAATTTGGTGATGTATGTTGGAGGAGTAAGATCATACTATGTGAATTAATATCCTATGTCACCTATGTGAATTAATATTCACTTGTTTAGCATCCATTTACAAGACACGAGTAAATTTAACAAACTTGTTTTTAGGTATACCAAGTTGTGGGGGACTCAAAATCCCTTTGAAGCGAGCACTTGTCTTTCCTTCGAGAGAGTTTTATATTATCTTACTTTTTTATATCACATACAAGTTATATAGGTGTTTTTGATTCTCTTTGAAGTGGTGGTTATTAATTTTGTTTTAACTAGTGTCTCTAGCTTTCATGCACTAGATTTTATCACTGATTTTGTTGTGATGGAATGTTGAACATCATATAATTTCTTTCATGTTTGAGTGGTTCAAAAGATTGGGATGCATTAATTTTAAAATCTTGAATGAATTTTAATAGCTTACAATAGTAAAGATAAATAGTGCAGTCTATAGGAACCATTTTGACTAGAGTAATTCTTGTAAGTACTCTATCGAAATAGCTAGTGCTTATATTTGTAAATGGTACAATATGTTTTCCTCCTTTATGTGTCCTTTTTTATAGGGGATGCCACTTGAGAAAAAACAAACATGTTTTATGATGGTTATGAGATTATGGAGTGTAAATGGTGGGAACTCTCATCTTGATGGATTGTTTTGATAATGGATCAACCATAAAAAAAAAATGCGTAGCTTTAGAGGTGCCAAATCAATTTTACATTAGATAAATAATGCAATGTACGAATGTAACATTCTTTGATTATTTCAATAATTTTTTTATATGAAGGTCCTTCTTTACCTTAAATTATTGCCTATTGTATACCATTGGAGAAGCTCATCACTCTTATTGTATGTACTATTGTCCATCATCAAATTTTGTATTTTGTGCAACTAGTTGAATTCGAAGAAATAATATAACCTTGTGCATAGGTCTTAGGGTTAGCTTCAAAACTTTGACTAAAAATCTTCTATTCTCATGAGTGGATAACATTTTCACTTGTTATTTCAAGTAAAGTGGACTTTTATTGTATATGTATAGTCCAAAGATACATGGACACTATGGACAAAACTTATATTCCATAGTTAATTTGTATAATGCTTATGACTTACATTTAACTTTAGTAAAATCAGAGTTGTATGATTGATTGTTTAGTTTGCATATTATATGTCTTTCTTAGTCAAATGAGATTTCTTCAACATTTTATAGGCTCTAGTCACTAGACATTGCTATTTCAATCACATGAAATTGAATAGATCATGTCAAGAAATTCTTAGTTGATAGTTTAACATTTATGCATAAATTTAAACAAAGGGATGAGAAGATTATTTTTGTACTTACTTTATATGTTGTTTTTACATTTATCTTATATATTGTTTAAATGAGACACACAACCCTCCTTCCTTAATTCAACCTTTGTAACATTAATTTAGAATACACAAAACTTTACTATAAGCCAGCTTATTTTTTTTATATAAATATTATAAATATAGGCCATTTAATGGAAAGCTTAAATCATGCATTTCTCTCCTTTGGTAAGGAAAGAAATAAAAATGTGCCTGCCAAGCCTTGTTGCAGACTAGTGGACATTGTCTAATGCTACAATATGGATATAAATGTGAGATGTGGAATGCTATAGTATCCAACTATAAATGTGAGATGTGTGATGCCGTTCTTGTTCTTACTGTCCATAGCTAGGGAAGAAATCCCTTGTCCCTCAGGCTGGCTACTGTATCAGTCAAACACTCTTTTATGGGCGTAAATGAGAGACCCAATTCCCTCAGCTTTTGATTGCTGAATTTGTATGCCACTTTCCTTGGATTTTCCTGATCCGAACACCTACAGTCAATAAAATCAGGAGAAGACGAACATTGAGAAAACACAATTCATATCATAAATATTCAGAGTGAGTAGGAAGGGGGCAATGGCAATAGTAAAAATCCGTACTTGGTAGGAAGTGGGTAATGTGGGAACAGTTGTGCTAACATATCCACGAGCTCTCCTCTGTGCAGGCTTCTTTCTCCACAGATATATCGACCAGAGGCAGAGTGATTTTCGTAGAGCAGTATATGCGCTCTCGCCACATCTCTCACATCCACATATACCTGAGTTGCGTTTGCGTATGTCTTTGCCGACCCTGCGCCAAATTAAAACAATTAATCTCATACCATACAATGAGTGAGAAAGCAGAAAGGAATTAGGATAATATTAGCTCACCAGTTAAATATTTCAAAACATGAGCAGTGCTGAAGTTCATAGTGGGCTGGAGCAGAGGACCCAACACAATACTGGGATTAATCCTTATCAACTCCATACCCACCTCCTCCGCATACGTACACGCGGCTTTCTCTGCTACTGTCTTTGCATAGCAATACCAATTCTGAAATTTAACAATGTTGAAGCTTAAGAGTAGTTTACAAATTTATGAGCTATACAAATTCAAATTGTGCATTTAGTTTACCTTGGTTTGGATGCAGTAATCAAGGTCGCTCCAGCAGTCTTCATCGACTATGTCTTGCGGATTCCTGTTGGGGTCGAGGTAAATGGCACCGATGCTGCACGTGAGGATTACACGCTTCACTCCCAATTCGGTGCAGGCCTTCAACACATTTAGAGTGCCCTTCACAGCCGGCTGCAGCACTTGTTTCTGTGCCCATCCATCAAATCTCTTATTAATTTCAAATCAACCATTTAAGTGTGCCATAGTTTGCAGGGCGGAGAGCGCGAGTCCAGTGCAGACCGGTTCTTACTTAGACAGTAAAAATCCTACGAATCTATGTTGATCAAGTAATCAATTGAATAAACAAGCTGCATGATGTTTAAAAGGGACATACCGGATCTTCAATAATAGGGCAAGCCGTGTGAAAGACTCCTTTACATCCTGTGATAGCTGTTATCAAGCTGTCATAGTCTAGAATATCAACCTTGACAAGCTGAAGCCTCTCTTCTGCCCCTTCCAACTCTCTGAGATGCTCATACTTTCTATCATCTGCGCATATCATTGATAACTAGTTGAGATATAATTACATTAATGCAGGGCATGAGGTACCCTGTTAATAAATAGTAATGCAGTAAATAGAAATACTGACCAGGGTCGCGGACTGTTCCTTTTACAGTGTAGCCGCTGCTCAAGAGCATCTTGACAAGCCAGGAGGCAATGAACCCTCCTGCTCCTGTTACACACACACTTTCCATCTCGATTCCAATTTCCAATTTCATATTTCCTGTGTTTTTTTATACATATGTTGTGCCTATTTATAGGGAGACTTAGATCATGTTTTTGCAGACCGCAGTGGTTTATAAAGATTCACAAACTGATCTGTGGACCGACCAAAGACTGTCGGCAACCTCGTTGACGTTTCGAAAACAAATGGTATTAACTACGGCACAGTTTATACGCCTCACCGTCTCACTTAAACAAGGGGCCGCTTTTGAAGAAAATATTCAGCCCAACGCAAACCCACGCCCTGATTTTTATAATGCGGCAAATTGCACTTCCTAGCGTTTTCTAATTTAGTTTCTCAATAAAGCACAACTCATTCTTATAGGGCAGTTAAGTGACTTCACCCTTACTATTAAGGTTAAGTCGAATGTTCATGTCAACTGTCTTCCCTCCGTTCGTATACAAGCAATCTCAATTCATTCTCCCTACCTAAAGCAATCTCAATTCATTCTTATTAAATTTTATCTATTTGTAAATTATGGCATGCAATTCATATGATGGTTTGATACAATCAATGTTATTAGATTTCCACAATCCATAAGAATATGAGAGAAGCTATTTCTGGTTTGATACAAATCAACTCAATATTATGGAGCACTGGTAGCATCTATACATGTTTAACTGTGGTAGCATTTATACAATGTTTACGATTTGTACAAGAACGAAGGATAATTGTGTAATAATTAAACATTATCTTCACAACATCTAAATTATTTAATTTATTATATAACAATTCGGTTAAAGTTTAATGTCAATATTGATTGTGCATATCTATATGGTTGAACAATAATCAAGGACTTGTTCTACAATAACTAAAGACTGCCGTGAAAGAATTAAAGTCTTCAATTGTTGCGCAAGAGTCCTAACAAAGTATAACATTGACATAGAGTTCACATAGAAGTAAATGGTTACACAATAAGAGACTATTACACATCAAATAAAGACTATATATCATAGCAAATTAAATCTTTAGTTTCTTCCCAATAGTCTGACTAATTTAGAATGCCCACATAAAGATTATTCATGTAGTATAATGGCGACCAATAAATATAAAGATATTAGCAATGCCCTAATTGATGACTTCCAATGTGAATAAGTGTTGTACATGACCACTATTGACTATGCCAAACAAATGTAGAATTGTATCATTTTATGTGCCCCTATGTTGTGGTTTGCCCCATGTTTATAACCAATAAAAATATGTTAATTTATTGTTTTATCTATAGTTAGAGTTTTTGCCCCTATGCAAATGCTCATGGTCTTGCTAAATTTATCTTGTGTACTTCATGTTTGCTTGACATTTGGGTTCCCCAATGTTGGGACTTGGGGGGTTTATCTAATGTTTTTTATATTTTTAACCTCGACCAATTTTAAAGTTTTCACCTCTATTAATTGGTACATGTCACCAAATCATTTCTCAAAATACATGTTGGCCTTCTAGTGAGGTGCAAAGTCCCTTTGTTACCTTAGCTCGATCAAATTGAAAATGTCAAACATCTATTTGTTTTGATCTAATATGTTTCACCCAAAATTATTTGTGTGGTAGCCTAACACTCTTTTGGGATAAATTCAACAAAAAATTCAATTTCAACTTTAAGTTTTTTCAATCAAGGGTATTTTCATGAAAAATAAAATATTATTTCGTAGAGCTTAGAGTCTAGAATCTAAAAAAAATGATAATTTTTATTAGTTTTATTATAAATTTTTAATTTATTGAAAATAGATTATTATAGTCAAACACATGAGGTTGATTAGAAATTTAAAAAATAGTAAAATATATTTAAATTTTGAAAAATATATAGCACACTAGATGAGAGAATTCTCTCCAAGAGGGTAAAATTTTTTGTTTGCTTATTATAAATTTAGACAAAAGCTAATGTCCCATCAAAATTATGCTATTTTGAGTAAATTTGACATTTAAAATTTGTTAAAAAACAAATATTCATCAAAAACTATTTTTTTCTCCATGCACTAGATTTTCAAGAGGGAAGAAAAATCAAAGAAATGAAAATTCTATATTTTTTGAGATATCCTATCGACCTTGCTATTTTCTAAAGAAAATCAATAATTAAAATTAATCTATTAAATTTATAAAAAATATATCACACTAACATTTTAAAAATTGAAAAAATATAAATATAAACTACGTTAAGAGTTCTATATTTCATTAGTTAATATTATTTTAAAATTCAAAATATACACATCATTTTCAAGAAATCCGAGTTGAAAATTTATATTTGTGTTGGCATATCCTTTATAAAAGTATGATATTAGTCTAAAATTTCACCCTTCACAAAATTGGATACATCAATAAAGTTTCAAATACTTCCAATTAAATGTGTTTTGCTAGCATAAATTTAAAAGGCATAGATGAAGATAATAACATATAATGAAATTGTACTAGGCTCTTATTGGCCACCACATTTTGGATGTTTGAAACATGATATTCATATTATTAGCGTTAAGAAACTCGTACACTATCAATATTTTAAAGATTCATGTACAAACATAATTAAAAAAATTAATATTTTATCAGGGAACAATTATACCCACTATCAATTGATTATGCATTTGCTATGTGTAAAATTTAAGAGGTGATGATATCTAGTAGAAAATAATTTCAAAATACATGCAAATTTAGGATTACTTGTATATGAATAAACTCCAAGACATTTTTCTTACCACCACATAGTCTCTACACAAAATCCATGTTTTCCCATTAATTTCATCTATTTGTAAATTGTGGCATTCAATCTGTATTCATTATATAAAAATTATGTAACAAGGGGTCAATATAGAATTCTGAATCATAATGACATGGAAATCCTTGTAGGTGAGTATGCATCCCAAATTTCCTTATTTTATCAATTTGAAATGGGTAAGGAGTGTACATGAAAAAAATGTAGAGTTTAACTTCAAACCTACCAATTACATTTTCTTAAAAATCACACGGGCCTTAAGAAGTGATTTAAGTTGCACTCTTTGAATTGATGGTACATACTTGATATTTTGTGTTGCAATTTATATTTAACATCTTTTTTTTTCTTTTCCTTCTAAGAGTGTTCAATATGTTTTATGTTTTCATGATTAGTCATGTGCCACCCTCTTTTGGGTTCCATATAAATTAGCAATTTCAACAATACTAAAATAACTAAAGAAAAATTGCCGATAACGGCATGGTTCGGTGGTCAAGTCGCTTGGTTGTAGTGATGACCACCAGGGTTCAAACCATCGCTGGGCCAAAGTGCTTGCAGGCCATGTGCCTTTGCTAGGCCAATGTGCTCATTGGTTTGGTAGTATCTTGTACTCGATTCATAACTCTGGTCAAAAGTGTTTACCCCTAATAATATGGGTGCATTGCACCTTTAAAAAAAATAACTCAAGAAAAATTAAAAATATTGCATAAAAATAATGTTATTGTGTCCTAAAAGAAAAAAAAAAACAACTAGCAATAAAAAAAGGTCTTGGTATTTTTTAGCATCTTGTAGTTCAAGACCCAAGTTTTCTTTTGGAAGCATTTAAAGATGATTTAGTTGAGATAGTAATGATAGACTAACTATAACAACCACTAAGAAACAATGTTGAAGGGATGCCTCATATTGTATCCCAATTATTAGCTTGAACCACACCCTCTTGTGTGTGAGAAAAACATGTGTGCTGCACATTTTTTCATAGAAACAAATAGTATTTGTAGATACCTACCATTCATAGTCAAAATATTGAACCTATGTTATTTGTCTACTTGTGCCTCATCTTGTTCTTATTGATGTAATCAAAACCAGTTTCTTATTATTGTTCTAATCCTTACAAAATATTTCATTGATTCATCCACCATAGAATCAACATGTGAACAAATGGAATCAAATATTGAATTTCACCACCAAGTATTTATGTTGGAAAGTTAAATAAACTTGAATCATCACTATTCTTATTAAAGAAACCTCTTTGTCTAGTTGATATTGTAGAATAATTAAAAACATCATACATGCTAAGAAGTGGTGATATAAAACAAGTTAAGATACAATACAAGCCACATCCCTAATCTTTTACTATTCATTGGACACTGTGGGCATTTGAAAAAATGATTGTTGAATAAGGACATAATCATGTTCAACCAACTAAGACTTGGACAATAATGATCCTATAACATATGAGTCCCCCAATATAAATCTTGAACAAGAAGAACCTATGAAAACTATACCTCATTTGGCCTTGCCAATTTTCCAAGGTCTTTATATTGAGTATCCTAATACGTTCTTATTTGAATTTGATGTGTTTTGTTGTAGATCTATGATTAGAAAAGTGATGATCAATAACTTAAATATATCCATCCATGTTAAAGGATGCTACATTATAATGATTCATGGGAAGCAAATGACATACTATTCACAAATTGGATGATATGAATGAATGCTTTTTTATAAAATCTTATGATTATTGTAAAATCAAAGAATTATAAGATAATATTTTTATGATGTCACATCGTGAAGAAGAAAATCTAGAAGACTTTTCTAAATGATTCTTATTCAATCTTCAAAGATCATGAAAAACATGATATTAAACTAAGACTATTAAAATTCTTTTCTTAAGAGGAATTCATGATGAGTGGATCAATGCTTTAAATCTTATAGGTGTTGGAATTATTTATAAACTTTCATTTGATGAAATTTATAGGAACAATTCAAGATCCCACCAATATAGAATAAGTTACATTGGAAAATAATTTTCTCAAGGTGATACATCAGGTATTACCAAGTGAGAGTTAGGTACACTGTTTGATAATTTAAAAAATACTCTCTTGACTCATATGAGAAAACAAATAGAATTTTTGTATACACATAAGAAACAAGAAGAAACTAAAAAGACACTTGCTATTTTTTTCCCTACTTTTCATAAGAAACATATCAATGAAGAACGTCCTTATAATAGAACAAAAAAATCATCTTTAGAAAATGTTAGTAAAAACACTCCCTTGCAAGCATTACCATAAGGTATGGTAGAAACATAATATACTGAAGAACTTGTTTATTATATGCTCAAAGAAGACTTTGGAAATCAAGAGCAATGCCATCAAGTATGATTAATTATTTTAATGGGTTAATTGCAAGGGTTATGTAAATGGTAGTCGAGTAAAATAGAGAGGAAAGGGTGGAAGGAAAAATAATAATGAATTCAATTTCACCAAATTTTTGGCATATCTAACAATAATAACACATTTTCTTCGAAAAGAGTGAACACGCAGTATTGAATTATTGAAAAATGATTTAACTTGATGTTTCCCCCAACTAAAAGTATGGTGTCTTCCTTATAATAGAACACAAATTTCATCCTTAGAAGATGTTAGTAAAAATACTCCCTTGCACCTATTACCAATATATATGGCATAAATGGAATAACTAAAGAATCTATTTATTATATGGCCCAAAGAAAATTGTGGCAACTGAGAGAAATTCCACTAGGTATGATTAATGATTTTAAATCACATTATAATTCTATGGGACCTAGTGGACAACCTACTTATTTCCAATATTCTTGTGCACCTATATGGTATATGGAGTTTGGCAATAAACCCATCTTATCCTTAGTGGCCAAATCAATACTCACAACATTATACCTCTTCACAACCATGTAAATAGTCATGGAGAGAAACACCACCTTTATCCATAATATCCATCCTATCCTATACCACCTACCTGTTGGCAACACAAGGGTAGACAACTAAGAGGGGGGGTGAATCAATTGTCACATAAATTCACAGCTTATTAACTTTATTAACCTTATTCTTAGATTTGATTATTAACCATGAAAGCATAAATCATCAACACATTAGAAACACACATAACACCAAGAATTTTTTTATGTGGAAACCTTGTTAGGGGAAAAACAACGTGGAGGTCAGTCCACAAGATTATACCCTACTAAAAGTATAAAGAATGAAATGGGGAATGCACATGCATTCAGACGCACTGTCTAGAGCTCATTGCTCAATTACAATAAGGCTTACTACCCAAAGGAAGACACATTATCTTACATAAAGATTTAGATTACATCTACAGGGATTTGAACTGATAAAATAACATTTGCTAATGCTTGATCACAATTTTGGTTAAGTACATGAACACTTCTCCACTCTTCTTCACACTCTACTATGCCTTTGAATGATTTAGCACATTATTTGTGCACACACATTCGACATCCCTCAAATGAAATAAAAATTAACTTATATATATCTACAACAAGAAATTAAATCACTACATGTCAGCTACAATGAAATAATAAAATGAATACAAATTGTCGGTCCAAATCAATAACAATTATTAATGCGAATCAACCAAGGTCAGCCACAACATAGTGAAGACCCAAAATAACATCTTCGAACATGAACCACCTTCAAAAATTATTCCTCAAAGATCCACAACACACTACAAACACCTTGTCTGCCAAGAACATGAAAAACATGAACACGCAAGGGAAAATATCAAATCGTGAGCACAACGTGATCAATGCAGATGTGCAACATAGATAGAGAATGATCTAGAGGAATCCAAAAACATCATGAATCACCAGAGAAGCATCTGCAACAATTGAAATTACTGAAATCACATCATCTTCATTGAGGAACACAAATTGAAGTAACAAAAAGATTATCAGAATACAAATCTTCATGACTCAAACAAATCTTCATGCAGATCTTTGAAACTCAACCTGGATAAACTAGATATAATTGAAAAGAAACCATTTAGTCCACAACCTCTGATCATCAATGTATTGAACTCATCGACAAAATGAACTTCACTTCACCACTAACAACCTGCAACTCATTTCATTACAATTTTCTCAATATCCTCGACATATACAACTTCAAATGCATTAATGCTAATAGTATTGACATCAATGACAACCACATATCAGAAACATAGCCACAACATCCAACAATCCCCCCCTTTGGCATTGATGGCAACACATGATGTGAAAAAAATGACCAACACAACTACACTTACTCCCCCTTACGTCCCGACTCTTCTCACATAACTCTTCCATATGACTCTTCTCCTCTGAAAGTTTTTCACATTAATCTTCTCCCCCTTTGACATCAATGAAAAATATCTCTTTTATACAAGCTCTGAACCACACATTTGAACATCTAACTACTCCCCCTAAGTAACAGCCACCACAACATCAATTCAGATCAAGATATGACTGTGAAAATCATGGATTGATGCAAAGCAATGCATCTTAGTTCTGCTTAGGAGGGGTAATCACCCCTAACTTCCCTCTGAGATACTCAAATGTATTCTTAGGTAAAAACTTGGTAAAGATGTTTGCAATCTTCTCCTTAGTAGGCACATACTCCAATTTGACTTCCTTTTCACTCACCTTCTCTCTCAAAAAGTGAAACTTGGCTTGGTCTTTCAATGTAGCACCAAATTCTTAGAAATGCTAATTGCACTTGAGTTATCACAGAATATAGCAATAGACTCATCATACACAACTTTGATACCCTTTAACATCTGCTTCATCCACAATACTTGAGTACAATTGTTAGCAACAACAATGTATTTGACCTCTGCAGTAGAAAAAGAAATGGCATTCTGCTTTTTACTTAACCATGAAATCGACTTCTTTCCCAAGAAAAATGCACCACCACTAGTACTTTTTCTATCATTCACATCACCAGCCATATCAACATTAGTAAAGACACTCAAAGTAAGATCATCATCTTTAGGATACCATAGGCCAAAATCAACTGTCCCCTTCAAGTATTTGAAAATCCTCTTCACAACAGTCACATGAGATTCTTTAGGATCAGCTTGAAATATTGCAACAATACATACAACATTCATGATATCAGGCCTAGTTTGAGTTAAATATAACAATCCACCAATCATTGATTTGTATCTAGTCTAATTTTCCTTTGGAGAATCATCATCTATTGTCAACTTACATCCGATCACCATGGGTGTACCAACTGGCTTTGAATCTTCCATACCAAATTTCTTCAACAATTCTTTCACATACTTGGACTGAGATATAAATATCCCTTTGTCTAACTGAGTAATTTGCAATCCCAAAAATAATTTCATCTCTCCAATCATTGACATCTCAAACTCACTCTGCATCTCACTAGAAAACATCATGCACAAACTATCATCTCCTCCAAAAATGATATCATCAACAAAAACTTCCATAATCAAATCTTTATCATCATTCTTGAAATACAAATTACTATCAACAATACCTTTGTTAAATCCAAGCTTCAAAAAATACTTATCCAATTTGGCATACTGCGCTCTAGGGGCTTGCTTTAGTCCACATAGTGCTTTCTTCAACCGACAAACCATATCTCCCTGATCAGTCAATTGAAATCCATCTGGTTGCTCAACATACACCTCTTATTCCAACTTTCCAATTAGAAATGTTGACTTGACATCCATCTGATAAATCTTGTAGTCTTTGTAAGCAATATAAGCAAGAAACAATGTCACAACTTCAATTCTAGCAATAGGAGCAAAGGTCTCTTCAAAATAAATTCCTTCCATTTGAGAATATCCCTTACACACCAATATTTCTTTGTTTCTAACCACTTCACCTTGCTCATTCATTTTGTTTCTAAAGACCCATTTAGTTCCACTGACATTTTTATCCTTAGGTCTAGGAACAAGAATCCATGTATCATTCTTCTCAATTTGCTGTAGCTCTTCTTTCATTGCTTCACTATTGAATTTGACTCCATTTTCTGATGAATGTTCGTCGGTCATTCAACAAACATTTCTCAGAAAATCAATGAATCGACGAAAAAAATTTCTTCACTATTTTTTCGTCGAAATTTTGACGATGAATTAAACGTCAAAATAACAGTACAGATTCGTCGGTTGTCGACATCATAAAATGACTCGAATGTGTTAGAGTAATAAGTTCATATCTTGTAATTAATTGAATTCTCGAATAATAATATTTGCACATCTTCTTGCAAATCTCTTGCATTTTTGTTTTTCTCTTCTGTGGAAGGATTATTCTGGTTTGCAAATCTGATCTTGGTTTTCTAACATGGTATCAGAGCCTTGATTTGCAACCCCTTCTCAGATTTCTGGAGAGATTCATCGCAGAGTTTGTTCAGGATTCCTCGAGGGTTTCATACCTTGAGTTTGTCTCTCTATTTGGGTGTTCTTGCAAGGTTGCTTTCGGCACAAGTTGGAGGAAATCTGAGCTCATATTTGAGTTTAGGGTTGTCGAAAAATTCAAGATCGACTTTTTTTTTGCCTGAATCCGACATTTTATGCCAGAGTTATGAGGGTTTGAAGATTTGTCAGATCTGGGAGTTGCGAAGCTTCTAGTGCATTTTCAGGTAGATCGGACCTCGCCATCAGATCCAGAACATCCGAGAGATGAAAAACAACATATAATACGCACTATTTCAGCATCGGGAACTTCTGAGGCAATTTTTTTTGTTTCAGAGGCTGTACGGTCTGTGTACGGCCCCTGTGCACGATTCTCAAAAAAATTCATTCAGGTTTTTTTTAATATTTTTTCCTACATGCAAAAAAATTATTATTAGTATTTTTTTCAAAAAAAAAACAAATCTCACAAGTTTTTTTTGAAAAAAAATCATACAATTTTTTTTTTTGTGCGGAGTTTTGAACATTTACAGGGCCGTACCTTGCCCTACGGCCGCCCATCACATCTGCGTTGACTGGTTTTTCCTGCCGACCGCTGGTTTTATTCTCTCCGGGTGCCCGCCGACTGGTTCTATTCACCGCCATTTATTTTCTGAGCGCTGGTTCTTTTACCTCCCGCCAGTCCTCTATGCCCACGGTTCTATCCCTACCGCCGGGTGCTATAGCCGGTGGTGGTGCCACCAGCGGCGCCACTCACCCTCGCCCAGCCGCCCAGCCACCCCGCCACCCTTTGGGTGGTGGGCCTTTTTTTTCTCCCTGCTGCACCCCTGGTCATATGGTGGACTAGGAGCCCAACCGAAAGGTGCTTATTTTTTTGCACCCTTTTAGCCTATGAAATACCTAATTTGCCCCCATACAGGCCTTTTTTTCATTTTGCCATAACTTTTGATCCCAGAGGCAGATTTTTTGAAATGAGATATTGCCGGAAAGATGGTGAGCCCAATTTTCTGATGGTGTAGTTTGTTTCCAGAAATTTTGCTGTTTGATGGGATTTTTTTCTAGTTGAAGTCAAATGTTCAGATTTCGCTCTGGAGGGCATATCTTTTGACTCGATGCTTCGTTTTTCGTCATTCTTGCGGTGTTGGAAAGATGATTATGTCCTCTACACAGATCCGACATTAATTTATATTTTCTGTTTATGCATGTCAGTATGCTTTCCTTTTACAATCGTTGGGTTATTGTAATAAAAAAACTGAGATAAAGTTCCATTCAGGGGGGTTTCTTGCATCATAAATCTGATTAGAGTGTAGTTTTCACTTTGATCACCATATTTCATTTTGTTTTGATGGAAAATTGCATGGGTTATCTGGTCTCCTAGTTTCTTTTGGCCACATTTTTTGCTATAACTTGACACATGTCGGATTCATTGGTTCACACTTCAATTGGGAGATTACATTTCTTGATCCTCATTGGTTCAGATTCTTCTCAGTTTGAGGGCCATGTTTTTGTGGTTATTATTCTAGATTCTATTTTTGGTACTCCTTCCCATGGAAGAGTTTCAGTCACAGTTTGGCATCGGCATCAAGATACATGGTTTCCAGATTATGTCATCATCTCATCTCCTGTTGCTTCACAAATTTCAGGGTTGTTCCAGTTTGTGAGTTTTCGAGTGTTCTGTGGCATCGGGTCTGCTGTCACATTATTTTGATTCCGGTTTTGGTTTCAGTTGTAGACAGAAGTATCTTTCCTTGCTTGTCAGATTGTGGTTCCAGTGTTACTCCACAGTGATCTTCCAGTACTTCTTTGCAACAGTCATCTCATTGTAGGGGGTTTTGTCCCACTGGGTTTTCCTTCTCTACCTCATATTACATTTGTACTTGGGTACCTGATCAGGCCTTGTTGCTAGGACCCATTCATGCTTTCTTGCATTCATCTTAGTTTTAGGTGCATGCTTTATTTGCTTCTCCCTAAGTTGCACTTATGGGGGGGTGTTGGTGTAATTAATATTTAATTACACTTTGCATAAGTTTACTTAGGTAATTATTTAATTCCTAAGATTTTAGGCTTTCATCTTTATCTTATCGAGCTATCTTGTTGCTCAAGATAAGATTAGGTTTGCATCTTTGCTTTTATAAAGCAAATCATATCTTGTAATTAATTGAATTCTCGAATAATAATATTTGCACATCTTCTTGCAAATCTCTTGCTTTTTTGTTTTTCTCTTCTATGGAAGGATTATTCTAGTTTGCAAATATGATCTTGGTTTTCTAACATGGTATCAGAGCTCCAGACCTGCAGTTGCTTGTTCGTGATCTGAAGATATGGCCTCTCTGTGAGTTTCAAGTGCAAGGGTTTCCACAGGCATCTTTTTTGCAAGATCTGGAGGTAGCCGATCTTTCGGAGCAGTTTGGGCAGAAATGGAGGTCACCATTACGTTCGCAGCGGCCAAAAACCCTAAGATCGCCCTTCGTTTTGTCGATTTCTGAGAAGTTGGTCTGGAAGGAAATTTTTTTTGTTTGAGGGGCCGTACGGCCTCCCCAACACGCAGTCCGAGGCTTGAAAATTGAAAAAAATGTCAAAAAACATGTTTTTTTGAATCTCGTGCCGACGCCTCCAGTTATAACGAGATCCGCCGCCCGGTGGCCACCGGCCCGCCGCCACCACCCCATTCCACCGCCCGCTTGCTGCTGCTCTCCCCAGCCCCCGCGGGCTCCTTCTCCAGTGCCCGTGGTCCTATGCGGAACCAAAGCCCACGAGCTCGGCTACCGCTGGGTCCCTCTAGCCGGCCCCAGTCATATGGAGAACCAGGGGCCAGTGCCCAGATCTACCAACCTGCTGCGGAATATTCCGCCGATACAGGGAATATTCCCTTCTGGAATATACCAGGAGATCCTCAAGAATATTCTGGCGGAATCAGGCATATTTCGGCAGCCGAAAATTTTTCCGGCAGGGGGCAAATTTTTGCCCCGACGGCCAAACGGCCGTCAAATTTTTTCTCGTGAACCTCTGACGTTAGCATGACGTCAGCGACCGTACGACCCTCTTTGCCCTTCCTAGCCCTGATTTTCCCTAAAAGAGCAGTTTTTTTCTTTTGGTCATAACTTGGGCATACGGTATCCAAATCGGGAAAACGAGATATCGCCGGAAAGCTAGTTCTGAGAACTTTCCAGTAGTACTATTTATTTTTTAGTATTTTAGTATTTTCCTGCATTTATTTCTGTTTGAAGTCAGATTTTGTTTTTGGACTTTCGAGCTCATAACTTTTTGCCATGATGTCCAATTTTTGCCTCGTTTGCGGCGTTGGAAAGGTATTAAGGAGCTCTATGTTGCTGTCTATGCACTTTTTCTATATCTATCCCAGGTTGATCGCTTAGTCCAGATTTGGACTGATGGGTTGTTTTGATATTACTTGGATATTTTGGCAGTTGGGAGGGTGCATCTTGCATCTTTGCAGTTCATTTTCAGTAATACATCTTTCAATAATTGCTTGCTGCTTCATAGATTCTAGGGTTTTTCCCGTTTGGAGTTTTTGAGTGTTTCGAGGCATTGGGTCTGCTGTCACTTTTTTCATGATTCCTTGAGTCAATCAATGAGTCTCATCCGGTTTCAGTAGTAGATAGAAGTGTCTTTCCTTGCTTGCTAGATTTTGGTTCCAGTTTTACTCTACAGAGTTCTTCCAGTGCTTCTTTGCAACATGTCATCTCATTGTAGAGGGGTTTTGTCCCATTGGGTTTTTCCTTCTCTACCTTATTCTTGCATTTGTAAATGGGTACCTGATCAGGCCTAGTTGCCGGAACCCATCTTTGCTTTCATGCATCTTATTCTAGTGTTTTAGCTTCTTCCTAAGTTCATCTTAAGGGGGGGTGTTAGAGTAATAAGTTATTATGCTTAATTAATTATATCATATTGATTAATTAATTAAGTCACTTATTCCTCTTTATTACTTAAGCTAAACTTAGACACATTAATAATTAATTAATTATTAATTATTAAGTGTGCACACTAGGGTTTCATTTTGGGTTTCCCTTTTAGGGTTTCTTGATTTCCTTCATAAGGATTGATCTCTTTTGTAATCATTGATTCTCTTAATGCATTTTACACTTTGAGGTTCAGATAACATCTTTTTGGTTCTTCATATCTTTTGCATGTGACAGGTATCCATCTTGCATGCAGGTGATCTTGGTTTTCTAACAGAATGTTCATTGGAATATCGATGAAAAATTCATGTATCCACCGATGAATTACAACCAAAATCCAATTGCAATGTTCTGAAGCATCAAAACAACACCAGAAGTTTGTTGCCATTTTGTTGAAATGGGCAAGGATTTACAACGAAGCCTTTGTCGAACCTTTTTAGTGATTCGTTGATGGCCTTCGTCAAAATTGCGATGAAATGGGAAAGGAGTTACGATGAATCCTTCGTCACAACTATAACAACTTCATCAGATCTTTTCGGTGATTTGTCACTAGTTTTCATTGAAATTGCGACGAAACAATGCAATTTTTTAAAAAAAATATTCATTGAAATGTACCATCATGGAGACTCTTGGTGATGACCACTGAAGACAAACCATCGGTGAGAGATCAATCATCAGCATAGGATAGAAAACTCACTTCGATAGTCCATGTCTTGCCGATGAATTCCGTTGGCAAGATAGATCCAATGTCACATCAATCTGACCTCTTCAGGAGTTTTGAACAGTGCTAGTTATCAACAAGACATTTTGAGGGTCTCACTGATTAAACAAGTGTCTAAGAGCAAGTAAACAAATGGTACCTATTAATTTTATTATTTTGGGGTTCTTTAAATTATAGAATAGATACTATCTTCTTGTGTATAATGTACTTATATTTAGATTTGAATTCCAGACCAATTGTCATTGCACATTCCATTTTACTTGCACAGAGTATTCTATAAGAAATATATTGATAATTCCAAATGATTTATGGTGTTGTACAACTTTACGTATCATCACAGTTCTGTTGTTCCCCCCGAGAGAATCCTGCAAAGACAAGTTTACAATACCAAGTCAAATAATAGGAAAAAGACTTACTTCCATACAAATTAAATGATTATTCTCATAATGACAATTGTCTAATTACAACAACAATTCCATGAAAGGTTATCCATGCTTCATAAGAGATGGTTGATCATACATACAGACTGTAAGATGCATAGGAAAAACATTACACTTGAGAACAACCAAGGGCTAACAAGGGAAGGAGTTAAGAAACGTTTGGATTGAAGAGAAAATGTGTAGGGAAAATGCCGAGCAGTGTCAAGAGAACAGAGCTTGTAGAACATATTCTTTACCTAATCAAGCTCTTGAACAACTTAAACAAAATTAATATACTAACACATACATGAGACATGTAATGAACTTCTAATATCTGCTATCTTTTTCATTAATGCAGAGGTAGGTAAAAGAGAAATAATTATAATTGTAACACTATTCATAGTCCAGTAAATTATGCTCGTAATTTGTGTTCAATGGACCTTAGTTTTATCATTATACTGCCCATCTAATACCATATTTTAATCCAAGGTTGAACTATCTCAGATCTAAATAAGCACTTACAATTAACCATTTAAAGTACTATAAAATAATGTAAGACTTTTAGTTGAGAAAGATTGGGTACACTTGTAGGATTAAAGTTCTCACAATCATCAAGATTTATTGGCACACAGACACAACCTACAACATATGAGGTAATGGATGACTACAAGTTAGTGAAATGGTCCTTAATATGTGTTTGGTTTGCAAATTGATTGGTAGAAAATAAGGTTACAAACAGATCTACATAAAAAATTATGAGGACAATCTACTGTAATCATCAAAATAGATGAAAAGTGCAAAGGAAAGAGCTGAGCTACATCTCTAGAGCCTAAAAAAAACACATGCAAGAAACATAAAAAAAAGAACAAACTAGTTTTTGGATGAATACAAAATGGTGCCTTCAACAAGTGATTCATATGCTTTCACACTTGACACAAGACATTAAGAAGATTTTAGTCTTCCTCTATGAAATTAACTACTTACAAAATAAACCAAGAAACCAATATTATTTACCTCCATGTAGATAGTCGAGGGTAGGTATAAGAGAAATTTTTTTCCTTAATGCAATTCAGAAAAATATCAATGTGTGTGTAGGTTTGTATTACTCAAAATATCATTTCACTGCCTAAGGAAAAATACCAAAGTGATGTTTTAAATTTCAATCTTCACATAGGCTCCCTTATTGCTACACATGCATATACAAGCATTATTCGAGCTCTAAACTATTCAAATATTAAGGATTTAATTAGCTATAAGATGGAAAGTTGTTGTTTAGACATAATCCATCATATTTTACATATCTTTATTCACTCCTAGCGCTTCAGATAAATTTGTGTAAATGAGACAAAAATGTGAATCTTTTATGACAAAGAAAATTCTTAAAAGGAGGGGAGAGAGCAAAGGGTAGGGGGCAAGAGAATGCTTGAATGTATAGAAAATATAACATTTTGATCATTATAACAATGAAACTAATCTTAAGTTTGAAGCATTAATATCATTTACAACATTTATGATCAAGAATGAATGTAAGTAGAGAAACTTTTGCATACCTACAGATGGTACAAAATTTCATGGTTAAGTCGGAAGCCTCCCATCAACAACAAGATCCAAATATCCATGTATCTATCTCAATCGAGCCTCTAAACCCTTCAGAGCTGTCAATTTTTCCACTAACCTGTTATGCACAAAAGTCAAATTTTAGAGTTATGTCACCACTAAAAACAGAAGAAATAGAGCTTTGAAACCAAATCCACACACAACACAATGTGGTATTCATACAAAGCCATACAAACAAACTAAACTAAAACATTGGAATGGAAACAACTTCAAATTATTATGCAGAGCATGGATTCAGGGGAATAAAGAATCATTTTTCTACCACCATAGTGAAAAGTTAGCACTCTTTCATCTTTGCATATTGGTTTGATGCTTCAAACGATGCATTTATTATATTAAAAGTGCATTACCTTATTGAGCTTCTTTTTTTCGAGAATAGTTTAATATTCTCTACTTAATAGAGCCAACCGCATGATGGTGGAAGCTCATTTGGCCCCTCCCCCCTCACATCACTCTCAATTCCCCATACCCAATCATATAACATTAATAATTCATTCATCCATTAATAACATATAACATTCATTCATTCATCCATTAATAACATATAACATTCATTCATCCATTAATAACATATAACATTCATTCATTAACATATAGCATATTCACATTCATTCATTAACATATAATATTCATTCTTTCAGTTTTTACATATTATCAAAAATATGGTTGTCATGATATGATTACAATCACTTTTTTTTTGTTTCTTTTTAAAGCTAATAAATCTGAAGTGGAGTATCGTTTTCTAAATCATATTCCCCCACTTTAGTTGTTATTCTGCTCATGGATCTTAATTTACACCTAGTTGCTTGCTCATGACGTGGACGCCGTGCAGGGAGGGTCTGCTGCAATAACAAAGAAATGTTAAACTAATATGTTTTATTATTATTGTTACAAGTATTTCATTAATTAAAAGAACATTAGAGTGGTTCTCTTTACCTGATGGGTCCACATCATGTTCCTGAACTTCTGTTATAGACTCATGCTCAACATGCTGAACACCCTCTAAATCCTGATTTGTAGTTGAAACACGAAAGGTTACATTAATTAATACACCAATTGAAATTAAATACTTTTAAAAGAACATGAGAGTGGTCCTCTTTATATGATGGGGCTACATCATGTTCCTGATCTTCTCTACCCTGATCATGCTCAACACATTGATCATGCTCTACATGCTCTAAAGTTTCAAAACACGAAAGGTTACATTAATTAATACACCAATTGCAATTAAATATGTTTAAAAGAACTTTAGAGTGGTCCTCTTTACCTGATGGGGCCACATCATGTTCCTCGATCTTCTCTAGCTTGATCATGCTCAACATGTTGATCACACTCTACATGCTCTAAAGTATCGAGATGCACACCATGACCTTCATCTGCATGTTCTGCTCCACCCTCACTAGGCTGCTTTCCAATGTCATGTGAAGTATTATCATTCCTTGAATGTTTTAAAACAAATAGGCATGTAATTACTTTATGGGTGAAATTAATATTGAATAGATTGCACAAGTATTCAATTTTAAATAAAATTTATTGATTTTATTTACACCAACGTGTCAGTCTGATGAAAGATTGTGTTTCAGTCAAGACTTCGTGAAGGCGTTCAACCCGACTCCATAGTCTTCTTTGGGAAGGCAATCTTGGTCATCTTACATTAGGAACTCTATTGAATTCAAAGCCCTACATTTTTTACATAAGATCATGAATTTTGCTTCTATGGTGTGATACAAAACCAAGGGTAAGTGCAAAGTTGAGTCCCGCAATGTGGGAAGTTTTGCCTTAGCCAAAAAAAATAGGCATTGCAAGCGGGATTTTTAAAAATTTCTGTTTTTGGAAAATTTTCAAAACGGAAATTTCCAAAAATGAAAAGTTTCAAAACGGGATCCCGTTTTAAATAACAGGATCCTATTTTAAATAACAGGATCCTATTTTGTAGACCTGCTTTACAAAACGGGATTCTGTTTCCAAAAATTTTAAATTGGGTTTTCTTTGTGGGCAAATTTTTGCCTTTGTATTTTGGTTCGGGAAAAGCATTGGGAATCCAAAACCTAGGCCTTGACCTCGTTTGACCTGCAAGTTGAAGGTCCTAACAATGTCAGAGAAAAATACCGAGTTTAAACATATGCTGACAACTTTTTTTGAGAATTTTTTTGTGAAATTAAAACCCATTTTAGATGAGACAATGTAGATTCCAAATATGTAATTTTTTTACAATTGGATTATTTTTTCTATTTTTCAATTAATTTATGATGGGCGGTCCATAAACTTTAAAATATCAAGGTTTTAATATTTTAATAACTTTTGATCAACATAACATTTTATTGAATGGATTGCGAGAACAAACTTCAGAAAATTCTTTTCAATTTAAAATAAAAAAATGATAAGTTAAGGTCATCTTATGCATGTCGTACACGACGATTTTTCAAAACGACAAATATGCCTAATAAAAAATTAACAAAACAAAATTCAATAAAAAATTACAAAAAAAATCGAGAACAAGCTTTAATGAGTCACAAATCTTTTCCCAAAAGGATTTAGAAAAATTCGATAATTTAGGTCAAAATATGAATGTTGTACACGTGCATGGTATGGTAAAAAAAGTGACTTTTAAATAGTGGTTTTTAGAAACGCCTATTGAAACTCAATTTGTACAATTTGGGTATTGAAATAAATTATATATTTGGAAACTAGACTCTAAGTACTACATTTTATGATTAGTGACTTTTTTGAAGATTCCATCTCTAAGTGCTTCAAATTTTAAGGTCAAATGTGTCAAATGCTGAAAATCAGGGAAAACACTTCCACTTTTTCGCCAAAAAGTGGACTCAACTTCTTGCTAGCACCCCAAAATTATTTTCAATTTATTATTTGGATACAATATTTCATTTATTGATACTTACAATTCATGCGGCTAATTTCATATAACCACCAGAGCCAAGTTTGTGCTGCCTGTGTTTTTCTAGTCTTGCCTTTGTTGCCTTCGATGTGTCAGGAAACCTATGAAAAGTTTGAAATATGTTAGATTATGTAAAAAGAAAGAGTATCAGTATATAATTACATTATTGATAGTATCACATACCTTCCTTGGCCCGGTGGTGTCTTTCCTTTTTTCTTTTTAGCCTTCTCCTTTCCATCCGACACCAGGTCCTTCCACTCCCTCTCCGGAATCATGGGGGGACACTCATACTTTTTGTTCTCTAAATGTGACCTATATTGGTCCCTCACATACTTTAGATAGGCACCAACTTTCTTAAGGACCTTGGTTCCGTTGAATGTTTTATCACCGAAGAGCACAACTAAACGGTTAATGAGTTCATCTTTTAAATCTTGATTTTGGGCATTCCACCGTGTACGTATGGTGGGCCCGAAGAGCTCCAATTTAATCACTTAGATGTTTATAAAAAACATCATTTCCTACAAAATGATCATGGGATCAATAGTCTAAAAAGAGCGATCAATAAGTAAATTTCAATTGGATTATATATAATAATAATTAAAACATTTTAAAGTACCTGCAACCTTCTCTATCTTTATGGGAATGAAATCCTCGGTCACCACAAATGTGACCAACAATGTTCCTGTACTAGTAATACGGGAAGATCCAAAAAATGCTGCTAAAATATCACCAGTACTAGTGGCCTCTGCATCTCCAGGTACATGTCCTGACACATGTTCTGGCATGTGTTCGCTACCAAAGGGTGCACTAACAAATGCCTGCATGGTATGTGTTGCCAAAATTTCAGACAGAAATATAGGTGCGGATGATGGGGTCAGATGATGTGATGTATGCTCAAGAAGATCAGGATGGACACTTGTACCAACCCCTACTCCTCGGGCAACACTTACAGTACCTTGATCATGGCCAGGAGCATCACGAGGATGTAAAAAATCCTATAAAAACAACACATATTTTAGTTCATGACATAAAATAGTACAAAATATAAAACCATGAATGAACTTATGTTATAATTAAAGACCTCATGACAACTTACTTGCAAGTTTTGTGATCTCTCAGTCAATATTTTAACCCTCTCTCTCTTATTTCATTCGTTTGAGGCACTATGAATAACAACTTAAGGATTTCTTCATTGCATTTTTTTGGGGTCTTCCTTATCATATCAAGAGGGTTTGTTGAATAAGTGATCTCATCACATAATATTGATTGCACCTTCCTATGGATGCTCTTGTCTACTATAGGTGCCTTTCCCCGATTAGTTGACTACAACAAGAATATTAAAAATATTATCGAAATTAACCCAATAAACTTATCAAAACAACATAATAATAAAACATTTTTCTCGTATCTAATTTGTACAATTACAATGAGGTAAAATTGTTGGGTAGAAGCACCTAAAGATACATCATGATTTGTGCTCTAGGCTAGAGCCTTCTCCGTATGATCAATGTCCCGCTATGACAAAAATTATATATAAAAAAACATTACTAAAATGAAACCAATAGACTTATGAAAAAAAACATAAGAATAAAATGGTATATTGGAGTCATTAATTGGAGGTTGGGTAAAATGGTACATAGTACATACTACCCCCATAGTAACTGTGTTTGTAACTAAGCGATTCAAATTGTAATCGATTAGTAACTCTTCCCTTGCAGTTATTGATTTTATTGCACATACGAATACACGGTTTCCCTCGCACACCTCGAATATGCAATTGGGTTGCTTATTTGTTGACCCAGGTAATGTATTGTTTATAAACCTTGCAATATTCCCTAATGATTTTGGACTTCTATCAATGTACATAGCCACTCCATTATTTTGATCCTTATCTTTTAGCTGTATATAATTTGTTGATAGTGCATACCTATGCATACTTCGTGTATATCGAACCAGTTGCATCCAATCTTTGTAATTGTAACAGGGTTTGACATACTTCATCAATTCAGTAACTTTTTCGTAACAGACCTTTATGCCGTCCATGCAAAATAGGCCCAAACCATGTAATGACGATGGTGCTATGTGATATAACCTCTCGTTGACACAAAAATTAGTGTTTATTGGAGGAAGTTCCTCAAGTATCCATTGTTTTCGTAGATATTTGTACCTCAAGGGCACCTCAACGTCGCCTATGCCATCATCATCATAAGAACATGACCCCCCTTCAACAAGAAAAAATTCCATGCATTTACAAAATTTTCTTCTAATCTTTTGACCTCTAGTTGATCTCCCTCTTTTAGACATACTACATGTCTCGCATTCCTCTTCTCTTCCTGAATTTCCCTCGCTCGAGGAAGACAGATCTAACAAATATCTATTTGGTGGCACCTGCACTCATAAGAATGTTGGATGAAGTTATTTCATGGTGATGTGATTGTAAGGTGACATTATGATTAATCTATTATTTCATTGCTAGAATTTCATAGTATTAAGGTAATCAAGTCTTGATAGATTGCAAGTTATTGTTACTACCGTCCAAATGTGTCCATCACAAATCAAATCTACTTAATGTTTTAACTCCCAAAATTTGTAACAAGTGTTAAATGTGACTCTAGTCCACCAGTTACACAACCAAGGCCTCAAATGTATTCTCTAATTGTAATCAAAGGACTTTTTCTCTTCATTCAAGTAAATAAACTTGAAGGGAAACACCACCAAGTGGTTTATTGGAAACCTAAATGAGTAAAAATATCAGCAAATTTACATTTAATTTCCATATGTCTAAGTGGTTAACGGGGAGGGAGTGTGTACTAGGCCTGGTTAAGTCATCATAAGTTTATGCTTTGGAAATATTTTTTTTTGAAGTCATCTTAAATCTTCCTATGTCTAATTGCTAGGAGAATTTTGGTATGTTTTAAGGTAGGATGCTTGATGAAAGATCCCAAAGAGCTTTTCTCCATGGTATCTAGGTACACATAGCAGTGGTCTTCTCTTATACGGTTGGACATGATTTAAATAACTTATCTAGGAATTATTCATTTAACCTAAGGTTTTCTCATAATGCCATCATTGGAAAAGTATGATAAAATTCTTCTATTATGAAGAATTGGTCTATGTGCCTCTAGTAATCACTATAAATGTTTGTAAGGATAAAATGATTAATTGCATCAGGTAGGAGAGAATCAACTTTGAGTTCTTCAAAGATTATATTCCTCTATTCATAATTTTTAAGGGTTGTGTGTGGAGGAGGTTATCACTACCAAGAAGGGAGGAGACCTTTCCTTGTATTCTTTTATAATTTTCATTATTCTTATTTATTTTACACTTACATTTACAAATACACATACATATGCATTTACTGTTTTCATTTATTTCTCATGTAGTTTAATAGTTTGATCAATTTCATATTATATGTGTTGAAGACTTTAGAATTTCAATTACATTAATTTATGGATATGTTGTATCTATAACACTACAAAACCATATGCTCTTTGCATTTACACTTGCATTTAGAAATACACATTTATATACATAGATATAGATTTCTTTAATGATATGTTGCATTTATTGTTTTAGGAGAGCATCCAATAATTGCATTTACATTTACATTTAAAAATACATATACATACATACATACATATATGTGTGTGTGTGTATCATTTATATTCAGTGTTAAAAAACAACCCATTAGGTCTGCACATGGATAAAAATTCATAAAATTAGATCTCCCATACATATTTTGTTGAAACCTAGGCTTGAACCTCTCATTTCACATGCTTTTCTTCACAAAACTATTGAGAACAACAACTATACCTTATTTATTTCTCATCCTACACCCTATTCATGCATCCTACAATTACAAGAGTATCCATGGGGTCTCTTACACAAGCTACAGTAATCACAAAAAGTGTAAGAGCCCCTTTATATCATGTTTGGACTACAAAACCCTCAAAAATAGGGTAACTCAGATTATGATTTGTTGGTGAGCTGTATGGAAAAAATCATTAGCCCCAGCTCATTCTTGGAGTCTTTTGAAAGAGAAGTGAATTAGGTGGTAGTTAAGTACAAAACTTATAGTGTCAAGTTGAATGAGGTGATCAATTTTGATTGGCCAATTGATGAAGAGTACCAGAAATGGGTAAATGTATATTTAACTAAGGAAGAGTGAAAAGGAGTAGGCTGCTAACGGTTGACAAATAAGATTTTGCAGTTACAACAAATTCCAGTTTTTTTTTTTGGTGACAGTCTAGGTGTGGAATTCTTGAAGTTTTTTGTTGTGGCATCAACCATTCTTAGCGGGCACGATGAACAAGAATATTCTCTGGGGAGATTGCTGTTGTAATTTTTTTTTGGAATATCACAACTTGCGGTCCAATTGGCTAGTGACACATGTGCTTTCTGGCCCGATGCTTGTTTGCTCCTTCTTTTTCTATAAGAAGGATTTCAAGGCCAAAAGTACGGGTTAGCAAGTTAGATATTTTTGGTCGAGTCTAGATGAAGTTGTAGAGCAAATTGTAAAGTCTGATAGTTTTAAGGAAAATGCAATTTAGGTTTTGAGTCATTATGTAGTAGGTTTTGAATTCATGGGGATTTGATGTTTTATGACAGTACTGACATTTGAATTGATATGATTAATTCAAACTCATGTCTCTCCATTGTAAAAGCATATCTGAATTTTGAATAAAATGATGAAGGGTTGTTTCGTTCATCTCACTGTTGTGGTGTGTATGATTCTTGTTTTAGCTTTAATTTAAGGAATTAATTAAAATGCTTGAATGAGATTGTAGGTGGATATGTTTTGTATAAGGATTTGATAAGTAGTATTGGGTTAAAATACATATTGATGAGATTGTAAAGCAATGTTATCAAGGATCTTATATGTTATGTGTTAAATCTATCATAAACCCTTAGATTCTTATAAATTTGACTCCTCCAATGGATATATGGCATTGATCTAAGTTGTACTTATTCATATGGTTCAGTATTTGTTTGCTTTTACCTAGAGTTTGCTACAAATTGCAAATCAATGGCTATCTTATACTGTGAAATGTTGTTGTAGTTATCTCATGCTCCAAATAGCTGATATTATTGATAAACAACCAATTCTATTTAGTATTATCCTATTATGTTGAGCAATTAAATGATATTATTTGTTGTTGTTAATGTTTTTTATGATGATGGTGCAGAGGTTGTAAACGCATTAAGGGATCACCGTCCTGGGTCTTGCAGAGCCCAAAGTGTAGGAGGTATTTCAAATCCTCGTTAGTTGGTCCAGGTCCTTCTAGTTGCCCTTTATTGGAATTGGAAATTCCATAGGTAGATTAGAAGATCAATCTGCTTACCATAAAAACAACCAACACCTTGCATATGTTTGTGGTGAAGGTATTAAAGAAGAATTGTATGCATCTATTTCCATTCATTAGATCTACCTTAGCCTAGCATATACTTGGGCTAAGTCTACAATTACTTCAGACTCATGCGATGAAGGCTATGTGTGATGAAATCCTAGACCTCAACCAAGATGTGGGTAGATTATGGGAGTTTTTCCAAAACCTGAGGTTGGTCGATAAAAATGTGAAAGACTAAGTTATTTTATTTTTTCTGTCTTATCTTATACCATTTTACAAGAATGGGGGTGCCAAAATTATAGTACTCATTGCCCCTTGGTCATCAATTTTCCCTCAGTGCCCTCAACCTCATCCTCGATGTTGGTATTGACCTTGTTTTTACTCCTCCAAACTCTTCCTCGATGCTATTATTGACCTTGTTTTCACTCCTCCAAACTCTTCATCGGTGCTGGTATTGACCTCGTTTTAACTTCAAACTCTTCCTCGGCGCTAGCATTGACCTTGTTTTCACTACTCCAAACTCTTCCTCGGCGCTGGTATTGACCTTTAACTTCTCCAATTTGATGAGCTACAACCTGGTTTCGTTAGGTTTTACAGTATGTTAATTAAATTGAAAATTTTGGTGCCATTTAGCTAGGTTTTAATATTCTACAATATAGTTAAGTATATATTAGGTATATTTTACATAATAAATAAGATAATTATTCAACTTATTATAAATATTTATTATATTCTTTAACAAAATTATTAAATACATATAAAATTATTATAATTAATAATTAATAATAAGTATATTTTTATATAATACAAAATATAATTAATATAATATATATTTAATATAATAGTAATATATATTAATATGAGAGAGAAACTAAATTTTGTTTGGTTGTTTCATGTCAACAATCCAAGGATGGCATGTGTCCTTGGGGAGTTATGCTCAAGGTAGCATGGCATTTGATTAAAGATATGCTAATTCTCCTTTAAGACCTCTTCAATGTACCCATTGCACACTTAAGGAGACAAAGATAAATATAGGGAAGAAAATATAGAGAGAGAGTGAGATAATGACAAACATATAAATAGAAAGGGAGACAAAGAGATAGAGAGAGGTAGAGAGATAAATAGATAAGGATGAATGGATAGAGATATAGGGAGGATGATTGATATATCTCTCCCTGTCGTTCTCTATATCTCTATATCTCCCACTATCTATGCCACTCCCTCTTCCCCCGTCTATCTATTGAGCTATCTCTCCCTCTCCCCCCTTTCTCTCATTCACTCCATCTCTCCCTCCATCTCTCCTACTCTATATCTCTATCTCTATTTCTCTTTTTATCTCCCTCTCACTCCTCTCTCTATCTCT
>VDFB02075321.1:110266874-110337669 GCA_007258455.2 Sequoia sempervirens | reverse complement strand
TCAGATTTTAATGTAAATCAGATTAAAGCAGCTTGGCATTCCCAGGATCGATCTCTGCTATCTTCATTGCATTCTGAGAAAGTTGTCAAATCTTTGGCGAAATTAATATTGTTGGACTCATTCCAGTGATTTCATTATTCGCACCTGCACCTAGTCATTTGTCGAATATTGAGTATCACTCCCTCAGTTTAATAAAAGTGTTGAGTAGAGTTCCATGCTTTGGCATCTAAACATTAGTTTTGGATCGAAGTCTGAAGTTCAGGCATTTCAAAGGCAATCGAAACTCTTGATTTGCAATTCCCTGTGTTAGTTGTCTTCACCTGAGAGTTCGCAGGCCTGTGGCTTCAATGCAGTACTGGCATCTTGAGTGCCCTATCATCTTCATGCTTTCCCGAGTTTCGTTATTTCACTTGAAGGTGAGATTGGATTTCCTTGATTAGAATTCACGCGATCTTCCTCCAACGTTGGGCCTTGACTTCACTGAGACCCCTGTTTGTGGCTTATCTTTGCTACCGTCTTACCTGTGCCATCGTCTGTTAGCTAGAGATGAAATTAGTTGAGTTGCGTTCGGGCCAAGATTATCTGGAGCAGTGTTTGGAGCGAGATGGTGGATCTGAGTGGACGCCGTCAGTTGTAGCTCCTCCAATTATCGTTTCTCCATTATTTGCCAAACACATTCACTTCATTTGCAGCGCTAGGTGAATCGACCTCCATGATTACTCGCCCTACGACGATGAAGCCTGTAGTTATTGCCATTGATAGAGGCAAAGCTATATGATGCAAAAAATAGAAGTCGGGAGTCTCCTTATTTTGAGATATGTTGAGTGGAAGTTGTGCATCATTGGCGTTGGCTGCATATCACTCAGGAATTCACTGCAAGGAGTCGTGTTTATCGGATGAATATCTAGTGTCGGACAAACAACATGTTCTCTCGGAATTTTGGAAATCATATTGCTCAGGAAGCAATATTATCTCTAAAATGACCTTCGATCTAGTGCCTTCTCAGGCCCGTATTGTGCACAAAGGTTTGATGCTCGGGAATGCTCAATCGGGTGCTAGGCCACACTAGAATCCAATTACAGAAAGTTGTGACTGCCATCACTAGTTCCCAAGCAGCAAGGGCAGATTAGATCAAGAATGATCCGCTTCAGTTTGATCGTGTGTGTTGAGAATTGCACTTCGGATAATGGCACTCCAGTCTCCACTGAATTCACTAGATATGCGTGGCCAAAGCAGTAGGCTCGACCACAAGAGATGATCACCCACCTTTTGCCAAACCTGCAATGCAATGAAATATCGCTTCAGCCATGGGCGGACTCAAGTTTGAAGATCAAGCTGCTAATGGATGATGTTTGGGTTCAATGGCTGCAACCATCGAGATAAGTATTCTTGTTTTCATTGTGCAAATCTGACTTTGGTTACTTGAATCAAGTTTTGTGTTGTCTGATCATCGAGTTTATGCAGATTAGATGATGATCCTACACAATGTTCGAGTCCCATGAAGATTTCAACTCCAATGTTGTGTGATCAGTTGTAATCGAAGTCAAGAGTTTGCTTTGAGAGCAGCAACGATTGACGCCACTGTAAAGGGCGGAGAGAGCAGATATTGTGATTGTTGATATCAATTCCTCATTTTCTGCATGTACAGAATCTTGATTTCAATGAGATAAGTATTGCATGGTTAAATAATGTTCATGAATTGTTATGTAGTTATTAATTCATGCTATAAACTTTGATAGTCAATCATGTATGCTTCCAGCAACGGTACTTCTCTTCGAGATAGTTGAGTTCCATGAACTATTAGTAATCTCTTCTTAATGCCTTCAAGACATACCAAGAAGTGTAAGAGATTGCTTTCAAGAAGAGCTTGATGCATCCTGTAGGTTGAAGAATGGAGACACATCATGCAGCCATGGGACCGAGTGGATGGCTGAAGACATCTCTTTGAAAAGGAAGAATTAACCTTCAGAGGGAGTTCTACGACTTGCTGAGAATAAAATAGAGTGTTCTGGGATGAGGTCGAAGAGGACAACCCTGTATCTCTACAGAGGTGTATGTTGGAATCCATTTCTCTAAGGCAAGCGTTGTAGGCAATCTTAGACGATGAGGTCAGAAGATTGATGCAAGTACTTAGAGATGCAGATGGGAGCATTGAGAAGTACAAGGCAAGATTCGTGGCTCATGGGTTCTCTCAGAAAGAGGGAGTTGATTATGAAGAAACATATGCTCCTGTTGCTCGCTATACTTCTGTCAGAACCATCATTGCTATTGCCACATCTAGAGGATGGAAGATTCATCAGATGGACGTGAAGACAGCCTTTCTCAATGGAGTGATTGAGGAAGAGGTTTATATAGAGCAACCTGATGGATTTGAGATTCATGGAAAGGAGTCACATGTTTGCAAACTGAAGAAGGCCTTAAGCAGGCTCCTCGTGCATGGTACGAAAGGATTGATCGGTACCTATCAAGTTTGGGCTTCTTGAATAATGATGTTGACTCAAATCTCTACTTCAAGGTAATCAATGCTGATGCTTTAATTTTGGTTTTATATGTTGACGATCTGATCCTTACTGGAGAAGATCACTTGATTCTTGAGTGTAAAAAGGAGTTGACTTCGGAATTTGAGATGAAGGACCTTGGGCTCATGCATTACTTCCTTGGATTAGAAGTTTGGCAGAAACCAGATGAAATGATTCTAAGTCAAGGAATGTACACCATTGATATACTTAAGAGATTTGGCATGATGGATTGCAAATCCATGTCTACACCTATGGAGACCAATCTACATAAATTGAAGGAGGCTGCAGCTAATTCAAATTTGGTGGATCCTACATTGTATAGACAGTTGATTGGATCCTTGATGTATCTAGTTAACACTAGACCTGATATTTGCCATGCAGTGAGTGCACTTAGCCAATTTATGTGTGATCCGAGACAGATACATCTTGTTGCAGCTAAACATATCCTGAGATACTTGCGTGGCACAATTGGATATGGGTTGAGGTATACTTCAGATGCGTACTTGAGTTGGCATGGTTTCACCGATTCGATTGGGCAAGCAGTCACAAATCTAAGAGCACTCGTTGTTGTTTCCGCTTTGGGTTCTCGCTTATGATTGCGCAGAAGCGCCATCCAGAAAGTAATTGAGTATGCAGGCCGAAAGTACATTGCAGCCAGGCGGCAACTCCTGAAGTTGAGGCTTCTCAGAAGTCTTTGCAAGATTGTTTGGACAATCAATGGAGCCTACTATCATTCATTGTGATAATCAGAGTTACGTGAAGCTATCTATCAATCTTATGTTCCATGATAGAACCAAGCATGTTGAGATCAAGTACCACTACATGAGAGATATGGTACTGCGGAAGGCTGTACAGTTGAGGTACATCAACACTGATGAGCATACGACAGATATTCTCACCAAGCCTCTCGCTAGGATAAAGTTTGTGTACTTTCGAGATAAGCTTGGTATGGTGGAGAATCCAGCCTTGACTGCGTAAGAGTCTTAGTATCAGTGAGCCTTGTTTAATGAGTTCTTCTCTGAGAGAGAAGTTCGAGGTGAAATCCCTTTTTTAATGCATTTTCCTCTGAGACAGAGGAATTTGAGGTGCAAGCCCTTGTTAATGCATTTTTCTCCAGATCGAGGAATTTGAGGTGCAAGTCTTGTTAATGCATTTCCTCCTCAGACGAGGAATTTGAGGTGCAAGCCCTTGTTAATGCATTTCTTCCTTCCTCGAGACGCAAGCCCTTGTTAATGCATTTTCCTCCGAGACGGAGGAATTTGAGGTGCAAGCCCTGATAATGCATTTTCTTCTAAGATCGGGAGGAATTTGAGGTGAAAGCCCTTGTTTCCACCGAAATGTCATGTGTGAGACTCCATGACATATGTTGTACTTGTGTTTCACCCTCTGAGAGAGTCATGGTGAAAGTCACGTTGAGGTGACAACATCACGCCAGTGATGAACACTTGTACTTACCATAGTATGGTTGTAGCCATTATGGTTGATATCGTGTTGAGGCGATATCTAATATCACGTTGAGGTGATATTCTTCTTGTTCACTTATAATTGTAGCCATAGTGATAGACATCACGATGAGGTGATTTGTCTTGAGCAACTAGAAGTATCATCCCTAGCTGAGAGGGAGTGTTGATGTTATTAGCAGCGTCGGGCTGCTTCTTCCAGGTCCACACAATTTCTAATTGGAGTCAATTCAAATGCTAGCCTAACGGCTATTTGAATTGAGTTTATTCTATTCGATGAAGGAACAATTCATATTATCTTGCTCTTGGCCGACTTGAGATGTCTTGGAGAGTCATGTCCTTTTTGAAGTCATTTAATATTTGTTTATTATATTTATTGAGAGGTGCAATCCTCTATGTGGCTGACTTCCTTTTGTTTGAGTAATGCCTCCTTGATGAGGCCGACTTGTGATGAAAAGGAACATATCACTTCATATATAATTGATGGCATTTCATTGTGGAGTATGCAATATACACATTCGTCCTTCTAAAGTTTGAGTTCCCTGCAAGTGCGAGTTCTTGGCAGATCGAATTTGTTAGAGGTTGAAGTTATCATCTGCAGTTTGCTACTGTGATTGCATTCAGACTCTATATCCATTCTCAATTCGGATTTTCACATAAGTCCAATATACTCAAGTGCGAACAGAAGAAGAGCAAATCAATATTGATTGAAGGCTGTTTATATATCATGTAGGTGGATCACATTATTGTTGTGTTTAGCATCTGGTTATTGTTGACGTGGTTTTTGAGACCGCACCAACACAGAATAAAGTTTCCCAACAGATACTCTATCCTCTCTTGAACAAAGTATTCAGCATGCTAAGATTGCGAGTGAGTTCATGCTTTCAACTCCAAGGTTCCGATAATGTGAATAGACTCAGTTGGCTCAATGTGATTTTGCTGGTATTTCAAGGGGACTTACACAAATGTTCGACAGTTGACAGCAGACAGCAGACTAAGGGCTTTCACGTAATTCAAATGATTTGGCAGGTGAGCACAAGTTTCCTAATTCTAATCGGAAATGAACTAAATTTAAAATGAGTGTAGGGATAGGAATGTTCTAATCTATTCTAAAGCGTGGGACACGGTGATCAATTCTCACAGACTTCAACCAAGCTCCGTTTTGCCTCACTTCGGACAGCTTCCGCGGAACTGGTGCAATCTTCAGAGGAGTGACTTAAGATGTTCAAATCACGATTTAGCATGAAGACACCATCACAACGACGCATGCCAACATATAAACCATAATCGAAGTTAAGTTTCACAAAGTTCCAGTTGACCACGCAAGGCGAACCCACCGTCAGCGAGCCGCTAGTGGTATGGAATGCTAAGTCTCGTTCAAATCGAAAGCACCACATTCCACAATTACTAAGTACTTGCATGAAATGAAATCTACTTTACTTTTAAGCTACTTCAAGATGCTACGTTGAATTGGAAGGACGAAGAAGCCTCAACAACTACTCATAACAAAGAAGAAATCACCATCAATGAAAATTCTTTTATTATGAAAGCATACATGACAACTTCTTACAAAGTATCCAAAGGGAAGACTTTCCTTCCTTTTCAATCTAAACTACTCTACTTTCTACTCTATCAATTTCTCTCTACTCCTTCTCTAAGCTCTACTTCTACTTCTAATTTCTAATGAGGTACAAATGAGGGGGACTCCCCCTTTTATAGTTGGCCAAGTCCAACGAACGGCTCAGATTACAATCGGCTGGATGGCCCAGATTGTGCCACCTCAGCCCTAAACAAGATTCACCCTAAAAACCGCCATAAAGGAGGGTGGGGTAATAAATGAGCCATTAATGTCCATCATCCTTCTAGAAGATTTCGTTTGTAGACTCGTTCACACTGTTCTTGATCTTCTTCTTGACGTTGTTCTTCAACTTCGCTCGAGCTTCCATTCTTTGTCACTTGAGTTATACTAAGTCCCAACACTTAGTCACTTTTCGCAACTTTTCTTCCTTCGTGATTTATCATCTTGAATCACTTAAGTCATCACCGCTTGGTCTCGACATTCCTCCTGCAAAACAAGCAAGGAGAAGAGTATTAGAACACTTCATTATATATTCTTAACTTACTTACCTGATTTTCACGCTCTAACTTCCAAGCGTTCATTGCCTTCACTAGCCAACTTCGCGTTCAAATTCATGCCTTAGACAAACTTCATCCTCCTCAAGGGCGTCTCATCCTTTTGACAATATTAACTTCAACTGCATCTTCAAGAAATTCATTTCACCTGCTGGAGCTCTGACAACTTTGATTTTATTCATCTCTGGCTCAAGAAGACCATCCTCACGAAGAATTTGCGAAAATTCACCTAGGCAATTCCTTTCAAATTCATTGTCTGGAGAATTTCACCTTGAAAACACATTTTCTTCATTTTGCCTCAGAAAATTTTCAAATTTCCCTTGGGAAAACTCATCAATCCAGTGCCCATCAAAAATCTTCATCCTGAAGGCCGCAACGAAGCATGGAAGACTTTAAAATCAACTCCTCATCGATAATCTTCAATACCCAGAAGAAAATTTCCTTTAGAACGCGTCGAACTCATGGGTACCCAACGAACGGGTTCATTTAATTTTTCTTGAATTTTGAACCTTGAAAAAAATAATTTTCAACAAATTTAATCCCGTTCTTCATCTCGGTGAACATCTCATGTTGTTCTGACTTGAAAATTCTAATTCATCCTGCAATGTTGACACTTTCTGACTTCATGTCCGGCAAATTTGCTCACACCTCAAGAAAATTTTATCACTCAAAGTCTAGGCGTATTTTCTAAAGGAAGAAAATATTTGTGCCTTAGAAAATTTTTGAATCACTTAGCATTTTTTTGAAAAATTTTCCCTTAGAAAAATTTATTCATTCTTCAATCCATCTTGCCAGTGGTGAGAAAATTCATCAACTTCACTCAAAAAGTCCTCCTGCAAATACATCACACTTAACATCCAACGCCTAGCATGTTTTATTTTATCACTTGGCATTATTCTCCATTTAATTCTTAGGCGCACTTCATACTTGCAAAAGGATACTAGCCACGCCTTACATATTTTCTTTTATTCATCCTGTGTCTTGGCGCATTTGGCACATCATGGGGGATATCTTTCATTTTAAAATTCCAATGCCTGGCAATATTCATCAACACCTTGGGCGCATTTTCAACTTGAAGAAGGATAAAACCACGCCTTTGAAAAAAAATTTCAACACTTAACACTTGAATTACTTTGGGCGCATTTTCCTTGTCATGGAGAACATTCTCAACGCCTAGCACCTCACTTGTCTTCATCCACACTTGGGCGCATTTAGACATCAAGGTAGACTTAAGTATTACCCAAGAATCTTTTCATTTGTCCTCATCTTACATCTTTGCATGTATATTTTTGCATGGAGACGTTTTGTCCTTTTCCCACCTTGCATGCCTTTGGTTTTGTCCTCACATGCCTTCATTTGGGCGCATTTTTCCTAGGCTGAAGGATGAAGCATTTTCAACGCCTTAGTGACCTTTCAACTTCTTCATTTTTGTCTCCATATGGCCCCATTTGGGCGCATTTTAGGGTGAGAGGAGGATGAGTTTTGTTGACTACTTTGACTCATTTGCTTTTGGGCGCATTTCAGCATAGGAGGAGGACGAGTTTCTGACTTAGAATTTTTTTTCTAGACATCTTCCAAGGTGGACGCATTTTGCTATATGTGCAGGATGAAAGTTGTTGACTTTCTTTTGACTAATTTGCTGCATGGGCGCATTTTGCATAGGCTGCAGGATGAAAGTTGTACTTAGCCATTTTTCTTGATGCCTTCTATAGCTGGGCACATTTGGAGGGTGGTGGAGGATGAAATTCCACACTTAGAAAAAAATTTAGCATTTTGCTTACATGCGAGAGGGCGCATTTTAACATGGGAGGTGGCTGAAACTTAACACTTAGAAAATTTTCAAATCAACTCCTCAAGGATGGCACATTTGGAGGTGGCAGGTGGATATTTCATACTTAGAAAATTTCTAACTTTCACCAGCTCTTCTTTGGGCGCATTTTAGCTAGGCAGGAGGATTTTCTCAGACATAGTAATTTTTTCTCGCCCTCGCCAACTTCTTACTATAAATAGTAAGTCTCTTGATTCTTGCATCTCTGAAGCTCAGATTGATTTGAAATTTTGAACACCGGATCCTTACGACTTCAACAATCTGCTGACACTGCTATTCTGAGTTGACCTGCTAAAAATAGCATATTTCGGAAGGTGATTTGCTATAAATAGTAACTGCTTGCTTCTGATAGCTCCACTGCTCCAATTGACTTGAAATTCGAATGACGTGCTCCTCACCACGTGACCTACCCGCTGACATCGGCGCATGCGACTGATTTGCTATTTTTAGCCGGTTTCCAAAATGACTTACTGAAAATAGTAAGTGCTCCGTTTGACTTCAAATTTTACCAGCAGATAGCTTGAAGGATGCTGATCGCAGTGGTTTACACCGATTTTCGAAAATTCTGACTTTTAACCCCTCTTTTCAGGCCCCGAAGCTGGAAACCCTAATTTGTTCTGCATGCATATCAAATGATTTCTGTTTGTTCTCGTTTCTGCTGCATTGCGATCAGCTCATGATTTTGAACTGCTGGGAGGCGGCTGTCGGGATGCACTTGCTAAAAATAGTAAGTTCCTTAATAAGTGATCATCTCCATTTGCATGTCATACCACTGTGAAGCTCTCGAAAAACCCATGAGGAATCATCCGACATGCAAACCCTAAAAATAGCCTCCGAAGGCTGAACTCTGAAAGTTGTCGCACTTTGCATGTTATACTGTTGCGAAGGTCTCTGAAAACCCAGAAGGAATATGCAAACATGCGTTGAAAAACTCTGCATCCAAGCCTTGAAATCTGCTCCGGAAGCTAAACTGCTAAAAATAGTAAGTTGCCTGTTTCAGCCCAAATTTTGCACACGAGCAGCCTGATGTGTTCTGAATGTAGTGTGGCTGTCGGAATTTTAAAAAATGCTGAAAGATTGCCTGTAATTGCACACTTACTAAAAATAGTAAGTACTCAAAATTAGATGAAAATTTGCTGAGAGCCTGCTGGAAGCACACTGACAACAATGTTAAGCTTTGTTTTCAATTTACTTTATTCGACCTCGGAGTGACCAAGAAAGATGAAACCCTAATTTTCAGACTTGGCCAAAATTTCACGTTTAAGCTAAAAGATGGGAACGTCCCCAAGAGGCACCATAGAAGAGAGAGAGAGAGAGAGAGAGAGAGAGAGAGAGAGAGAGAGAGAGAGAGAGAGAGAGAGACCAAAGCCAAAAGACCAGAATGGAGCAAAAATTAGGGGTCCCCATCTTGAATGGGGGCGATGTGTGAAAAGGTCACAACAGTTATTATGCTCTATTCTTGGCCTTCATATCGGCCTTCTTGTAAAGGATATATTATGTTGATATTCAATATATAAGTGATATATTGTTGTTGGGTTTTTTCTCCCTCAAGAGGAGGGTTTTCCCAGGGTATCTGCTATGTTATTCGACAATTTTTTGTGCAATAGCCATTTATTTAACTATATAGCATATCTTTACATGGAATGCATCTATCCATAAGCCCTACACACATGGCCAATGCCAATACATAAACTATATGCTAGTAATGCACTTTCATGGTAAGAAGCAAAAATCTTTCTTGAGAATTTCTGCTAATTTAAAAGAATGCAAATTCAAATATACCTCCAATTGCTCTAACCATTGCTCTATTCCACCCCCATCTCCTTAAACTAGAGGGATCTCAATTCTTTCCTTGCCTTCCTATTGAGCCTTGCCTCATAGACTTCATTCATCATGGAAGTTTCCCTCTTCTTTGTAGTGGGATGATCTTTTGCTCTAAATTAAGCTTACTCTATCCATGAGAGTCTCCATTCAACATGCTCTAGTCTCCACTACTTGAGATAGTTTGGCCATTACAAACTCTAGCTTGAGAAGCCGTGTTTCTTGATCAAGGCTCAATGCACCTATAACAATGCTAATGGTTTTCTTTGGGAGATAACTCTCTCAATAAGGCAACGAGCTTCTCCACTTGCTCTATGCCATGTACCTACAAATCCAACCACAACAAACTCCACAAGGAAAGAACTTGTCCTAATACCGCTTGATCCATAAACTGGAAGGATGTTCCTTAGCTAGATTGATTAACATCGGATATTGTTAGAGTTAGAAAATTGATAGAAAAAATTGATTGGAATACTTGCAACAAGATTAACTACAACAAAGCACAACCATAATAGAGATAAAACACCATCAAGAGACCAAGATACCTTGGGGAAACCCATTTTGGGCAATAAAATCCAACAAATTTATGAGTGTAAACTCACTTAAGCACTCCAATAGCAAATACAGTTGATCTACAACACTTAGGCTATCACATGAGCTCTTGAAACTAAAATGCTCCCAAGAGACCCATAACCTGTCTCCCAAAAGACTCCCCTACCTCTACTCTTTGCAACAATCTTAAAATGTTAGAAATTAAAGAACTCTCAATAACGTTTGTAATTCTCTTTCATGTTCAATTTGAGCTTACAATGCATACATATAGAGTTACAAGACCTTACGACACCCCTAGAAGTCGAAAGGAATAAAGAAATTGAAGAGACCTCAAAAATTGGAAAAAGTTGGAATGTCAGGGACATTTTTATGTGTAGTAGAAACCACCAACAATTTCAAGAGAGTCAATTTCAAAACCACCTGATGCTTGCAAAACCACCACTAGCACTTGTGAAATTGCCTCTATTAGCATTTTTTTCTCTTTAACCTTCCTAAAGCCATAACTTTTGCATACAAACTCAAAATAACATACAATTCTTTTGAATTTGCACAATGTTTTAAGATGAATGCAAAAATACAAACTGTTAATGAATGATAGCGTCGGTCAGATATGAAGGACAATTGCTGCAAGCATCATCGTCTTTCATACTTGATTCGAATCTATCTTCATTTGAAATATCTCTGGAAATCATTTCTAACGAATTGGTGAGTATTCATATAAAATCCGAATTATATTTGATGTTATATTTGAATCGGAATTTATACTATCATCCGCCGCTTAGTATATGTGTTATACTAATCGCATTTGTTAATCTGTGTATATCTTAAACTCGCGCTTTAGAGAAACACGTCCTCTCATGAGACGTGTCTCTTAGAGACAGGGTCTCATCACATATTTATGGCGGAACATTTCTAGATATGCAAACATAGAAATCAGATAATGTTCTACATTCAGCACATTAAAATTTAATAAATCTGGAAGCCGAAATTCTATGTCTTTCTGGAAGTTGAAAATCTGTGTCTTAGCTTTTGGTAGATTTCTGAAATTCAGAATTCTTATAGAATCCTTAATCTCTAATACTTGCCATTAGATTTGTTTTCATTTACATGGTATCAAAGCCACGTTGTGTGAATCCCAAACAAATCTAATATCAGTTTGCTCTAGAAAATTCGTATTTTCCAAAAAAATCGAATTTTACTCACATTCTTCATAATGTCAAGTGTGATCAGATTTGAAGATCGCCTTGCAAGAGCAGACAATTTCACATCATGGAAATTTAGAATCATGATGATCCTTAAGGAACATAAGTTAGACTCATTTGTGAGAGAAAATTTGGAGGAACCTAAGTCTGAACCTGAGAAAACTCAATGGGTGGAAAACAATGAAAAGGCCATGAAAATTCTTGTAGATGCAGTTAGGGATCATATTGTGCCTATCCTAGCAAAACATGAAACTGCATACCTTATGTTCAAATCTCTTGAGAAAACTTATGAGATCAACAACACCTACAGGACTCTTGCTTTAAAAAGGCAAATCAACAATGCTCAAATAAACAAAGGAGAGTCCATTAATGCATACTTCATGAGAATTATTGAACTGAGAGATCAATTATCCACAATTGGATATCAGATTGATAGCAAAGAATTAACTCTAATTGCACTAGGAGGCCTACCAAACTCATGGGAGTCATTTGTTAAAGGAATAAGTGCGAGATCCAAACTCCCTAAGTTTGACAGGCTAAGAACTGACTGCCTTCAAGAAGAAACAAGGCTCTCCTCAAAGAAAACAAACACAAAAACGTAGATGAAGACATTCATGTACTCAACACATCGTCTAATAAAAGGAATAAGAAAAACTCCTACAAGAAAGGATCTTTTAAAAGAAAGAGAAATCCAAATGGAAAGGGATCCTCTAAAAAGAAAGACATCTCTCAAATACAATGCTTTAGATGTGATCAATATGGCCACTATGCAATGAAGTGCCTTGACAGATCCAAGCAACAAGCATCATTTGCCAAAGTAGGAAAGTCAAATTCAGATCATGAATCTGAAAACTTTGTGTTCTATTCAGCCTTATCTAGTCAAGTATCTAACAATATCAACAACTGGGTGATTGATAGTGGTTCTTCGAGGCACATCAATGGTTTAGAGAACACTTAGACACTATGACTAAAGAATCTGATGAAGATGTCACAATTGGGGATGACTGTACACATCAAGTAAAAGGGGTTGGAACTTGCTCCATCACATTGAAATCTGGTCTCTCCCTCCAACTCACTAGGGTCTTATTTGTACCTGGAATAAAAAGGAATCTTATATCCATCTCTGCCCTTGAAGACAATGGTTACAAAGTTACGTTTATGGATGGGAAAGTTCTAGCATGGCCTGAGAACTCAACAATCAAGAAAGCCCAAATCATAGGTGTGAGGCAAGGGTACCTTTACAAACTTTGCACTGAAGTCAAACAAGCCCTTACCCTTGACACCTTTGATTCAAATAAGATTTGGCATAGAAGATTAGGACACCTTCATTTCCGTGCACTGCCTTCTGTAGAAAGACTTGTAACAGGCTTACCTAAGTTAAAACCATTTCATGAAGGAACTTGCAAAGGTTGTGCCTTAGGAAAGAATTCAAAGGGATCCTTTCAAAATAGTTTGAGTAAAACCCTAAATGTGTTAGAATTGGTTCACTCAGACTTATGTGGACCCATGTTTGTACCCTCTAAAGCAAGATTTCTATACTATGTCATATTTGTAGATGACTTCTCTAGGAAAACCTGGATCTACTTCCTTAAGTGTAAAGAATCAATAGAAATCCTCAAAAGGTTCAAAGAGTTTAAAGCCCTCTCTGAAAACTTCTCCGGAAAGAAAATAAAAACCTTAAGGACAGACAATGGGAAAGAATACACCTCTGAAATTTTTAAGGAATTCTGCATGAGTGCTAGAATTAAGAGGGAGTTCACTGTGGCTTACAATCCTCAACAAAATGGGGTTGTTGAAAGGAAAAATAAAACCATTGTAGAAGCTGCCAAAGCAATGTTGCTTGACCAAAATATTGAAACCTCTTTCTGGGCTGAAGCCTCTAAGACTGTTGTCTACATTCAAAATAGATGTCCTCATTCTCATCTGACAACAAAACTCCTGAAGAAGCCTTCACTGGCATAAAACCTGACATTAGTCACTTTAGGATTTTTGGTTGTCCCGTCTATATTCATGTGCCCAAGGAGAAGAGATTCAAGCTTGAACCTTCCGGAAAGAAAGGGATATTTATGGGATATAGTGAAACCTCCAAAGCCTACAGGATATTCATACCCAGGCATAAACAAATTGAATTGAGCAGGGATGTTATCTTTGAAGAAGACATTGCATTCAAAAGGGCAAGAAGTTCTAGTGAGACTGAAACCTATTTCCCTAGTGTACCTGAAACAGAACTTGCTCCTGAGATTCAGAGGGAGCATCCTGAGGAAATGTCACATGAACTTTCTTCTACTTCAAATGAGAATACAGATGTCAACAGCAAAAAGAGACCACTTTGGGCCAAGAAGATGATCAAAGAAGCAGAGAATCATGCAGCGCCCAAAGGAACGTTCAGGGAGAGCAAAAGACCCAAACGCTTCTCTAGCTATGTTGCTCTTATGAACGACATCATAAACTCCGAACTTGTCAGTGTTTCAGAAGCCTTCAGACATCAAGCATGGAAAGATGCAATGACGGAGGAATATCAGTCCATTCTAAAGAATGATGTATGGGATGTAGTGCCTAGACCAAAAGGGAAATCTGTTGTCTCTTCCAAATGGCTCTTCAAAATCAAGCATGCTGCTGATGGCAGTATAGAAAAACATAAAGCACATTTTGTGGCAAGAGGTTTTTCTCAAAAGGAAGGCATTGATTACGAAGAAACATTTGCACTGTTGCCCGTACACATCAGTGAGAGCAGTGTTAGCCATTGCAGCAGCTAAAGGTTGGAAGATCCATCAAATGGATGTGCAAACTGCCTTCCTGAATGGAACCATTGAAGAACAAGTCTATTTGGAACAGCCTGAAGGTTTTGTGATACATAAACCTAACTCACATGTATGCACTAAAGAAAGCTCTTTATGGACTTAAACAGGCTCCCAGTGGTCTGTATGAAAGAATTGACACTATCTCTTGGGATTAGGATTTTCCAAGAATGAAGCCGACTCCACCCTACTTCAAGGTAATCAAAGGTGATATGCTAATAATTATTTTATATGTTGATGATCCACGATAACAGAGAGGATCACCTCATTGCTCAAGGAAAGCAGGATCTAATTTCTGAATTTGACATGAAAGACTTGGGCATTCTACACTACTTCCTAGGTTTAGAAGTATGGCAGAAATCAGAGGGCATTATACTAAACCAAGGGAAGTATACTATTGACATTCTAAAAATTTTGGAATGTTGGATTGTAGACCCGATGTCTACACCTATGGAAACCAACCTTCACAAATTGAAAGAAGCACAGCAGAATCCAAGTGCAGATCCAACCCTACGCATGATGATTGGATCCTTGATGTATCTGGTTAACACCAGACCTGATATTTGCTATGCAGTGAATGTTCTCAGCCAGTTCATGTGTGAGCCAAAGGAAATTCACTTAATGGCTGTGAAACACATTTTGAGATATTTTCAAGGCACTATAGGATATGGTCTTCTTTACAAAAATGTTCAACTAGATCTTCATGGGTACTCTGATTCAGATTGGGCTGGAAGTGTAATCGATCGAAAAAGCACATCAGGATGTTGCTTCAGTTTAGGATCGGCTATGATCTCCTGGATTTGCAGAAAACAATCTTCAGTTGCACAAAGTTCAACAGAAGCTGAATACATTGCAGCCTCAATGGGAGCAAGAGAAACAGTTTGGCTTCGTAAATTGCTTGTGGGACTCTTTGGTGAGCCCTTGAATCCGACAATTATTCATTGTGATAATCAGAGTTGCATCAAACTCTCTGTAAATCTTGTCTTTCATGATAGATCGAAGCACATTGAGATCCCCTATCATTATGTAAGAGATATGGTGGAAAAGAAAGTAATTCAGTTGGAGTATATTAGTACAAATGATCAAACTGCGGACATTCTCACCAAGCCTCTCTCCCGAATCAAGGTGGAGCACTTCAGGAAGAAACTTGGTATGGTTGAAATGTAATTTGTTATTTATGTTTGAAATACAAATTGTTTATAAGTTGTACTAATATATATAAAGATGTTTAATGTGTAAACTCTTTTGTCATGTGTGTGACTCCATGACTTTATGGGCCTACTTTCCCTATGTGCATTATTGAAAGGTGACGATCTTTCTAATAATGAACACTTGTAATTGACATTGTAAAGTGACGACTCTACAATGATCAAACTATCATGATAGATATCATGTGACTTGATATTAATGGACATGTCATGATAGTATCTCTTATTGATATCATGGGACTTGATATCATTTGTAGATCATTATGATCCTTAAGAGATAATCATGGTGGATATTTATATCCATGGATATGCCATGAATTATGGTAGACATCATGTGACTTGATGTCAGTGCACATACCATAATAAAGATATGATATGAAGAATGTCATGTGACTTGACAATATTGAGGAATCATACCATGTCTTAGATATCACGTGTTAAGGTGATATCTCTAGTTATTTGATTTGAAATATCTTCCCTAGCTAAGAGGGAGTGTTAATGAATGATAGCGTCGGTCAGATATGAAGGACGATTGCTGCAAGCATCATCGTCTTTCATACTTGATTCGAATCTATCTTCATTTGAAATATCTCTGGAAATCATTTCTAACGAATTGGTGAGTATTCATATAAAATCCGAATTATATTTGATGTTATATTTGAATCGGAATTTATACTATCATCCGCCACTTAGTATATATGTGTTATACTAATCGCATTTGTTAATCTGTGTATATCTTAAACTCGCGCTTTAGAGAAACACGTCCCATGAGTGGACGTGTCGTCCTCTCATGAGACGTGTCTCTTAGAGACAGGGTCTCATCACATATTTATGGCAGAACATTTCTAGATATGCAAACATAGAAATCAGATAATGTTATGCATTCAGCACATTAAAATTTAATAAATCTGGAAGCCGAAATTCTGTGTCTTTCTGGAAGTCGAAAATCTGTGTCTTAGCTTTTGGTAGATTTCTGAAATTGAGAATTCTTAGAGAACCCTTAATCTCTAATACTTGCCATTAGATTTGTTTTCATTTACACAAACACTTTCAAGTTTTAATGCCCTTATAAACCAGTTTTCATACCTGCAACACAAGTATCCACTTTTCCATGAAATAAAGGTGAATACTATTTAGATCACTTGTCCTCTCATTCAACCACTTTGCCCACTACATTAATATTGTAACATCTCAACCATTGTTCCTTTCATATGCAACCCACAATAGTTATATATTACCAATCTTAGTTTTATACCTACTGTGTCACATTTTCAAGTAGAGTCATCAAGCTTGCCACCACTTTTGTTACTTACAGATGCCAATTTTCTTTTAGAAAAATCAAATAAAACCCAACAAAACAAAATGAAAAAATGAACAAAACCCTAGCAGCCACAGTATACTATCTAAATATAAAAATAGCATAAAGAATATAAATCCTTGTTGCTATGATGAAGGCAAAAATTAGGAAATGTTGCATACCATCAAATTTGGCTAATAAGTTAGATAAACTCAATCAATGTTCACCTTGAATCACACAATATCACCTACAAACAAATGCTCGAAGCTCAAATAAAACTCAATAAAAACGACAGAAAAATTGATGCAATTGAGTGTTTCTATTGGTGCACTGATATGTTTTTCCACCCAATGAGTTTTTGTCACAAACTAGCAAGTAATAAGCAAGTTTTTGGGCGTTTTTTGGGCGAATTACTCGCTAGACCAGATTGTCTCACGAGTACTTGGCTATGTTTTTCAACTATGTTTTCATGAAATTCTCATGCTTGTAGCTTAAAATCTATCTCATGATTTTATTGCAAGATTTTAGCACAAGTTGCTTCCATGGTCACAATCAACCTTCATTGTCTTATTTACAAAGCCAATATTTGAGTGCAACCTTTGTAACCGCACTACTTCTTTCAAAGCATGTGTAGCAGCCATATGTTTTGCTTCAATAGTTGAAAGAGGGCCAACAAGTTGTTTCTCAGTCATCTAACCAATAGCCCCTCCAAATAGAGAAAATATATTTCTACTGGTAGACCTCTTGGTGTTCAAGTCACCAAACCCAATCTGCATCTATGAAACACTATGCCCGCCATCATTTCTAAATCACTCATTTTATGATAAAAAAAATAATGGAGTAATCTATTGTTCCAAGTAGATACTTGAATACCTACACAATACTCCCACGCAAGAAACATTGTTCCAAGTAGATAGTTGAATACCCTCTTAACCCAAGTCCAATGTTTCTTGCTTGGGTTAGACAAAAACCTACACAATACTCCCATTGCTTGGCCAATGTCTAGTCTTATGCCAACCATTGCATACATTACACTCCCTACTACACAAGCATAAAGAACATAACACATCTTAAAAATCTTCATCTAACTTAAGACATTGTCCGAAGGACAATTTTGGACCAACTAGAAAAGGAACATTTAATGGATTATTATCATGCATCCTAAACACCTATAGAATAATTTCAACATATTTCCTTTTGTTCAACCAAACCTTCCTATTAGCATTGTCTCTCATTATCCCCATATCAAAAATAAATTTTGGAACCCCTAAATCTTTCATATCAAATTGCATAGAAAGTTGTATTTTCAATTTTCTCATCATGCTCTTGTTGTTTCCAACGAGAAGCATATAATCAACATACAAACAAATAACAACAAAGTGATTATCAACCTGTAGAGAAGGGGGATTCGCTACTCACAAGTTCTCTCCATTCAGAGAGCCTCACAGGGAAAACTACCCTAAACTACCTCAAGGAACAATGGCAAGAGTTCTAGAATCAAAAAGAGCAAGTCACAAAGATTTTTTGGACAAACTGACAGGCTCTCAACCAAAGGATGACAGCGCAAAATACGGACGACAGCGCAGTGCACTGGCGTCCCAAAGGCGCACTGGCGTCTCGTTTAGATTAGAAAGTGAGAATATCACAAAAAATAACAAAGTGTCTACTTCTACTCTAATTACTGAGAACTTCTAGAATATAGGAAAATGAAAGAATGCAATAAAGCTGAAATAAAGTGAAATAGAAATGATAGAGATAAGGAGAAGAAAGGAAAGAAGATGCTCACAACCACGCAAGTGATGAGACCTCCAGTACGTGAATGTCTTCAAAACTTGCATGCATGATATCTAGAGAAAGTGTTGGGGCTATATAGGAGTTTGCCTCAGTCAAACCCTCGTTTTGGTGTTCCCACCTCCACGGACAGCCAAAAAGATAGAGAGAGATAAATGAACCGAAATGGAAAAAGCATGTGGTGAAAGCAAATCCCGCTCAGGAGTAGAACCCGCACCACCAAGTATGAGTGATAAAAGCAATCCCCGCTCGAGGAGGAGAACCCGTATCACAAAAGAAGTGATAAAAGCAATCCCCGCTCAAGGAGGAGAACCCATATCATGAAGTAAGGATGCAATTGGAAGGGGAAGTGACAAATCCCAAGATGCTCAAAGGTGCAAGCAAGGCTTAGGAAGCCAAGGAGGAAACAAAGAAAGTTGCAAGAGCCAAGAGTGTTGTAGAGGGTGTTGCAAGAGCTTGAGAAAATGTTGTTGTAGCAAGCAATGAAGTTGTGCAAGCAAGAGTTGGAGAGGAAGAGGAAAAGTTAGGAGTGAAGCCGGAAGTAGAGGAAGAAGATATAAGAACTTAGAAGAATGGAGCCAGAAGAAGTTAGAGAGCAAAATGAATTGAAAGGATAGCTTTTAATGAGGGAAAAGAAGCTTCTCCAGCTGTTACAAGGCGTCTTGGGTTGTTGCCACCGACAAAAGGAGGTGACAAGTGGCAAGCATGCATGAAAACGATTGTTTGAACGTTGAAACATCACAGGACGCTAACACGGCGCGCAAACATCCGCGCAGCACGCTAGTGTCCAGACACATCACACTAGAAAACAACATGGATTGGAAAAGCACAAGGTTCAATGAAAAGCTGACACACGAGGGTAGCTACTAAAAAGGGGTGTTCGAGCATCTTGAAAGGGAAAAGGGTTGATGCAGGGGCTAAAATGAGCCTACACAAGATGCTAAGGGAGTGGACACTAAAGTGGGTGCAAGAATGTATGTGAAATTGCAAGGGGTGCAATTTTACGACTATACACAACCTACTTATGGTCAACACAATGATCAACCTTACTACAAACCCAAGTTTCAACACATGGGAGTGAAATTTCTAATACCACATTCTAGGAGAGTGTTTTAGAGCATAGATGGACCTTTTTAACTTATAAAGAAGATTTTCTTTTCCCTTTAAAGAAAAATTCTAAGCTAAAACATTGAATGTCTTCATCTAAATCCCTATGTAGAAAAGTTGTTTTTACATCCATTTGCTCTACCTCTAAGTCAAAAGTAAAAGCAACGAAAAGTAGAAATTGAATAAAATAATCTTTAGCAACAAGACAAAAAATTTCATTGAAGCCTATTCACTCAAATTGGGAATACCCATTGGCCACCAACCTTACTTTGCACTTGTCCCACTTACCATCTACATTGTATTTCTTCTTGAATATCGATTTGCAAACAACAAGCCTCCAACCTTCAGGAAGCTTTACCAAATCCCAATTCTTTCATATGTCCAAGGCCATCATTTCTTCATTCATGGCCTTTTTTATCAAGACTTGCTCCCTTGGTGCAAGAACTTCCTTCATAAATCTAGGTTCATCATCAGTACAAGACAAAGCAAATATATAACAAAAGTTAGGAGAGCGGCCTTTGCTCTATTATATACCTTATCAAGAGTGGAGTACGTAACTCCTCTTCTTGTGAACCTATACTTTGTTTTGAGTCTTCTTCATGTTCAATCTATTCATGGTTAGATGCATTTTCATCTTTCTTAACTTCAAAATGCATCTTATCAAAGCATTTGTTTATTTGGCTAATATGGACTTGGAAAGACGATTTCTTCCATAGAAATGACATTTGTAAAATACATTGTTCTTAAAATACAATAAAAGAATTTTAACATCCATGAGGCCAAAGATAGCCTATGGGACAACAAATCCTATCTTTTTAGCTTTTTGAATTGATTATTTCAAATGAATTTGATGAACTCCCCTATTTTCTGAATTGTCTCCTTTTTGAATAAATCTTGTAAAGAAGATGCTGCTATGAGGCCATAGATAGCATGCGGGACAGCAAACCCTTTTTTTTTAGCTTTTTTAATTGATCATTTGCTATATAATTTGATGAACTCACCTATTTTCTCAATTGTCTCCTCTTTGAATAAATCATATAAGGAAGATGCTACTAAAGTACTTGAGTAATTGGCCCAGAAGTCATTGCAAGCTTCACACCCTAAAATAAAACCTTTTTTATATTCAACTCCCCCAATTATGCAAAAGATAAAAACTCTCTCCTCCCATTCTTTTTTTGGCCTCTTCGATCTACCCATTTTACATTGACGACAATGTAAGTTACTCCTTAATTGAGCTATGAAAGTCTTTGCTCTCCAAGGGATATTAGCCCCTATATAAGCCTTTTGTTGATGATAATAAATGGGGTTAAATTCATCAAGGTAATATTTCCTCTTTGTCCCTAACACCTTCTCCCACTTAAGACCTTTTGTGTTAATGGATTTCAAAATTTAAAACAGTTTACATCTTCACCATAGCCAATGAAAATACATTTTTCATCTTTGAATCCAATCTAGACATTTTCCATTTTCAAAATAGCACATGAACATAAGCCTCACAACCAAAAACTTTACAATGTACAAGACAAGGATTTTTACCTATGCATACTTCATGTGGAGTCTTGACTACAAAAACAGAAGTACAAGACCTATTTATTAAATAACAATCAATATGAACAACTTAAGCCAAAACTTTTGTTATAAGTTAACACCACTAAGCATGCTCCTAACCTTTTTCATTATTGTCTTGTCTATTCCCTTTGCAACCCTGGTTTGTTGTGGTGTATATGGAGTTGTTTTATGTTTAAAAATGCCATAATGTTTACAAAATTCTTCAAAATCCTTTGCACAAAACTTCTCCGTTATTAATTCTCAAAATTTCCATCTTCGTGTCCTAATTTTTAACAAATAATTTAAGTTTTTCAAACTTAACTAAACCTTCAAATTTATGCTTTAGGAAGTATACCTAATTTTTTCTAGAGAAATCATATATGAAGGAAACATCATATGAGACCTTCCAAGAGATAGTACATTAATTGGACCAAAAAAATCACTATGTATAAACTCTAAAATCTCACTTGCTCTACTACTACTACTAGAAAATTTAACCTTGTTTTGTTTGTCAAACACACAATGCTCATAGAAATCAAAGTCCAAAGAATAATCAAAAAGACCCACAACCACATCTTTATTCTTCAAAGTTTTCAAATCCTTCTCTCTTACATGGCCCATTCTTTGATGCCACAACATTGACTTTTCACATCAGAAAGAATTTTAACTCTACAATCACTAAATAACAATTTTACCTTTCCATGGCCAACAATGTTGTGAAAAAATGTCATCACCTAGAAATACCTTGCCTCCATTTCTCGTGTTGTGAGTACCACTCCTTACGAGGAGTCATGTGAAAGTAGCACCTAATCAATCATCCATGAGTTATCACTAGAATAAATGCTAGAAAAAGAAAACATCATCATTTTCAGAGAGTTGTTTTGTAAAGGAATCTTCATTTTTTATCATTTTTCTTTAGTTTACACTCCTTTACATGACTTTTTTCGTCATTGTTCCTACACTTTACTTTTGATTTGCCAAGAAACTTCAACTTACCCTTTGAGCTTGAATGTTTTATATCCCTTGATTTATTTTTACCCCCTCTTTCTTTGGACTGACCTCCTATATAAAGATCATCTTTAGAGGCCTCATCCATGGATTTTTTGCTTGGTTCTTCACTTAGTAGTACTGAAACAACTTCCTCAAGTTTTAACTTAGAAGATGCACTACTAATATTCATGATAAAATTATCTCATAAATTGGGTAATGAGCAAAGCAAAGTGATACATTTGTCCTCCTCTTCCATTTTTACATCTATGAAAGTTAAGTGACTCACTATTATATCAAATGCATTTAAATGATCAGGTATAGAGCCTCTTTTGTTCATCTTTGAATGAATAAAATTTCCTTTTTATAAGCAACTTACTAACAAGACTCTAGTTTGATATAGTACAGCAATTTTATTCCACAATTTTTGTGTAGTGTCTTCTCCAAAAACATTCATTAAAAGTAAATCAAAAAGACATAGCCTGATTGCGCTTTATGCCTTTCTATCAAGCCTTTTTTATTCATCTGTTTCCCTTCCAAAAGGAACCAACTCTACCATTGCCCTAATTGCAATATATTGATCTCTCTCTACCAAGAGATCTTTTGTCTCTAGCTTCCATGACTCAAAGTTTTGTCTATTGAACTTCTATTGTAACTCTCAAGTTGCTAGCCACAATCTGTAAGTTTCAAAACTAATATCAACTAAATAAGTAAATCTCCCACTACGGCCAAAACAAGGCATCCTTCACATGTCAATCTAACACAAGCTCTAATACCAAATGTTGAAAAACCTTGTTGAATTCTTTGATTAAAAGCATAAAAAAAGGTTTCAAATCTGAGAAAGGTTGTTATTATAAATTGGAAATATGACTCAAAACAAAAGCAAAATATGAATGGAGAAATAAACAAGCCTATAAACCAAAACACAATATTTATCCTAGGAAAATCCTTTCAAGTAAAAAGCTCAGCCTCAAATGTAAAACCTCACTCTATTAACTTGAAACAAGCTTGCAAATACAATGAGCCGATCCAGTCATATAGCTATAACCTCCTCAATATTGAAAGAATCCCACAGCTAAACTCCACACTTTAAACTTGTGATGATCAAACTACCATTCCATGGCTTGTATATATAGGCAAAACACTTACCTAGAAACCACTAGTGATTTCCAAAACCATATATTTCCACGTGACATCACATCTAAGGCATCCCAATGAGGTTGTGGATCAACAAGGTGAAACTACTGTGATAAAATCTTCTTTGAAGCATTGCAAATCTAAAATATGTTTCTTATTACAAGATTACCATAAAAGATTATAAAAAAATGCATAGGTCAACAATAATAATAAAATCAGCAAACCATATTGACATAGGACTTACATGCAAAAACCTTTCAAAAAAAAACTCCACCAAAGAAAGACGACAATTATGTATTAATCTTCAATGTACATGATCCAATATCAAAACATTAACAGTCTACACTTTGACAACATTCTGGAAACACCTATGTACTTATAAACAATGATATGAAACCACTATCTCATACCTCCAATATGTATGCAAGGAGAGAAGCCAAAACCACAAATGATTTTCTTTCCAAAACAATGGATACATGTTAAAATCCCCCGCCCGCCTTGAAGAGCAACTTCCAAGAATAGTAAATACATCAATGACTTCACATGGGCATCAAATGGGCTCAATCAATGAGTCCCAAAATAGTAAACATAACCGCAAAAGTGTCTTTGACCAATAACTCCCTAACGACTCACATCCTCAAGTTTAGCACTCTATTTTGGACTCCACTAACTCATGGGAGCCTCATCCATTATAACAAGCTTCTCCAATTCTTCCTCTAGCATCTAAGAATGGAAAAGTGCCACAAATGAAATCAAAGTCAATTGTTATCACACCATCGTAGTGCTCCACCTCCTTCATGAATGCATATGACAACTAATGCCAAGATATTAAGGTTATCTATATACAAATTAATTCTCCAATTACACCCTACAAATCCTAGTACACCTTCCAAGAATGTTGGAGATACATAACATATACATGGAATTGCAATGTAAATGGCACCTTAACCCTAACAAAGGTGGCACACATTCCAATAGATTTCCACCTATTATAAGATGCTCTTACACATCTTACCAACCAGCTCTAAATAGTTGATTTCTTTTGACTTACATCTTAACCAAATTGGCCCTCTTGGGGAATGTGGTGCACCATTCCACATAGGTGTCCTTTTTGTTAGTTAGCAACCCCGAATTGACTACCAATGCATCATACAACATGACAAGTGTCCCAAATCCTATCTTATTCAAGTGTGGTGTCCTTTCTACATGTGGTCTTATTTCTAATAAGGTAAATACCAAGGCAAACCCCATGGGTGAGAAACATTGTTATGAAAGGTGTACAACACCTTCAACCCAACTAAAGTTGTTAGCCTATGATGATTCATCAACAATCAGTAAGTCATTCCAATGACAATATGCAGGCAATTTGATACACCTTGCATCCACACAACTCAATTTTTTTTCACTCTTCTTTATCTCTTTTGGATTTTAGCTCAACCAAAGCTTGTTAACTAGCAAGTAACAAAGCCAATCTTCCATTCTCTATTAGAGAGAAAAAAAATTCAAGTTGCCAAGATATACAGACTCCAATAGGGTTGGTTCAATTGATACTAAAAGATCATATATTAGCTATATTTATTTTTTTGGCTCAAGAGTTGTTTCATGGCAAAATAAGCTTCAAAATATAGTAGCTTTATCTTCATTGAAGAAAAATAAAAAGCAGGTTTCAATGCCAATTGTTGAAGTCTATCAGGTTTTGAGTGATATAAAACTTCCTCAGATTTTACCAATTCTACTTTTTTGTGAACCAAAAAATACAGGTTTTTTGTGACACCAAGTCTATCAGGTTTTTGTGACAACCAAGATGTCTAGAAGTTGGTGATAAACCCAATTTATCGTGCTCACACCAAGCATATTGAGGTTCATCATCACTATGTTTGGCAATTGGTTGACATTTTTTATGGTATTATTGCACATTTAGGGACTGTCAACTAACCTAATGACTAAAGCTATCGCTGCTATTCTCCTTTGTCAAATTGCAAGAAAAAATTGGAGTTGTATCTAGTTTAGTCATTAGGGGGTATTAGATAATATATAATGTTACATTTTGTCACACAAGTATTTATTACTTTGGTTAATGATGTAATAAGACCACATTAGTAATGTATAAGTTACATCCCCATTCAATAAAAAATACAAGCCAACCCGTTGAAGTGTGTGCCATCTAATTCTCTCAAACTCTGTGCATTTATTATTCCAACACATTTGAGGAGTACCTTGTCATTGTTTGTAATTTGCATGCACTTCACACCCTACCACATGCATTTCATACCCTACTAATTTTATTGTGTCATGACTCATCTTCACGGCCACAAGGTAGGCCTGATTTACCAAGCAAAATTAAGGCCAGTTGCCTCTAAGCAAGGAAAAAATGGTGAGGCCATACAAAGCATTCATTAAATTATTTATACTTCACATGGAGATCAAAATAAAATAAAAGACAGTTGTATAAGTAGCTAGATATGAAGTAATTGACAGCTGGAACAGCTGTAATGAGTTGATACCAATTAATTAAAAATTAGAACAGCTGGAACAACTGTAAATAGTGGATGGACAGACAGCTGGAATAGCTATAAGGGGTAGATAAAAATAAATTAAAATGGATAGAAAGCTAAGAACACTAAATGACGTTACAAAAATATTGCCTATATGAGGCTTCTCTTATACAAAGAAAACACAAAGAAACTAAAATAGCAATATAATCATATCAAAAACGTAAGGCTTAGTTGGACATTTGCAAGATAAATTTCCTAAAGCACACCATATTAATTATGATATCTAAAACACATGTCAGTAGACAATAAAAATATTATGACATTGAATTTTGCTAAGTCATTAAATTGACGGGATTTGAGACAACAAAAAACAAAACAAAATTATAACATGTGTACCACTTTATTTATGTTGGCTCAACTCTAAACCAACAAATGATCAACAACAAAAAATTTACCAGACACGAGATACATGATTAAAAAAAGAAATGTAACAGAATCTCCAATAGGTAAAGAACTTGTAAAAGTCAGATATATTAGTTCACTATGTACTGTATGCCAATCCTCAAGCAAATCAAGCCAATAAGTAACAATTCCCATGTAACAAATGTAAAAGTTGATACAATAATGCAAGATATAAATATCCATGAGTTCAACAAAATAGGGATTTAATGCAGACCTAAACTGAGGACCTTTTCAGGCAGCCAATTTTCATCACTATTAAAATGTGCCATATAATAGCAATATAAGACAGTCTATTTAAATTCAGAAAGTTACAAGAGTATTGGCTTACAGCCTCATAACATGCTAACAAAAACATAAACATTTAGAAATATAAGTATAACTGAAATTACAATACCAAACTTTCACCGAAAATTCCTCAATTTCAAAAAATACTCCAAAACTTAAATATGTTAGTTATGCCTCCCTCCAGACTCTTTTATCACTAAATTTACCTATCTATCCCCCAACTTACAACTCCCAGGCCAAATAAAGAAAAAGAACCCAAATTAGCAAAAACTCACCCAATTCAGCTAAGAGTTGTGCATAATAAATATATCTCCAAAATTGGCCAACTGTTCTTGATCCAAAATTCACCTAACTGTTGACCCCCTCCTACAGCAGCCTAGCAGATCCATCACTATGAGCTTCTGCTTCCATGGTAGGATGGAATGCAGACTTATCTTTTCTGTGCCCTCTTAAACAAACTCCCCTACCTCAGAAAAACACTTTGAATATGAAGCTGAACAACAACGATTTATTGATATTCTTGCATAAAATGTAATTCTTCCAATATACTTCCATTTCCTTTTTATAAATCCATTTCAGCAACATATTGGACAAACACATTATATGGATTCTACTAGACTCCATTACATTCAAAAAGTTGAAGATATTGCTTCTATCTTTAGTAGTAAAAGTACAAAGGTCCAGCCAGATTAACTTAAGCTTTTTCTTCAATATGCTCTAAGTTTTTCTCCCACATCCTCCCCTGCATCCACCAAACTTTCCTCCTCCAGTTTTTTTATTTGCTGCTTAATATCTGATATTGAGCTTAGACATCAAATTATTCAACAAAGGATTCCGTATCCAAGGCAGAAAAGGCTTCTCAATACTGCCAATTTTTGGTGTCAAAGCCCTTTCAAGAATCCAAACCTTTCTCTATGATAGCTTGACCTCTACTGTGGAGAATTGACATTTCTTCAGAATTGGTAGATAAAAGAAAAACCACAAACAACATAACATTTGCAGAGGAAAATAAAAAACCTGCATGATTAATGGGGATGTGGTCATACAAAAAGATCAAACCCTACATCCCAAACCCAATCAATAGGGCAAAACAACTTGATTGATTTACAGATAACACTATTGTGATCTTAATTGCAGCAGCTATGGGTTTGTTCTTCCTGTAATTAGGTATGATTCCCAGGCCATTGGAACCTCCTAGCTTTTTGGTAAATCTATTGCTCAAAAAATTTCTCTTCAGTCAAGCTTTGAACTTGGGCATCCTAATAAGCATGTGTTAACACTTTAACTCAAAGCCCTTGCTATCTCCAAATTATATAGACCAACTATCTTCTTGGCCTCGTGTAGGAGGGATTGGAGCTTTTAACTAACAATATTCAGGTTATAAAACTTACAATCACATTTCAATCCTCCTCCACCTCTACGGATATTGCTGGTAATTTGTAGGCTAGCCTGATGCCCAATTGGGCAGGGAAAAACCTATTGCCAAGCCAACAAAGGTGAGACAATTGGATTTTTTCTGTTGGCAGTGCTGGTTGATTTCCTTGAACCGCCTGACAGTTCAACTGGTGCAGTCCCTGCTCGATATTTTCTCCTTGGACATGAGCAAACTCCGGCATCTTAATAAGACTTATCCATAGCAGGGGGCCAATGAAGGAGTGAGAGGGAATTTCTAATCAGGGCCACACTCAACCAAGAGGGCATGTGCTTTACAGTGATCACCGAGAGAAGAGGGCCATACTGGTAGAGTAATGCCTAACGAATAGTCAGAAGCCAGCTCAACGGTGAGATTTTGGAAGTAATGCACCCGGTTAAATGAAGGATGAGATGAATAGAGGGATTCAACGAGCATTACACAACTCCCGTTACTGGCACATACTAGACAGAGGCCAGTGGTGGCGGTGGGGGATGGGATGATTTTGTTTGCATTTACATTCTGTGCAGCCATATCTACTGCTGGTGTTTCTGTCTCCCCTTTGCCAATTCTCTATCTATTCTCCGGTGGACTAGCAATTGAGCAACAAACCTCAATTGCTCAAAATCCAGCTTCAATACCAAATATCGAAACCTTTATTCAGGAGGATTATTAGATGTGGTTATGCAGCCATTAAATTGGGATATAATAACCTTTCCAAAATAATCTAAATACCTCTCCGACATTCTGTAATAACAGAACTAACAGAGTGCCCACACCAGAAAAAATCTAAGCAGATCTACAATCACGGTGTAAGAGTCCATTGAAAACTATGTAATGTCAAGCTCACCCAAAAAAGGTTGTTGTATACCACAACTCATAAAGATGAGCCACGAAGATTATTTGGATATTATCAAGTAACTTATTCCTGAAAAAATAAATTAGTATACTACATAATGATGCAATGATTAAACACCAAATGCAGAATAATGTAATTTCCTGTTATGTGGGGAACAAATCTTTGCTAAATCCAAAATTTTCATTGTGTAACGTTCATGGTAAAGAGATACTTTACATCTTGGTTCAACTCCCACCAATAGCTTCTACGATACTGCGCGCCAAAAAAATGGTAGTGCCATACTGGGAGAGAATGAGGCCCCAGATTTACCATTCAAAAAGAAATTTTATTGGACGTAAAGCTTCTGAAACAATGAAACGCAAAGGAGGAGAGAAGGAAAGGTACCGAGAGGGAGGGCGCTTTTAGCACTGCGGGAACTGAAACTGAGGTGAGATACGAGCTTTGCGGCAGCAATTGCACTGTGCAGTGGAATGGATGTTTCTGCCCAACGCCGCCGAGTGTTAGCACTCTCATTTCTTAAAAAATTCCTTCGATGTACCGATTGAGATTGAGATTGAGACCGATATCGATGCGCGCCGTTCGTTGAAGATCTGAATGTGGATGTGAATGCATTTCTTGCTGACCTTGAAAATGTGCCATAACGAGCTGCCATTGACCTCGCGCTTCTAATAAATGTTGTAATCCTGCATTGCGGATTCTCTACTTTCTCCACCTCCTGGGGTTTATGCTCTAGGGTTTTAAGCGTCACTAAGAACAGACTTTGACGACTTCCAAATGGATTTAAACAAATTAAAGAAATAAGCACAGATTAAACTGATCCCCGACAGGTCCAATAGCGATGAGGGTGACAATTGTTTATTTATTTTACTTATTACCTCTGAAGATAATGACCATAAGAAAAATATAAGTCGATTCTATATGGTAGATCAATTAATTAAACATGCATAAGCAGCTAGAGTTTGTGTCAAGGGTTTGATGGGCTAAAGCATCTTGTTGTAGGTTCACGAGGTCAAGTCTCCCCCTATCCCCATGGTACCGGAGGGCATATCATACCAACACCAGCTGTCACATGAAAAAAAATTGTTAGGTGCACTATAGTTTATAGGGGGGCTACCCGATTCCTGCATTCTAATCGATTCCTCCATTCTAAAAGAAAAGGGCAAAAAAGAGTACATGCATCTTTGGTAATGGATATGTTATAGTTACAAGTGTATTGTAGAATATGTTCAACATATATTGAAAAAGTCTTAAAGAAGACTTAAGCAAATGTAATGAACAAGGAAGAAAATTAGTCTTGAGGCTTTATCACAAGTACAAAAGGGTATATGAGCTATCAAATTGTTTCATGTCTAAGGGAATTAACTAATGAGCAAGTCAAAGGTTATCATGCGATAAACATGAAGGTAGGTTGAAGATCTATGGAGGGAGTAGGTAGTGCCTAAAGTTAGCTATGCAACATTTAAATCAATTGTTAGGAGTAACTTTGTGTAATGATAGTTAGCAAAGAATTTTTCTAGACCACAACATATAATGGGGAATTCACCTAGTGGTTAGTAACATTTATGCAATTAAAGGCATTGGTACACTATGGTTAGTATGGTGGTCACACTAACCACAATGTCTATGTGAATTATTTGAAAGAATACTTTAACGAAATGTATCCTCGTGGACTATAATGATTGCAGAAAATGCATAAAATGGATCTACTAAGAAATTTTTATAAACTTTTAATCAAATGCAATTAATAGTTGTATAGAAAAATTCCACAACCTTTGTCATCATTGTCCTACCTGTGTCAAAATAGGAGCTTTGAAATAAGGTATGGACATCCATCAAAGGATAAAGGATAGAAAAAGTTGGTTAGATGTTGAATTTTGCCATACATTGTAGTTATAAGTCTCTTAGTATCTATGTATATACAAAATGTAGAAACATAGACAAGGAATGTGAATATTTGAAAGAATGTCTGAAAGAGACCCAATCTCAATTGTAATGATTATAGCACATGCATTAAATGGATTTATGTTAAAAAATCATTAGAAATTTTCAAGAAAATGCAATTGGTGGGTGTAAAGTTAGACTTTACAAGCTTTGCCAACATCCTCCTTGCTTGTGCCAAAATGGGAGCTTTGCAACGGAGCATCAACGTCAATCAAAGCATAATGGAAGGAGATTTTGTCAAATTTTATAGTTGCAACTTCCATGGAAGGCATGTATGCAAAATGTGGAACCATAGACAAGCCACATGTCTAAGAGATTTCATCTCATGGAATGTAATGGTTGTAATGATGCACAAAATTGATTTATTGAAAAGGCTTTAGAAACTTGCAAGAGTATATAATTGATGGGTGTAGAGTCAAAATTAATAAGCTTTGACAACATCTTTCTTACCACCAATGCACAAAGGAATGGGGATTTTTGTTAGATATTATAGTTGTAAATTCTTTGGTATACAAGTGTGCAAAATGTGGTAGCATAGGCAAGGTAGAGCATGGTGCGTTTGATAGAAAAAAATGAGCAACTTTTGTGTGCCAAGTGAAGGACATCTCCTAAGAAAAACCCTATGAATTGATGTATGTTAAATTATGATATAACAATGGATAAATGTTTGTATCAACTAATTTAATCTTTGTGTCTTTCATTTTATGCACCAACCCCCACCATCATTGATTTTGAGGGGCCTATGTGTCAATTATTAATTCAACATTGCAACTCACTCCAACTCTTCTCCTTGCCATGCAATCTAAATTGATGTCTAATAAGAAAATATGGAAAAGGTCAATATTTTTTGGGCAAGGCATGCTTGGGTGTCTTAAGCATAGCAAGTTGAACAACTACACTTGCTATTGAGGATACATGTGACAATGCTTACTAGGTAAGGAAAATCTCAATAGTCATCTCATGGAATTCAATGATTTCAAAATACACGCAAAATGCATTGGTTGAAAAAACCTCAAAAAATTTCAAGCAATTTGAATGTCATAACTATTTTGAGGGGCTACTTAGACCATAGTGCACGATGGTTGTTTTGAATGTGTGGCTTACAAGGTTTGGATTTTGATAGAAAATTAGTTGTTGCAATTACATTAGTCAACTATGAATATCAACTATTGAAATGATTATTCTTACCAACCAATAGGAGTATATATAGTTATTATAGACTTGTATCCTTGAGATTACAATTTCATTTAAGGGAGAAAAGCCCGTTCTTTCCTTGCTCACAAGAAATTTACTTTTACTACAAGCATAGCTTTTCATAATAATAAGTTCACATTTGTCAATGTACTATGAACCTATCCAAACTCAGTACACCATACTCCACTCATAATTAACACCATACTTGCAACTAATGACACAATGTATTGAAATATCACGAAGGAATTTAAAAGTTTACTAGCACTTAATTCTAACTAGCTTAGTGCCAACAAGTGAGTTAATTCTAACTAGCTTACAATCCTACACATTAAACCTATGCAAAATAGTACCAACATACTTACTTTCAGATAACCAAATGTTTATGTTACATCAATCCCTCTTGATTTCCATTCCCAATATATACATTATTATCCTGAGATTTTTCATATCAAATGTACTTGAAAGTTGAGTTTTGAAGTCAGTAATCATATCCTTGACATCACCAAAAAATAACATGCCATCCACATACAAGGCAACAATTAGTATATGATCTTCAATATATCTAATGTAAACATAGTGATCCTCTTCACTTCTTACAAAACCCAACTTCACAAAAAGTGAATCAAAATTTTGATACCACATCTAGGGTGATTGATTCAAACCATATAGAGACATATTTAATAGACAAATCAAGCGTTATTTTTCCTTGTACCTCAAAACCTTTTGGTTGTTGCATAGTTTTTTCTTCTAGATCTCCATGTGCAAAAATGTAGTTTTAACATCTATTTGCTCAATTTCAAAATCATAAGTAGCAGCCATAGATAAAAAAAAAATGGTAAAAAATAGTTTTCTAATAGAAGAGAATATTTTTCCAAAATCAACTCCCTCTCTCTAGGAGTAGCCCTTGGCCACCAATCTAGCCTTGTACCTCTCCAATGAATCATCTACTCCAAATTCTTCTTATAAATCCATTTACATTCAATGGCCTTCCGAATTTTGGGCAAATGTGCAAGATCCTAACTACTACAAGAGTATAAATCCATCATTTCCTCTTTCATAGCTTGTTTCCAAGACTTGTTATCATCTACTAGAATAACTCTTCCCTATAGGATCTAGGTTCATCATTAGTACCAAGTAAAAAAACACTCAACAAAAATCTAGAGGGATATACCTATCAATTGAATTTTATTATCTTGTGGATCTTCTCCAAATAGGAGTAAGGGGCTCTTCCTTTGGGTTTTTGCATGCTTGACCTCTTTTATAACTTCAGGATCATCCTACTTAGATTTCCCACTTGAACTCTCTTCTTCCTCTCCATCCTCAAATCTACCATTTTCTTCTTCCTTATGTGCATCTTGTTACTCCAATTCAAAGTGCACTATTTTTTTATCTTCTTTATCTTTTGGTTCTTTAGGATTAGAATTGGCTCTATGTTCCCTAAAAATAACATCTCTAAAATGGACAAATTTCTTGGCTAGAGGATTCCAAAGCATATAACCTTTATTTTAACCAATATCCAATGGATATGAATTTATGTGCTTTTGGATCAAACTTATAACATTTTTCTTTAGGCATAAGAATAAAAATCTCATAGCCAAAACCCCTTAAATGTGAAATTGAAGGTTTCTTGCATGTCCACACTTCATAAGGTGTTGAATCAAGAGACTTAAAAGGAGATCTATTAATCAAGTAGTTAATAATACTCGTCTTCTACCTAAAAGCATATACAATTGTGCATCATTTAACATACTTTTGGCTCTTTCCATTAGAGTTTGATTCATCCTTTCTACAACCCCATTCTGTTGAGATGTGTAAGAGTAGTCTTTTACCTCATGACACCTATATGCTTGCAACACTCATAAAGTTCCTTAGAACAATATTCTCCTCCATTATCAAATATTAAAGACTTTATTTTATATTATTATTGCTTCTCTACCAAAACTTTAAATTCTTTCAACTTAGTGAAAACTTCATATTTATGTCTTATTAAATAAATTGAAGTAAACCTTCAAGCATCATCAATGAAGGACACAAAATACCAAGATTTTTCAATAGAATTAATATCCACATGACCAAATATATTTGCTTGTATAATTTCATGACAAGATGCTTTATTTTGTTTTCCAAACACATAGTGCTAACAAAAATTAAAATACTCGTTGAAATAGGAGAAATTATCAAATAAATTTTTATTCATAATGGTTTTTAAACATTTTTCATTTATGTGGCCCCAATCTATTGTGCCACAAAATAAATGTATTTTTATATTTTTTAAGATCACAAATATAAATATACATAAACCAGTGTCATTAATCCTAAATTGAGTTCCCAATCATGTCTGTCTTGCTACCAGTAAGTTTCCTCTCACCAATCTACAACCATGCTTATTAAATATTACATGCATTCCTAAAGCATTAAACTTAAATATAAAAATTAGATTACTAGCCAATCCAAAAACATGTAAAACATCAAGGAAGAATTTAATCTCCCATCATTAAATAACAATTGTACCTTTCCCCATTGATGATTTTTTTAGTGGCAAATCTTTGCCAATTGGCAAATAGTTAATATTTGTAAATTAAAATTTGGAGAATATATTTCAACCGATGAGGGGCCAAATCATCTAAATTTTATGAATTATAGGTCAAGTGCATTTCATTTCATCATCAATTTATTTTATGAGGCATTTATATTTAATATTTTTCCATTGTAAACTACATGTTTCTAATGGTGATTCATCTGCAATTTTGAATGCATGTATTAATCTACCCAAATATTCACCAATACCATTAAAAGTTCACCATGTATAAGGACCCATTTCACTGATACCATTAAAATTTCACCATGTACGAGGACCCATTTCACCAATACCATTAAAAGTTCACTACGTATGAGGACCCATTTCACCAATACCATTAAAAGTTCATTGCGTATGAGGACCTATTTTGCCAATACCATTATAACTCCATGCTAATCTTGGGTCTACCATAATCACCTTGAAAATAATAACATGTGTTTTTTTGAGGTTCAATTCAACTGGAACATTTATATGTATCATTTTCTAATCATGCCTGATTCGCCAAATATTTTTATACCATTTAAAATATCACAAAATTTACCAAATATGGACTAAATAAATACAATGAAACTGATTAATCTTTTGCATATTTTGTTTTTGTTTTGAGCTCTCAATTCAAATCATAGGCAAGTTACAATTACAAGCATTGTCGCATTAGGGAGTTAGTGAAAACCTAAAGATAAGTGATGATTTCTTTATAGTGTTATAAGATTATTTATCTCTTTATCGATTTCACTTCATTCTTACATATGATATTAAGTAGGGAAACTCTTGGGCCCAAGGATCTATATTCTATGATTCTTTCTTAAACAAAAAGACAATTTTTTACAACTTTTATTTACAAGAGATGTTGAGTAGGAATTTTTTTTCTAAAAGTGGTGAAGAGAGTTCATTAAAATGCAAAATCATAATGTCATACTTTAGCAATGTTTGTGGTCCATCTGATCAAGATGGAGCTACAACATCAACACTTGCACTAAATATTAACAAACACTACAATACCTTAGAAGATGATCAAAATGAGTTAATTGACTCAAATGAAAATGTCACACTCATAGATGATTTTCTAGGGGATACATGTTATGCCCCTACCCCAATAGTGTGTAGTGTTATAAGTAGTCAGCTCGTGGCTAGCTTAACTCTTAATTAAGTCATGTTATCATTATTATATTGTTATTTAGTTATTTAGGTCAACCTAAGACCTATATAGGGTTATCTAGGTTGGCTTGGGTGATATCCTAGGCACAATTATGGTATATATAGGAGGTATTTAAGTAGGTTATTATCATCATGTTGAGTAATGTGTTCTTATTGAAGACTATTGGAGGTATCCCCCTTGAAGTGGATTAGGAGGTTACCCCCTAGAAGTGGCATATTATTTGCCATAAGGGGGGAATAAAGAAAGCATACATAAAACAAATGAATGAATTAAACTAATTCAAATGAGATTAAGAATCCCTAAACCCATTACTCATGAAATAAACAATATAAAACTAATGAATTCAATGAAACAATTGTTAGAAAATGAAGAACAAACAATGAATTCAAGAAATTATAAATTTACCCGTCTCATGGACTGAAGTGTGTTTGTATCAATGTGTTGGATTGTTGTAATCAATATAAAGCATTCACTATGTATTGCAAAAGCTTCAACATGTGTACGATGTTGAACTAGAATGTGATGATTCATAATGTGCTCAAGTGGTAATTGTGCAACGCTTCATTATGTAAATTCTAGATGATTTGTGAGAAGGTTGAAGATTATTTTTTAGATTTCACATTTTGAAACAAACGATCAAGATTGTGTAGTAAAAGATCTTGATAAACGATTCAAAACCATTGAGAGGAATTAGATTGGAAGAATCAGTGGTTTTAGATTGCATAATATGTGTGATTGATGAAATCAAGTTGAGTATTCAATGGAATTGAGAAAATAGATTGAGAGGTTAGTGCGATTGAAGAATAGATGAATTAGTTAGGAAATAGATGAATCAATTAGCCAATCGGGGTGAGCAATCAGTTGTCGTGATTTGATCAATCACAAAAGGGGGTGACAGTAATTAATTAATTGAATTAATTAATTAATATTTAGAGTTTGAATGTGTAAGTCATGTTTGACTTTAACAAATAAAGTTATGTTTGTTTGTTGACCTTTTTGAATGATGTTTGAATAATCAATTATTATTCGTGTTTATAAAGGGGGCAAGTGATTTAATTAGACAATTAAATAATAATAATTTAATTGATTTAGGATAATAGGGTAGATTAGTGACATAATTAAATTTTCGATATTATTTAATTAATTAGGGGGAATAAAGATTAGGTAAATGATGAAAAAGTGAATTAATTAAATAATTTAAAGATTATTCAATGAATAGAGGAAGTAGGGTTTTTGATGTAAATGATGTAAAATGTAATGATATTAATGATAACGATGTCGATGATGAAAAAATGTCGTTCAAGTTGTGTGATATGTGTTATGTCCTTTTTACATGTCTACATTATTATCAAGTATTTTCAACGTATTTTAGATTATATTATTTGTATGCATATATTCTTCTATTGTGCAAGTTATTTCATTACAAGTGGTATCAGGTCATGATCTTAGCACCACAATGACAAACCATTTTTTCAATTTTGGAGGTCATTTTGTGAAATGCATCTCGAAGATTTTGGTGAATTTTTCTCATATTTTTAAAGGGTTATTTTAAAAATGTATTAAAGAAGCTACAAACTAGATTTTAGAGAAATCTAGGCAAAATTGAGTGAGTTATTAATTTGGAAGGTGCATATCTTCCAAATCCCGCTTAATTTATTCTTAATTTTTAGTGGGTTTTTGAATCATTTAGAGAGGATCCTACAACAATAAATTCAGATGAATTGGAGCATAATTAAGTGATTTATTATAGAATTAGGGTTTCCAACAAATTTACTCTCAAGGCTACAAAACACCTAATTTTTGGCATATTTTTATGAAAAAGTGCAACCTAGGACTTGGTAAGTTAAACAAAAAAAATTAGTATAATTTTGACTTCATTTGTGTGATTTATTGTAAAATTATCTTTCTAGATCTTCTTCACAACAAAAAGTAGCCACAAAAAAAGAAGAAAAAGAAAAAGAAAAGGAAGCAGAATAAGAAAAAGAGAAAGAGAAAGAGAAAGAGAAAGAGAAAGAGAAAGAGAAAGAGAAAGAGAAAGAGAAAGAGAAAGAGAAAGAGAAAGAGAAAGAGAAAGAGAAAGAACAATAGCAAGAGCAAGAGAAAGAAAAAAGAGAAAGAGAAAGAGCAAGAACAAGAGCATGGACAAGAAGAAGAAATAGAAGCTCAATAGTAGAAGAACAATTGTAAGGAAAAAAAGTCATGAAAAAGAAGAAAAAGAAAAAGCTAGCATCAAGGACAATGCTTTTGTAATGAGGAGGGAAATGTTATGCCCCTACTCCTATAGTGTGTATAATGTTATAAGTAGTCGGCTTGTGGCCACCTTAACTCTTAATTAAGTCATATTGTCATTATTATATTGTTATTTAGTTATTTAGGTTGACCTAAGTCTTATATAAGGTTATCTAGGTCGGCTTGGGTGATATCCTAGGCATACGTATGGTATATATAAGAGGTATAGGTAGGTTATTATCATCATGTTGTGAATTGTATTTTTATTGGAGATGTTTGGAGATTTCCCCCTTGAAGTGGCTTGTTATTCTTAGTTATCATCAAGTATTTGCATCATATTTCCTATCATATTCTTTTATTGTGCAAGTTATTTCAAATTATAAACAATCAATGATTACATTCCATGTGATGGACATACTTAATAGTCCATCTCAAAACTAAAATGATCCATATGTAATGGATTAAACATCATTACAAAGAATTTATAATGTATTACAAGTTTTCACACTTACATTTAATCCCTATTACAATCAAACCATCAAATATGATCTGATAAAAAATGAACAACAATAAGTATTCATTCCCTTGAATTATTACAAATTGCCATGGAGACATAGGTCAACACATGTAGATATGCTTCTACAAAACTTTCCTTCACCATACAAGATGTATTCCTTGGTTTCTATCCTAGACATATAACAATCGATACTATAGAGTCAACTTGACACTTGCTGACCAAAAATTAGCTTAGTGGCCAACCTTTTGAATATAGAATAAACCTCTATTTATATTTCTCATGCAAATAGAGTACATGACCAATGTTAGAGGGTGTGAAATCTGCATTAAATTTGCAAATCCCCCAATTGGTATGCAACAAGGGATGCCCATCCCATGCCCATTGGGCATAATTTCTCCATGGATGATGCCTGAAATTTTAGCCCAAGGTGTCTAATTGTACACAAGACATGGAGGAATGTTAGATTATGTGATTTGAAAATGTATTTTGCATTAACGGTTTTTAGATATGAAGTACCATGGTGTGAGTGAATGCTTGTGAAATCTAAAAGAAGCGCCCTAGAAGGTCACATGCTATTACCTTTGGTAGTTGAAATGTCTGGGAGTTGTAGGTAGGTAGGTGAAACAGTGTAGTGCTACAACCTTTAAGTTGAAAATGCCTTTGGTAGGATTTTATGTTATTGAACTATGTCAATGAGTTCATGAATTGACAAAATCTCTAATGCCTTCCTTCTCTCTAATGACAAACTTTCAAATTTTAGCAAGATATGTTTTAATTCTAACATTCCCTCTAAGGTGCATTCATGTTGACATCAACTATGATACTAAATTCAAAATTTCAGGCATCATATAATTAATCGATAGAAATTCTTTTAAGTGGACTTGCCAATCCACATTTTCCCCTGTAGTAAATCTATCTCATGCTTGAAAATAGGTTTAACCTACTATCCAACCATCTTGAGGTCACCAGGAAAATTATCGCACATCTTAAAAAATTGCATTTAATATTTTCATTTAAAAGGCTACAAAATTTTTGTACGTTAGATCTCTTAATCAAATTAGGATTATCCCACACTATTGTGTCCCACTTTTTGGCCAAATCAAGACATTATAATTATTATTTTTCACCAAATTTTCACTTTATGAATCCTATAGCAACTAAACCATTTATATTTTGGAGATGATGTGAACTAGCAATTTTTGAGATTTTGTTTATAGATTATAAATATATATTTTTAAAATTCCAAGAAATAATTTGTGAGTGTTTATATATACATAACTTTTAATAGCTTATTTTTTATAATTAACAATAATTTTAAAAAGTAACCCTCCGTTTATGTGCTTCTCGGGGTTGATTTGGTAGTGAATCCTAGACTAGATGTGAAATGACACCCTCCAAATGAAGATTGAATAAAATTGAATTTTGATGGGGCTACTCAAGGCAACTTGGGCCTAATAGAAGGAGGTTGCATCTTAAGGAACCATGAAGGTAACACTAAGGCCAAAATATCCAAATTCTTACGAAATAAACAAACAACCTAGCATAATTGCAAGCGGCTTGGCTAGGGATAAAAGCTTGGCATTCAGTTAAAAATTAAAAAAAAAAATCATATTTTGAATTGGAAGCTTGAGAAAATTTTGAATTTCATATAGAAGGATTTAGAATTCTTTGAGGAGTATAAAGTAACCCATATCTACTCTGAAGGGAATGGAGAAGTAGATTATCTATCGAAATCCACCATAGATTTCCCTAGGGAAAACGAGGTGGTCAGACGATAACGAGGAGTGATCACACATGTGAAGGGTGCTTCTTGGCCTTAAGGGTTGAGGTGCCTTAATGGCACTGCCAGGAATTGATGGTTTAGCAGTAAGGTGGCGGCGAAGGGTCTTTATAGCTTGGCTTGCAGGTCATCCCCGTAAACAATGGAAACCACTATTTTCATGGGTGCCAAAGAAAGGCAAATGGCCTTCGGAGGAGGGGTGATAGACTGCAAGTTGATAAAAGTCTTTAACGCAACAGATGTGGAGGTTTTGGAGGTCGTAAAGAGAGTCCTTGGTTTCTGATTTCTTCAATCCTCGTATCGTTTTCATGTCAATTCTGACCGTGCATCCATGTTTTTGGCTTGGCTTCTACAAGCCCGTGAGGAGAAAGTGGCGGTCTGTTGGTTGATACAAAAGTTGGTGAAGGTGAGTTAGAGGAAGGGTATGGAGTATTATTTGGAGATGGCAGTAGTTGCCATGGTCTTGTGACCTATGGGTGGGGTGTGGCTCAAGCTCACCCTATATTACAATGGTATGTGGATTCCTTTCCTTATGCCTGTATGGAGGAAGTCAAGGGCCCAACATCAACATGTTGAAGGAGCTCTCAAGAGCCTTTGTGATGGGGAGCCCCGATCCTTTGTTAACCCTTCCAGCTGGCTCCAGCGAATTGTTGGAACCATTGGGCAATGAAGAAGAATAAGTCGCTAGGACATTGACTAGGGGAGAGGGGTCTATAGTGGAGGGGGCTCCAATAGTGGGGATAGAAGTAGTCTTCAGTGGGCCTCATAGTGGAGCATCTTAATATCCAATTGCAAAACACTTTTTATCCATAAAGTACACAAACTTACAAATCATGTGCAGCCACATCGGCACACCAATAAAACATGACTTAGTGCACCACTATCGGTCTCACTTTTTTTTTTAGCATTTTTTAATACCTTAACAAAAAGCATGTTGATGTGGCATCATATTTGATGATGTGACCCTAAAATTAAAATTTTTAAGTAGGTGAGTTACCAAATAAACTATTGTACAAAATTGGGACTGATTTGAAATTCCATGTAGGATTTTGAGAAACACGAAGTTCTCCATTATGGGCCCCTCTCCCCTAGTAGTGGTTGAAATTTTGGCTTTTATGGTAGTCATGTTAATGTAATTGAACAATTCCCTACCACAATTTACACATATATATTGAGGTAAGTCACTTACCATGTGGTTTAAATGAATTTTATTTTTTAGAAGTTGTATGCAACCGATCAATTTTTTTGTTGTGTTTTATTTGATTCTAAAATGATTATGTTGTTATCTACTCATGGAAGGAAAAAAGACTTTTAGGCAAGTGAAACATTCTTGACCCCGTGGTAGTTTAAAATTCTACGGCTTTTTATTTTATTTTGTTTTCTATATTGAGGTAAATAGTGAGGACATTATTTTTATTTAGGGCTTCCCATTTAGAAAAGAACATGCACTAGATGTTTAAAATTTCTTTCAATTTTATATGTCAATTACCTTCTCTAAATGTTGATTCTCATCCATCAACGATTGATAGTAAAATTGTTTTTGCTTTTCCTTTAGGAAAACAAAATAAAATTGAATATCAAGTTTATTTTCTTATATGAATCTTGGAAATTTAATAAATTGACATTTCTTCTTTCATTATATGGCTCTTACAATATTGAGAAATAAAAATGAATCAAAGATTTTTTAACTCCTCTTTTGTTAATAATAGTTTATTAACCTACTCTTTAAGTTATCCTCTTGTCTACACATGTCACAAGTCTACCTTTTTAGCTACCTAAAATTCTTGTTGAGAGAAATTACTATATACTTAAGGGCAACTCATAAATGCCCTTTTCTTAGGGCCCTTTCCATTACATTAGTTGTTGAGCTCTCCAAGTTGTCTTCCAACCTATATCAAAATTTAAATTGTTTAAAGGATTGTATTTCACTTATAATAAACATAAAACCTCAAATTAAGAGCATCTTGTGTCAAAGAAGAATCAATCTTAAACCATTAAAGATCTACAAAATGTATTGCTTCAACTATAAAAAGGCAACTACATCTTAATCAAACAAGGACAACAACACAAAGCCTAAAATGTAATCTCACGCCATACTTATGGGTATGTGCAAGATCATGATGGGCCAAAAAGTGGTGATGTGAAAAAAGTTGCGTTTTGCATCTACCAAAAAATGTGAAAAATCTCGAGTTGACTTTTTTTGGGGTTGGATGTCAGTACATTGCTCCAAAGTAATGCCCAAAAAAAAGAATCTCGAATCGGATATTTGATTTGGGTCGGGTATAAATAGGTAAAAGTAGTCATTTAAAATCATTTCCAATCATTTTAAATAGCTGAAAACACAGTGAGTGCAACTTGGGGCAATCCGATATCCAATTTGAGCTGATATCCAATTTGCAAGGTAAGTTTTTGGTTTTATTTTTGTTTTAATCAATTTTTCTATTAGTTTTGTATAATTTTAACTAGTTTTTTATGGATTTTTATTAAAAACTAGTGTTTTTTATGGATTTTTATTAAAAACTAGTGTTGTTTATGGATTTTTATTAAAAACTAGAGTTTGTTATGGATTTTTATTAAAAAGTAGGGTTTTTTTAATGGATTTTTATCAAAAACTATGGTTTTTTAACAATAATTTCATTTATATTATGTGATTTCAATTAGATTAATTAGTTTTTAACTTCAATCAGGTATTATGGTTGAGAATGAAAGCGCACAAATGCCAAACTCTCCACCACCTCCGCGCCCATCAATTGAAGACTTAATTGGTGAAAAATTGGAGCAATTGAGGGGCATTTGTGATGTTTATAAGACAATCCCTCAATTATCCTAGATGGCAAACATATTGAAGGAAATAATTAAAAATATAGAAACCCTCTCCACCCAACATAATGCCTTTTGTTCATGGCAAGAAACCATGAGGGAATATTACTCATATGGATTGTCTTACTAAGATGTGAAAGATCTCCAAATAACAAAAGCCCAAATAGCCTCTTTATTTGTTAACCCCTACACCGGTTTGCCAGTAAATGTTAATAAACCAAAACTTTCTATAAAATGGTGCACGAATAAGGACATTGTAGATAACTTTTGGGATCATCAGTGAATGGTTTTTTATAAACCACCCAACAACAATAGTGATATACCATTTTACTTTATTAAAAAATTATACATTGAGTTTGTGTTAGGGCATCATGTCAATTACTTTGACATTAAACCCTTCCAGGGCGTCGGTAGAGGTATGCCCCTGGATAGACCAAGGGTAGTTAGAGTAGTCTAGGGCCCATATGTTCCCCCTCCTCCCCTTCCTCCGCCACCTCCAATACATCATCCAGATATTATTGAGAATGCAGCCACATAGACTATTCAGATTGTTCACTCTTTAAGTGATTTTTTGGTTTCCCATACATCTACAGTAGCTCAGCCAAATATTGGTGATGTTGGCGATGGATCGAGTGTTGCTGCATCATCCTCCTCATGTCCACATATTTGTGTGCCACATACTTGCACTATGTGCCACCAAATATGCTTGGGTCCTCTTGTACAACCCATTAAGCATCCCTTGGACACTTCTGATTATGAACTCCATGATGTGGACATTATAGGAGATCAGACGCAGGGGAGTGGAGTGCACCCTAGAGAGGGGGACATTGGAATAGTTACATGTAGGTAAGATTTAAGTTGTAAATTCATAACTTGCATTTGCTTTTAAATGAATATTAATAAGAGATAGTATCAAGTACTAATATTTATTTACATGGTCTATTTAACAGTTGATGTTTGAGGAGGAACTTACACAAGTGACTGATAGCACCCTTAGGTCCATTTCATTTGGCCTTGACATGCACACAATATATATTTTCACACTCTCTCGTTTACATTTTTTTATTATATACTTGTTTGTCATTTGAATTGTCATTAATGAAATTATATGTTAACTTATATGTTTATCTTATTTTCCTCTTGTAGGAAACACCTAGTGTGAGTGAGGTGCAGTGCTGTCCAGACTATGGAGGCATAATGTTAGATAAGGGAAAGGTAATTGAACTCAAATTCAATTGAATTAAGATTTTTAAGATCTTATAAATTGCTTATACATACATCGACATAGATTGGTAGTTTCATATGTACTTGTCATTTTTATGTATAGGCGGTTATGAGCTATACATCCTTGTTGACAAGTGTCACAATACCTGAAGGGAGTAGGTATTAGAACACCTCAAGGAGTAGGTGTTGAAATGCCTCAAGGAGGAGGTGTCAAAACACTTGAAGGAGATAAAGAAAAAGAGATGCCTAAAGAGGTATGTGTTTATTTTATTTTGTGTTTGGTAAATATGTTCTTATTACCAACAATTGTATGCTAACTCGTATCAATTTTATGTTTTTATTCACATATATAGATTGACATTTCAAATTTTGGTTTGATTGGTTCTTTGAGAGGGGCATATTCTAGAACTCCTGAACCTTTGAAGAGATGTATCTTTGAGGTAATCAAGATTTCAATTTTAGAGTTCAATTATAATTCAATGTCTATTGATTTTGATGTTAATTATTCGATTTTAAATTATATAGTATAACTAATCTCAATTGTGGTTTGAATTTTTCTTGTGCAGCTACCTTCAGAGCCAAAGAGTGCTTCAAAGAGGCTCCATTTTGATGATCCACTAGTAGTTTAGGATGAGATAGACATTTTGACATGTAAATTTTGAATAGATATCGAGATGGCATATGCCACATTTTGTAAAACTTTGTTTGAGTTGGCGTTGATGCCATTTTTGTATATGGACATACACTTGATTATTGGATAATTTGATATATAGATGTTGACAATCGAAATAATTTGTTCCTCGTGTGCATGCTTAAACTCTTTGAAAATTTAATTTTGAGCAATGGTTAAATATCAATGTACAATGGCATAAAAAATAATGGTTATATTATGTAGTTTATATTCATATCGTTGATTATATTGCATTACACATCTTTCAAATCAAAGCATTACTTCACATTGCATAACTAACAACTAGGTGTTGATAGATGAAAAAATTTCAATTACAATATAGTTTTTACAAAGTCAACCTAAGCAATTATGCAATTACTTCACATTACATAACTAATAACTAGGAGCAGCTGTCAATTGCATTTGATTTTCATGGAATTCTATGAGACCACATTTCTTTGAGCCATTTTTTCAAAAAGTTCACTGCCTTGTCTATGCTACCAAATTTTTCATACATGTCTAGGAAAGCTTTTTATCAAATAGTTCACTAGCTTGTTGTTATGACTAAAAGCCTAAAACAAGTGCTTTCAAACAAGTTATGGATGCTTGGAAAAAATCTATCAAAGCATAATAGTAAGCAATAACATAGACAAGGCAATGAACTGTTTGAAAAAATGCCTCAAAGAAATGAGGTCTCATGGTGATGGAATGCCATGACAATCGAAAACAATTTTGATTCTCATGGCATTCCATCACCATGAGACCTCGTTTCTTTGAGGCATTTTTTCAAACAATTAACCGCCTTGATTGTCATGGCATTCCATCACCATGAGAACTCCTTTCAATGACGCATTTTTTCAAACAATTCACCGCCTCATCTATGCTACCACATTTTTCATGCATGTTTATCAAAGCATTCTATCAAACATTTCATTGCCTTCCTGCTATGGCTAAAAGCCTAAAACAAGTGCTTTTGAACAAGCTATGGATGCTTGGAAATAATCTAACAAATCATAATAGTAAGCAATAACATAGAAAAGGCAATGAACTATTTAAAAAAAATTCCTCAAAGAAATGTTGTCTCATGGTGATGGAATGCCATGACAAGAAAATTGCTATAGATTGTCATGGCATTCCATCACCATGAGACCATTTTTTTGAGGCATTTTATCAAATGGTTCACTACCTTGTATATTCTACCACATTTTTCATACATCTACCAAAGAATTTTATCAAACAGTTCATTGCCTTGCTACTATGGCTAAAAGCCTAAAATAGGTGCTTTCAAACAAGTTATATGGATGCTTGGAAAATGGTACAGGGACACCTTGGAAACAAAGGAATAGTTGATAATTAGTTGATGCAACCAAGGATGGAAAACCACTCACTTTCACAATACAAGGGATTCCTAACCACCTTTCTTTTTACAAACTCAATCTGGACTTATTTTCCAATATTTCACCTAGACAAGCTTGTAGGTCAGCAACCCCAATTTTCTCAACTTAACTCTCAAATATTTTTAACAACTCCTACAACTAATCATCATTCTACGCACCCATTTTATTCCCCTTCAACATACTTCCAACTCACATAGGACTCCTTTGGAACAACTTTCACAAATCATGCAACCTACGCTACTCAACCTAGCCAAATAGGCCAAATTTCCAAACAAACCACCCTTGGAACACTTCACAGACCCTAAAAATTGTTGGGGAAGCACTCAAAAAATGACAAAACCTCAAATTTTCCCATTTATCCTCTAGAACTCACCCTCTAAGATCCTATTCCACAAAACCCTCAAATTGCTCAAATTTGGCAAGGGTTTATTGAAAAACCTACTTGCAAACTTACCCAAACTTTACCACCAACTGCAACACCCTTGAATAACCCTACACAATATTAAAAGAATAAGAAAAGTTACTTCCCTCAAACAATTCCCATTTTTACCCTCTCTAACCTCACTTTTTCATGCAAAAACACCCCAAATGCCATCTAGGGCATCACCAAAAATCATAATGTTGACCTCCCTTGCGTAAGAAATAATGAAGAAATGTTGACATCATACAGTGGGTGGAAGGCTTAAAACTCCATTTTAAATGCACTCAAACCCTTGGAACAGGGCTCACAGACCAACCTCCAATAAAATGCCTCTTAAATGCACAAAAATGAATGAAATTACTTCAAACCAAGTTTGTGAAGAAGTTAACTCTACTATCCACCAATTTCCAATAAAAAGAAAGCACAACCACATTGTATGGAACCGTATAGTACCAAGAAACTTCAAAAAAATTGTCCAAAAACACATAAATTTGCATGGAGATAATAAGATTTTATTGATTCTCTTTCAAACTTGGTTTCTCAAACCTTAAACTCAAACATAAGAGGCCTTTTTAAACATGAAAGACACCAAATACCATCCCACAATCGACTTCAACCAATTTTCAAACTCCTTCTGCTCGTTGGAGTACAAAATTGCACTTTTTACATATTTTATTAACATTTTTGTTCATTTTGCATTATTTTACAATTTGACCCTCCTAGACTCCTAAAACATTAGAGATGGCCTACTTAGACATTTTTGAATCCAAAAACATAACCACACATTGAAAAAAATGACATTCAACCTATCTTGACAACTTTTCCAACAAGATTTACAACTTTTACAATATGGTCTCAAAAGACCCCAAAGTTGTCAACTACATCAAAAATGGCCTTCACTGACCTTATTTAGACACAAAATACCTAAACAACTCAAACTCCATCACCAAGACCCAACTCTTCATGTAGCAACTAGAGAAAATTCATTGAAATAAACAGGTGCTCCTGCACCATTAGTGAGTCAACTTTTAAGTTTTGGTTTTATTGTGTGTTGTTAATAAGGTCTATTAGACCAAAAATATTGTAATAAAGGCCTTATAGGGTTAGTTTTTTGAAAAGATGCTAAAAATAGTATTGAAGATGCTTTGTACAACTTGTCAACTTTGCATGTTAGAGGAGGATTAATGCTCTCCCACTCGAATTCTTTCTTGTAACTGATGTAATATGGTGGGAAATATGTTGAAAAGCCTCTCACTTATTCAAGGCATGAAGATTGAATGATTTTGAAGTGAATAATATAAGTTTGCTCTATTTTTCTATAAAATTTGTGTGTTTTCAAAAAATTTTGAGCTCAGTACGGTTATGTATAGAAGCTTTACGCCATAAACTAATTGGGATTAGTTATATCTATGTCTTAGCTTTCATTTTATTCTTATTTTGCTTGATTTCATTGGAAATTAAATTAGTTCTAAGTATTTTTCTATTGAGTGGTTTGAAACCCTCATTTTCAAGGGTTGAGATTAGTAAAAATGTAAAATCTCATCATTCCACCATTGGAATTTTGTGAAAACTGGTGGAATGATGTTTTGTGGGGTGATTTATCATATTTTGTTGTTTTCAAGGTTAAGAAAGTATGTTTCATGGATTTTTGATCGAGCCCTAGCTTGATTTTCTCATGTGTTAAGCTAGGAAATCAAGAGAATAGTGTGGATCAACAAATTTTTTAGAAGATTTTGTCAAATAAATGGTGGATTCCTATGTTTTTACACCCAAGGAGTTTTCTAATGAATTTATTTGGAGTCTGTGAGTTAATTTAAGCGCACCTCTTTTGTAAAAGTGGCCTATTTAGGCCTAATTATAGCATTGTAGGTCAAATTAGACCAATTTGTTCCAAAGTAACATCATGAACCTTTTTGATATGTTGAAAAATGTGTTAAAGAGTGCTAAAAAAATTGTTTTTTTTGTCTTTATTCCATCATCTACAGTGGAATTGAATGAAAACTAGGTATAGGTGCCCTAGTTGGTGAATAGTTGAAATGGTGCAAAACCCCATTGTTGGGTTTGGAGCCTTCATCAAAGTTTGAAATTGTGTTAGTTTGAGTTGTGACCTTTTCCACCCCTATCCTTTTATAAAAAAAATCTATCAAATCATAATAATAATAAGCAATAGCATAGACAAGACAGTGAACTATTTGAAAAAATGCCTCAAAGAAATGTGGTCTCAATGTGCATGTCATGGCATTCCATCACCATGAGACCACATTTCTTTGAGGCATTTTTTCAAATAGTTCACTACCTTGTCTATGCTACCACATTTTTCAAACATGTCTACCAAATAATTTTATCAAATAATTCACTTCCTTGCTACTATGGCTAAAAGTCTAAAATAGGTGCTTTCAAACAAGCTATGGATGCTTGGAAAAATTCCATCAAAGCATAGTAGTAAGCAATAACATAGACAAGGAAATGAATTGTTTGAAAAAAAGCCTCAAATAAATGAGGTCTCATGGTGATGGAATTCCATGACAATCAAAACCTATTTTGATTCTCACAGCATTCCATCACCATGAGACCTCATTTCGTTGAGGCATTTTTTTCAAAAGTTTGTCTATGCTACCACATTTTTCATACATATCAGTCAAAGCATTTTATAAAATAGTTCACTGCCTTGCTACTATGGCCAAAATCCTAAAACAAGTAATTTCAAACAAGCTATGGATGCTTGGAAAAAATTAATCAAATCATAATAGTAAGCAACAAACTATAGTCTCATGGCTTTTTTTCGCATGAAAAATTAGTGTTGGAGTTCAGTTGGAGGCTAAAAACTACTTGTAAGGGCATAAATAAATCTTGTTCTACAACTCGTACGACCAAACTGACTGTTCCAACATGTCTGGATGGGTACGTTTAGGTTAGGTATGGTCCCCTTTCGCACCCAAACAAGCTGAAACAGTTTGAGCTGCATTCAACTAACAAAATCCCTTAAGAGTCCAAAATGCAAAAGGGCAACAATCTTTGACGGATTGTTACTCAGAAACCATGATGCCTACAAAAAATTTTCCCGAGGCTATGGGATCGTGTTGAGCCCCTCTATGATAACCTCTCTCAATTTTTGCTATCTCAGAGGTTTTTTCCTGTGGTGACAATTTTTTCAGTTGAGGGAAAAGTTGTCAAATGCAAGTAGTGTAAAGTTGCAAAGTGGTGCAACTTTCATTTTGCAACTCGTACGACCAAAAAAATTGTTTCAACACATCCAGATGGGTATGTTTACATTAGGGATGGTCCTTTTTTGCACTCAAATATGTCGAATCACTCCGAGCTACATTGGACTGACGATTTCCCTTAAGAGTTCAAAGTGCTAAAAGACAATAATCTTTGAAGGGCTATTTTTCAGAAATTGTGATGCTTATAGACTCTCTGTCTGAAGCTAAGGGATTGTGTTGGGACCACCTACAATAACCTCTCTTAAATTTTTCTATCTCGAAGGTGCTTTCCCATGGTGACGAGTTTTTAGTTGAGGGAAAAGTTGTCAAATGCAAATAGTGTAAAGTTGCAAAGTGGTGAAACTTTTATTCTGCAACCCATATGACCAAACAAACTATTTTAACATATCAAATGGGTACATTTACGCTAGGGATGGTCCTCTTTTGCACCCAAATATGTCGAATCACTCTGAACTACATTGGACGGATGATTTCCCTTAAGAGTCCAAAGTGCTAAAAAACAACAATCTTTGAAGGGCTATTTCTCAGAAACCATGACACTTACAGACTCTTTGTCTGAGGCTATGAGATCATTTTGGGACCATCTACAATAACCTCTCTTATTTTTTGCTATTTCAGAAGCATTTTCCCATGGTGACGAGTTTTCAATTGACGGAAAAGTTGTCAAATGCAAGGAGTGTAAAGTTGCAAAGTGGTGCAACCTTCATTCTGCAACTCGTACAACCAAACAAACTATTCCAACACATTTGAATGGCTACGTTTATGTTAGGGATGGTCCTCTTTTGTACCCAAATGTGTCGAATCACTCTGAGCTACATTGGACCAACGATTTCCCTTAATAGTCTAAAGTGCTAAAAGGAAAAAATCTTTGAAAGGCTATTTCTTCGAAACCGTGATGCTTATAGAATCTCCGTTTAGGCTATGGGATCATGTTGGGACCATCTACAATGACCTCTGTCGGTTTTTTTTGTCTCAGAGGCATTTTCCCATGGTGATGAGTTTTTAGTTGAGGGAAAAGTTGTCAAATGCAAGCAGTGTAAAGTTGCAAAGTGGTATAACTTTCATTCTACAACTTGTACGACCAAAAAAACCATTCCAAAATATCTGAATGGGTACGTTTTTTCTAGGGATGGTCCTCTTTTTCACCCAAATACGTCGAATCACTCTGAGCTACATTGGACCGACGATTTCCCTAAAGAGTCCAAAGTACTAAAAGGCCATACCATCTATTATATAGTCTATAGATCAATGGTATGGCCATGGTAGATGTTATTAGGATTGTATAAGGTGACTATGTGGGTTTAAAGAGCTAGAAAGGTATGTAGTTGAGTTGGTGAGTTTCCATGCATGGAAAAATGAGTGAAATTAGGTGAAAAATGGTGGTTACAACATGCTAATGTCAATGAAACATGGAGGAAACAAGATTTAAGGTTGGATCAAGCTTGTGCAGGTCCTAATAGATGTGTTTGATGATTTTATAGGGTGTGGTAAGGTTGGAAACATTGATTTCCTTAAAAACCTTGTGAAAGTTGCTAAAAATGAGGATTTGTTGAAACAGTGCTTTATAAAGCGTATCTCACCAAAAAAATTGCGGTTTTGGTAGTTTGGTAGGTTGTTTAAAGCTGCCCCATCAAAATTTCAGATTTGGGAAGCATTTCAATATGAGTCTCTTTGTAAAATGGGCCTATTTTGGGGTCTTGGACAACAAAAGAGTGCTCCACCCATGTTTTAGAGAAGTTGCACCTAAGTTTGGGTTTGAGGATCAAATTGGAGTTTGAATCATCTTTAATTGTAATTGTGTTTTTTAAAGCCACCTAGCTCTTACATCAGAAAACTCTTACCCAATCAACTTGAACATCATGCACACCTAAATACCTTGTTTCCACTTTGCTAGACCAAAAACTCAATTGCATTGGAAATGACCTTCACATGACCTTTTTAATTTTTTTTTTGGGAAAAAGTGGCAAACCACTATAATTTATTATATATAAATAGGAGATATTAAAAAATTTGGTTCAAATGAGCATACCAACAAGAAAAAATCAACAAGAAAACCTCCAGTTGTAGCTTGATTAAGTACAAAAAGCTCTTACAGAATTATCCCAATAATAGTAACAAAACATACACATGTATGACTATTTCAACCTATGAGTTTCCAAAATACAGACCCCTTTACATTTTAAACATACCCTTTATACAATGCTAGACATTTGACCCATATTTCAAAAAAGATCACTGGATATAGATTATGCCCATGCATAGTTATGACCTTTTTACATTGTTTCACATTTGAAAATTCAAATTTTACAAAAATTTCCTATTGGGGGCATTTAGGGCACAGTCTTCCACAAGAGTAGAACATTGACATTATGGAGTGACAAGCACCTATACAAACTATTAATTTTATGATTAGATGTAATGCACAGAAAACTAATTCAAAAATCAACACAATGACACAACAAATACCCTGGGAAAACCCTCCACTTGAGGGAGAAAAACCCAGCAACAATATATCACTGATATATTGAATGATAACATAAATAGTATCCTTTACAAGAGGCCAATATGAATGCTAGTAGAGGCACCACAAACTGATGCAAACTCATATACAACTAGATGCAATTTGTTGATTAGAAACTCAGCCTTCAATGAGTAACAATCTCCACTTCTACAGAAATCGCAATCTCTCCTCTATATAATTCGTACTTGAACTCCTATGAATGAATATGATGTAATGAACTGAATAATCAATGATACAATGAGATGGATCAATGAGTATATATGCAAGTGATAGAGGAGGACGTGTCCTTTCAAAATAACAAGTCATCCCAGCATAGAGAGATGTGCCCCTTCAATAAAATCACACCCATGCAAGAAAGGTCAGCTTCATTAACAATTTGTGCCTCTTCATCAATTAAATATAATAATACATAAAGATCATGCCTCTTCAATAAATTGTAGTCTCTATAAATTAAATAGCCCCTTCGCTATAATTTAATTTACCAAGTGAAGTAAAGGAGATTGCTAGAAGAAGACCACTGACATTGCCATAAAAATAAACACTCCCTCTCAACTAGGGAGGATACTTCCAACTACACAAAACATATCACCTCATCATGATGTCTACCACAATGGCTACACCCATGTGTGGAAAAGAAAGATATCACCTCATTGTGATATCAGATATCACCTCATCGTGATATCAACCATCATGGCTACACTCATGAATGGTATGTACAAGTGCTCATCACTTAACGTGATGTTGTCACCTCATCATGACATTCACCATGGCTCTCCCAGAGGGTGAAACACAAGTACATAAAAATCATCACGGACTCTCTCACGTGATGTTGTCATGCAGTTGCACACATGACATCCACCATGGCTCTCCCAGAGGGTGGAAATAAGGGCTTCCACCTTAAATCTCAAAGATAAATGCATTAACAAGGGCTTGCACCTCAAATCTCTCTCAAAAGAGAAATGCATTAAAGAAGATCACTGATACTGAGACTCCTTCTTAGCTAGGGCCTGATTCTCCACCATACCAAGCTTGTCTCGAAAGTACAAAAATTTTATCCTATGGAGAGGCTTGGTGAGAATGTCTATTGCCTGCTCATCAGTGTTGAGATACCTCAACTGAATTGCTTTCCTCAATACCATATCTCTTATATAATGGTATTTGATCTGAACATGCTTGGTTTTGTCATGAAAGATAGGATTGATAGAAAGCTTCACACAACTCTAGTTATCACAATGAATGATGGTAGGCTCCATTGATTGCCCAAACAATCCTGCAAGGAACTTTCAAAGCCACACTGCTTCTTGAGTTGCCTCTGTTGTACTCAATGCTACAAACGACTACTTCCTACTGCACCAGGATATCATCGCAGACCCCAAACTGAGGCAACATCCAGAGGTGCTCTTTCGATCAATGACACACCATGCCCAATCAGAATTAGAATAACCATGCAACTTCAAATCCACACCTGAAGAATATCTCAACCCATATCCAACTATGCCACACAAGTATCTCAGGATATGTTTTGCTGCAACAAGATGTATCTGCCTTGGTTCACACATAAACTGACTGAGTGCACTCACTGCATAGCAGATATCTAGTCTAGTGTTGACTAGGTACATCAAGGATCCAATCAACTACCTATACATTGTGGGATCCACCAGGTTTGAACTAGTTGCAACCTCCTTTAACTTATGTAGGTTGGTCTCCATTGGTGTAGACATGGATTTGCAATCCATCATACTAAATGTCTTAAGTATATTAATGGTGTACTTCCCTTGACTTAGAATCATCCAATTTGGCTTCTGCCAAACTTCTAAGCCAAGGAAGTAATGCATGAGCCCAAGGTCCTTCATTTCAAACTCAAAAGCCAACTCCTTGCATTTGATAATTAGGTGTTCTTCTCCAGTGAGAATCAAATCATCAACATACATAACCAAAAATAATGCTTCACCATCAACTACCTTGAAATATAGATTAGAATCAACATCATTCTTGGAGAATCTCAAGCTTGACATGTAACAATCAATCCTTTCCTACCAAGCATGAGGAGCCTACTTAAGACCATACTCGCCTTCTTCAGCCTACAAACATGAGACTCATTCCCATGTACCTTGAATCCATCAAGTTTCTCAATATAGACTTCTTCAATTATGCCATTCAGAAATACTATCTTTACATCGATTTGATGAATCTTTCATCCTCTAGATGTAGCAATGGAAATGATGGTTCTGATAGAAGTATAGCAAGCAACTAGAGCAAATGTTTCTTCATAGTCAACTCCCTCTTTTTGTGAAAACCCCCTAGCCACAAATCTTGTCTTGTACTTCTCAATGCTCCCATTAGCCACATGCTTGATCTTGAAGAGCCATTTTGAAGATAACATAGATTTTCCTTCAGGTCTAGGAATGATGTCCCAAACATCATTCTTGAGAATTGACTGATACTCCTCTATCATAGCATCTCTCCAAACCTATTGACTAGAAGCTTCCTCAATAGTGGAAGGCTCAGATTCAATAATATGACCTGCCAAAGCAACATAACTGGAGAACTTATGAGGTCTCTTACTTCTGAAGGTTCCTCTTGGTGTTGCAAACCTTTCTGCCTCCTGCATTGTTTTCCTAGCCCAGAGAGGTCTTTTTCTCCCAATCACAATATCGGTAGGCCCATCAGTAGGTTCCAAGGGCTTAACTAGATCATCATCTCCCTTTGGTTCTAGAGTCTCCCTCTGGATCTTAGGAGCATGGTCAACTTCCATATCCTAAGGAGACTCTTCATTATCAATCTCCATATGAGTACCCTTGGATCTTCTAAATTCAACATCTTCCTCAAATGTGACATCTCTATTGATCTTGATCAACTTTTGGCTTGGAATGTAGATTCTGTAGGCTTTTGATGTTTCACTGTAACCTACAAATATCCCCTTCTTGCTAGAAGGCTCCAACTTCGTTCTCTTATCCTTTAGAATATGATCATATACTGGACATCTAAAGATCCTCAAGTGACTCACCTCTTACTTCTTCCCAGTAAAGGCTTCTTCGAGAGTCATGTTCTCTAGGATTCGGTGAGGACTTCTATTCTAAACTTAGACTATTGTCTTATATGCTTTTTCCCAAAGGAAGGTCTACAAATCTTGGTCATGAATCATGGCTTTTGTAGCTTCCATGATCGATCTGTTCTTCCTCTCAGCAACACTGTTCTGTTGAGGATTATATGGGACACAAAACTCCCTCTTAATCCCAGCTCCAATGCAAAAATTATGAAAGGTGCCAAAAGTGTACTCTCCTCTGTTGTCAAATCTCAAGACTTTGATTTTCTTCCCGAAAAGGTTCTCTACTTGAGCTTTGAAGTCCTTGAACCTTTCTAATAACTCCTCAAATTCTTTAGTATTCAATAACTAAATCCAAGTCTTTCTAGAGTAGTCATCAATAAAAATAATGTAATACAAGAAACCACTTGAAGAAGCAACATACATTGGACCACATAAATTAGAATGAATGAGATCTAGAATACATTTGGATCTACTTTCTCTACTATGAAATGAAATTTTTGTATTCTTACCCAAAGCACAACCTCTGCAAGTACCTTCATGCTCCTGGTTGAACTTTGAGAGGCCTGTGACCATCTTCTCCATGATAAGTAGAGCTCGAAAGTGAAGGTGAGCCAATCTCAGATGACATAGATCGCACAAACTTGTAGAATCATGCACTAGAGCTTGAAGTGGATGAGTGCATAGCCTATAGAGGCTCTCATGTCTAACTCCAATTACCCGAGTAGTCTTGAAGTTGGAATTCTTTGTCCAAACAAGAACTTTGCCTTTAGAGAAGGAAACTTGGTAACCCTTGTCTTCTAAGGCTTAAATGGAAATTAGGTTTCGCTTGATGCCTGGAACATATAAAATATCACATATATATAGGGAAATGTCAGAATCCAAGTGGAGAGTGGAGGTCCCAATTCCTTTCACCAAGTAACTAGCATCATCTCCAATAATAACTTGTTCACTAGAGTCTCTCTCTACCAAATTTGTTAAATGCTCCCTAAATCTGGTGATGTGGCAAGAGGCACCACTATCAATTATCCAAGTGTTGGTGTTGGTAGGTACATTGCTTGACAATGTCAAATAGAACAAGTATTCACATGAGTCCTTTTGTGGAGAGACTTCATCAACATCTGCAATGGTGGCTTGTTGCTTAGGCCTGGTTGGACAATCTTTAGCAAAGTGAGCATACTTGTCACATCTAAAGCATTTGACTTTGGAGAGATCCCTCTTCTTCTTGAATGCAAGAGGACCATCAACACTTTTGTCTCAATTCCTCTTGAAATGTCCTTTCTTCCCTTCTTTCCCTTTCTTCTTCAAAGATTGAGAGGTGAGAACATGAATGTCTTCATTAGTTGAGCTTTGACCAATTCCTCTAGCAACCAACCTAGACTCCTCTTGAATGCAATCTACCCTCAATCAATCAAACTTAGGAAGTTTTGATCTTGCATTGATTCCTTGAATGTAGGAATACCAGGATGAAGAAAGACCATTAAGAGCAAGCATGGTCAAGTCCTTGTCATCTATCACATGACCAATTGTAGAGAGTTGATCTCTCAACTCTAAGATCTTAATGAAATAAGAAATAATCGTTTCTCCTTTCACCATATTCACATGATGGAGTTGTTGCTTTAGTGCAAGTTCCCAGTTGGTGTTGATTTCGTACATCTCCTCCAAGGTTTTGAACATGTCTCTTGCCATCTTTAACTTGGAGACAATCAGAACAATATGATCCTTCACATAATCAACTAACATCTTCTTCGCCTTGATATCTTTCTTCCTCCATTGAACTTTCTCTTCCTCATCCATAGGCTCAGAAACTTTAGTCTCCAAAAACTCAACCAAATCATTTTCTTCTAAGGTGAGCATAATTATGAACCTCCATGATGTGAAATTTTATGCTCCCTCGAGTATATCCTCAATCTTAAGACCGTTCACCATCTTGACAAGAGATAGAAGTGATCAACAAAGAGAAAGAGAATAAAGAGTATCGTTGTAATAAGAAATCTGATCACGATCTTCTTCACACCCGCTCTGATACCATGTTATTTTTATGATCAGATGTAGTGCACAAAAAATTAATTAAAAAATCAACATGATGACACAATAAATACCCTAGGAAAACCCTCCACTTGAGGGAGAAAAACCCAAGAACAATATATCACTTATATATTGAATGATAACACAAATAGTCTCCTTTACAAGAGGTTGATATGAAGACCAGTAGAGGCACCACAAACTAATGCAAACTCAGATACAATTAGATGCAATTTTTTGATTAGAAACTCAACCTTCAATGAGTAACAATCTCCACTTCTACAGAAATCACAATCTCTCCTCTATATAATTTGCACTTGAACTCCTATGAATGAATATTATATAATGAACTGAATAATCTATGATACAATGAGATGGAACAATGAGTATATATACAAGTGATAGAGGAGGATGTGTCCTTTCAAAATAACAAGTCGGCCCAGCATAGAGAGATGCGCCCCTTCAATAAAACCGTACCCATGCAAGAAAGGTCGGCTTCATTAACAATTCGTGCCTCTTCATTGATTAAATATAATAATAAATAAAGATCATTCCTCTTCAATAAATCATAGTCTCTATAAATTAAATATCCCCTTGGCTATAATTTAATTTACCAAGTCAAGTAAAGGATATCGTTGGAAGAAGACCACCGACGCTGCCATAAACATCAACACAAACCATCAAGGTAGCAGTTAAACTACATATAATAGAAAAGATGCTTAGAATAAAAGACGCTTAGAATAAAAAATCTATATTGTTGTAATCTATCGCATACCTCTTTGAAAGGATCAGAGCTGGCTATTGTTGCAGCAAGTCCATGATCAATCGTGCCAGGAATATTACAAAAGTTGTTAAATGAGAAATCTATATTGTCCCAATAGAAAAGATGCTTAGGCTAAAAAATCTATATTAATCTAAACAACTTGAATGATGATGAATTGGTAATGCAAACTATAAAAAATGCTTAGAATAACCAATCTATATTATTCTAAATTACCTAATTGATGATGAGATGGTAATGAAAACTATAAAAGATGCTTAGAATAACTAATCTATATTACTGTAATCTATCGCATACCTCTCCAAAATGATCAGAGCTGGCTATTGTTGCAATAGGTCCATGATCGATCATGCCAAAAATATCGCAAAAGTTGTCAAATGATAAATCTATATTGTCATAATAGAAAAGATGATTAGACTAACAAATCTGTATTAATCTAAACAACTTGAATGGTGATGAATTGGTAGTGAAAACTATAAAAGATGTTTAGAATAACCAATCTATATTATTCTAAATGACCTAATTGATGATGAGATGGTAATGCAAACTATAAAAGACACTTAGAATAACCAATCTATATTATTGTAATCTGTCACATACCTCTCCAAAAGGATCAGAGCTAGCTATTGTTGCAACAGGTCCATGATCAATTGTGCCAAAAATATCACCAAAGTTGTCAAATGAGAAATATATATTGTCACAATAGAAAAGATGCTTAGACTAACAAATCTATATTAATCTAAACAACCTAAATGATGATGAATTGGTAATGAAAACTATAAAATATGCTTAGAATAACCAATCTATATTATTTAAAATGAGCTAATTGATGATGAGATGGTAATGCAAACTATTAAAGATGCTTACAATAACTAATCTATATTGTTGTAATTTGTCGCATACCCGTTCGAAAGGATCAAAGTTGGCTATTGTTGCAGCAGGTCCATGATCAATCGTGCCAGGAATATCACAAAAGCACATACAAAATATCACTATTAAAGACACATGCATTGCAATAGTATACAAAATATCAGTATTAAATAAAGAACACTAATGAAATTAAGCATAATGAACTTAAGCATTGTACCTTCCATTCTTGAATATGCTATTCAAGTGTGCCTAAAGGGTCATCTCTTTGCTTAAGAGTATCCAATATTGATTCATGATCAACATTACTAAGTGTCCATAGTTGTTTTGTCTTTAGTTTGGCATGATGATTCAACAACTTAACATTTGTTGCTATAACAAGGTGTTAATACATGAGAATGGTTTTGTGTTTCTTGTAATCTTCAAATTCAAGTATATCATTCTTTCTAATCATGTATGTTCGTAACCAAGTTCCTGAAACCACAACTAAACCTATAGGATACATGAACCCATCATAATCTTCCATCGATTTTGTTAGCTTATGCTTTACCTGCACACATCGAACCAACCAATAGTCTGATCTCTCTTCATTCCCCTGTGGTGCAACAACTGCAAAAACATGTCCTAGCTATAGTAGATCTAAAAGATGGTCATAATCAACTGAAATTTCTATTGTGTCATTTGTCATGGATATTATTTGAGGTAAAGGAGTTAGATACTGTGGAACCCATGTATCCACCCACTCACTTGACTTTCATTGATCCCACTCGCACTAAATACAACTCTGAAAAAAACAAGCCAACTCTTGTGTCCAAATGGTCCATGTGCTTGCATTTGAGCTTTGGAATGAATGCATCTTTGAAGAATCTTTGATTGTATGACAATCCAATCTACCTCCCATTGTACCCTCCTCAACCAACCAAAAGAATCTACGAACTCTCGAATCAAGTGTCACTCCTTGTGACAATGTTAAACTACACCAATCAACAATAGAATGTGCATCATTGAATTTTGCTCCTGAAATCTTCAATTGCTCCTTAAGTAGAGCTCTATTTACAAATTCCCCTGCTCCATCATGCTCCCCTTTCCCATGCCCAGATTAAAAAAAAACTCCAAATATGAGGTACACCCCTCTCTACATCCATTCTACTCAACGAATAAAACATACAAGTATTCTTGAATTTGTTGGGTGAAAATTATGTAGTCAGCTTTTCGATAGATTACACAACTTTGACTTCAGCCACAGTTATGTGAAATGTGAATCTCTCCTCTCGGAAAGGGGAGGCGCCCTTCTTACTGCTAACATAAGCGATCATAAAACAAACAAGTAATTACAAAATGTACACGAAACTTACGGAGTGGGGGGGTGTGTGTTACATTCATCCTTCTCTCTTTTTTCAGAGAAGATGTTACAATGCTTCACCGTTGGAAGTTCACAATTCTTGATAACCTTAAACTAACAACTAGTAGTAATACCAATACCTCTATCTCGTCAAAGCGAAGCGTAGAGATACCAAAAGTGATTAATAATAAACAAATAAAGTAAAAAGGGAAAGCTCACGAAGGCACAAAGTCATTTCGTAGCTTTATCAATGTTGGATCTATTGCAGATGTACCGTTTGTCACGTTAGAAGCACAAAGTCTTCTTAGACGCAACAATTCCTCGAACAACATGAACGATTACAAGCACAAAGTCTTGTAGATCATCCAACAAAAGTATCAAAGAGCACGAATGATTACAAGCACAAAGTCTTGTAGATCCTTCGACACAAGTATCCAAGAGTATGAATAATTACAAGCACAAAGTCTTGTAGATCATTCAACCAAAACATGCAAGAGCATGAATGATTAGAAGCACAAAGTCTTGTAAATCATTCAACCAAATGATAAACAGAAATACAAATGCAATCTAAATAATAAATGTAACACAAAGTTTACATAAACTACTTAGAGTCCTTCAAATTCTTCAAGCTAATCACCACCAAATAAGATCAACTCACAAAAGTATCGAATCCAACGCAAAGTTTGGCTTGCAATCCTTTTATTTATTAATTGAATTTCATTCACAAAGTATGAATGCAAAGTTTCACAAATTTGCTTCAAAAAGGGCAGCACTTCGTTGCAAAACACTAAAGGATCCTTTACAATGAAAATCCCTCACATTATATAGAAAGAGGGATGAGCAAAATTAGGAAAGAAACTGAGAAAATTAAGGAAAGTTAGGTGAGCGATTTTAGGAGATCTCACCTAACTTTGACCAAAGTCAAAGTGTAATTTATTTTCAAAATATTACATCTTTGAGCTTGGTGTAAGTATAATTTACAAAAAGACATTCAAAAATGTAGAGAAATATTTACAAGATGCATAATGGGATGCACCGGAAATGTCTAACACTGGAGAATAGGGGGCTGCTTCATGTTTCTTTGCATTGGGCGCGGAAGTCTTCAAATTTCCTCCTAGTCTCCTGCACGAACTTCTCATCTGGACCAATGGTGTAATCCACAATGGTGTGAATTCTCATGATCAATCTCATGGCAGATGAGTGAACCTTCGCACCTGTCAAGATGCATCTTCAGGTTGTCCAATGTGAGCCTTGTATCACAAATGATGTTCAGTGAAGCTTCTGAGAAGTCTGAACTGTCAATCAAATTCATGATGGCTTCCTTGAAGATCTGGGATATTTCTATGGCCAGCAGGAAGATACGATTTTCCTCAAGAAGTTGACCATGCAACTCTTTGATACCTTTTTCAAGAATGGCACGATGCCCGTCGACATCTTCCTGTACTTGGTGAAGATCTTCTATAAGAGATTGAACCACTTGAATTCTGTGTTTCAAGGATTCTCTTACCTCAACGAACTTTTCTTTGTCAGGAATTACCCCAACCTCCACCAATTTACTGAGCTTTACCTATTTCATTTCCGACCATGACAATAGGCATTTTTCCATGTCTCTGCGCTCCTGGGAAAGTACACTTTTCTTTTTATCAAACTCTGTGGTGAGCTTGGCCAACAAGGTAGTTTTCTCATTTGCAGCCAATATAAACTGAGATCCATGTTCAATGATCTTCTCAACAAAATCATATAACACCCTGCCTTTGGAGGCGAACTTCTCAGCTTTCTTGACGGCTGGGTCTTCAATATTTACCACTGTCAGTGGTTGTGCATTACTTGGAGAACCTGCAAGTCTCTTTACAACAGTGGCATAATGCTCTGCCCTCTATTTGTACATGTTATGAGCTTGCTCTACTTTATCCAGCTTTCCAGCCAAGATATCCAAAGTGACTTGCGCATCGGCTTTTGCACTTTCATTAGTAACCTTGCCAAGTTGGACCTTTGTTACCGTGTAGTCTTCCATATTGACATCACCTTCTTCACTTGGTGGTATGCCAATTTCAGCATACTTGTGGCTAGACTTATCAACGTTCAACCTTGAGTATACCTTTGCTTTTTTCTTCCCTTTGGCTTTTGGAAGAACTATCTCTTCGAGGTTGAGCTCCTCCGGAGAAATCATTTGTTTTTTACGCTTCGATACTTGATATATTAGCCAAGGAGGAAGAAAAGAAGTGTGAACTTCTAGATTTACTGTCAATTCAGTCGCCATTGCTACTTCTGAAGTTATTGTCACATCTGAAGTTACCATAGGTATCGCGACAATTGGAGAAGTGTCTATCATCATTGCTCCTGTAGTTGACACATTGAGCTGATCACGCATCGACTCATTCATGAAACGATTGAATTCATTTTTAGAAGTGATATCATACGTTGGCGAAGACAAGCTAGGAATGGACGATGGAGGGCTTGACAATATATCAACCATATGGATGCTTGTCACTGAAGGAGTATCAAGCTGGGTTGATGCTCCAGGGATAGGAGATATCTCGACTGCTGGAATGCATGTGGTAGGAATAGGTGACAAGGGAACAGGAGGTGGAGGAGTTCTTGAATCTGGAGGGGTATGAGGAATATTTGAAGTCACAGGTGATGATGTTCTGGGAATTTCCTCAATTACATTCTCAGGAGGAGAAGTAATTCTTTCTTGATCATGCCCGGGTTCCTGTTGATCACCCTCTTGTCTCTCTGATTCTGGTTCACCTTCAAAATCACCTTCAGATCTTTCTTCAGAATCTTCATCAGACTCTTTCCCACTTTCAGAAACCTCTTCTGCATCAGAGTCTGCTTCTGCTGAATCTTCATCTTCAGCGGATTGGTCACTTGAAGTTTCTTCTTCATCGGAATCTATCTCCTCTAGAATAGGCTTTTTACCTTTAGAGCGAGATGGATTAGATTCCGTGATTACTGTCTCTGGGACGGACTGAGTATCTTTCTTTCCAACAGTGAACTTGATCCTAGGACCTCTTCATGAAGAAGTAGGAATGACCGTTGATTTATTTTTGTTGCGGATTTCTTGCTGTTGGCGAGCTTCTGCTTCGGATTCCTCTCCTTCTGAGTCTGTTATGAAACTTTTCATTTCATAACTGTGTTTATGCAGCCATTCTACGGTATTTGCTAGGATTGGCCTCAACCTTTCTCTCATGCTGGTAACTTCTTTCCTAGACCATTGTATTGTAGGAAACGACCTTTTAGCAATTTCTTGCTCATCATAGACAGCATTCATGATATCACCTAGATCTTCAAAATCCTTTGGTAGGTCAGCAATACCAAGATCTCTAATTTGTTGAACAGTCAATCTGCAATAGTCCATTTTGTGAATGGCTTCTTCATCTTTGCAATTTGCCCAGATGTCCTCAAAACGGTACCTGTGATGGTGACCCTTTTGCAACTTTTTTCTGACATTTCGGTAATCGAAATCAAACCTATACCTGTAGGTTTTGATGGTCATGATTTGCATTTCAGCATAAACAGACTTAGCTTTTTGTGGTTGCTTCTTTGTTCTTTTTGCACCGACATCAACTGTCTGCATGTTTCCATGAGAATCCACTTATCCGAAGGATAATGTGGTAGCATGTAGGGACAACCAGTGTAGTAGCCTACTCTCAAGTAAGTAAACATTGGGAATTGGAGAAATATGCATCCAAATTTACTTACCACTTTATAAGCCTCATCGGATACTCTTCTTCTTTCTAGAGCTAGATCAAAATTGAAGAGAAAAGGCGCAAAGAAAGCATCAGTGACTCGTCTGAAGTGGTGAAAGCTTTCCTTTAGCTCCAATTGATAGAAATATCTATACACAGGAACCATCATCTGATTCCCTTTCGTAGATAGACCTGGGAATTGTCTCATTACAACCGCCACGTACACCAGGTAAGAAGTCATGTAGAACTTCAATGTCGAAGGAGCATTGATCAACTGCTCATGTATTTCATCACTGATTTGTTTGCCCCAGTCAATATGCACCTTTTGCCTTCTTATGATCCTGATGTATTCATACATCCAATCGTGAAAAGTGGATGATTCCGGAAAGCCTTTCACTCTGCTTAGAAATGTGATCATATCTTTGACGTCATCTTTGAAGTCACTTCACAGGAGTCCTTTCGGCCATCTAGAAACAAATGATCTAGGCTTCTTTAACCATTGAGTTTTTATCAACTGTTTAGCTTTATTGGGATCAACATCAAAGATCTCCTGTGCTTTTGATATAGAAATATCAATATATTTCTCCATATGAGGGACCTTGAAAACAATATCAAAGAAATTAGGGTCGAGTCTCAGAATCTCGTGCCCGAAGGAATTGATCACACTTCTACTTTCTCTAATGTAATGAGACGCAACCTGAAGAACAAAATCGGTATTGTGCGCAATTGTAGGGAACATTGCCACCAAATGAAGGTTGTTGTCTATGATTGCTCTCATTGAATCAGGAAGAGGCTTCATCTCTGTTTGCTTTGCGAAATCAACCAAGTCCTGATGACCAACCTCTGTGTCTTTTATCTCTTCCACCTTGGAGAGCACTACAGTCGGCGGATAAACACCTTGATATTTGTACTTCATCTTGCCTTTTTCTTTCGAAGAAGGAGGCTTACTAGCAGTCATTAAAAATAACTGGAACTTTGATTACTCTGACTTGACGATCTTTGAAAAGAAATTGTAATCCGTTTAGCCAGAACAAACATTAATTGTTAGGAAACATGGGAAAGCACGAAATGAGCAACGAGGATGGGAAAGCATGGAGCGGATGATGAGGCATGCAAAACGATCCACAAAAATGGAAGAACAAGGCTCAGGAGTGCACTGGTCGAAAATGAAGCTCATCTGGAAAGGATTGTAGAAAACTTGGAAAAAGTGTAAGGGCCCCAAAATTCAGTGCCCTTACATCTCAGGAAATTCACTTTTGATGCAAGGGCGCTAAATTTTAGCGCCCTTACATTTCTTCAGAGTTAATTTTTTTTGACAAGTTTCAATGTCATAGTGCTAAAATTCAGCGCTTCAGCATTTTTTGGCAAATTTTGAAAAACAGATGTAAGGGTGAGTATAAATGGCGCTCGTGCTTGGCAATGCAATTGTTTGTAACATGGAAGCTTGGAAGGCAATTTTGTTTGCCTTTGGATAGGGTTATAATTCATCATCATTATATACACATTCAAAAGCTAAAGAAATTTTCTTTCCAAGTGATAGATCTTTTCAATGTTCGCAACAAAGTGAATGAAGAAGGCGACAAGAGGGTTATCAACACAAAAATGTTAGAAAGAAAGGCAAGATGGAGAATGCGTGAGAAATAAAAGCTCGCCATTCATTACGTGGTGAAGATTAAAAATGGATAGAACATGCAAAGGTAATATGCGAATGAAGAGGAACACACGAAGAAAGAGAGAGTAAACATCAACGCGTGGAAGCAAAAACGTGAATGGAGAGAAGAAACGCGTAGGGAAAGAAAACGTGAATGAAGAAAGAAAAGAAAAAGAAAAACGCATATAAGAACAAACGCATATGTTAATCCTTGAACAAATACAAATGAAAGAAGAAAAAAGACAAAGCAAAAATGACTTACCAGAATGAAATGCGAAGATTGTTGAAGGATAAATGGCGAAAATCTTCAAAAAACATTTTTTGCGGTTTGAGAAGCACTTCGCTCAGCAAGAGGAGAGAAAAGAACATAAAATATAAACAATGAAAATGGCGAATTCATACTTTTAAGTGAAAAGGAAAATTAAAAACCTAACTCAAGTTGAGCAATAAATTTAGGCACGAAAAGTGGCACGATTGACGAAAAACGCGAAAACATGAAGAAACGTGCCAAAGCCATAAAAAAGTTTAAGTGGCAAAGAAAAGTGTAATGGCACTAAAATTTAGCGCCATTGAATCTTTTAGAAATTTCACTACATGCAGGGGTGCTAAATTTTAGCGCCCTTACACTTTTTGTACTTAGCCAATTTTGGCTTCAGGGCAGGAGCGCACTTTTTCAGTGCCACTGCATTTTTCGTAATTCACTAAGTACGAATAGTAAAACTTCACGAAGGATCTCATTTCGAAGGTCTCCACGAGGAAAACATGGGGGAATGATCGAATTGACTATTCGAGACTTAGGAACACATTTCGAGGTGGCTTGAAAATCACTTTGTTATGCGTACTTAAACTTCATGAATCCTAGGAAACATACAAGTTTCGTAGGGGGGTTATCTGTGGAATGAGCGCTGCTAGATTCCGTGATAACAGAATTGAACTGTGTAGTTATCTGACCAAATGAGATGTCGGCCCAATGCTATATCATGCTCCTACAAGAACCCAAAAAACTCCTCAAAACAATGTTGGATATGCTTAGATGAGTGAGATCTATCATCACTCGTAAAAATGATACTCTTTGATTATCTTTTGATCCTCCTCTATACTATCAAGTGCATGCCTAAATGTTATGTGGAAAAAAATAACAATCTGAATGGAATTGTAATACTGAGATTGAACCTCATTTTGTGGTTGCAATGTGTAGTTTTCTACAAAATCAACCACTGATATAATAGTGCTAATTGAAAAAGAGTCCTGACACATCCTGAATTGTTGATCCAACCACCGAGACCTATGCCTATGCCTTCAATACTTGTAGAAATATTGTCCTTAAAATATGAAATAAAATCAGCAACATTGTATTCTTTTGTAACCAACTTGTATCTAGAACCTTCACCTCCACTCTGTAAAGTTAGACACACAAAATATACTGATTAACATCGTGCATCTGATCCTGACTTACTAACATCATTTCTTCCTAAATCATCCCTTGGTCTAACCATTTAATCAAATCCCCCTATCTGATTAAATTCATCAATAATCATCTCTTAATTAAATAAATCACCTTATCTAATTGAGTCACTTTCTCCTGTTAATTAAATCAATCCATCTAATCTAATTATCTCTATTTAATTAAATAATTAATTTATTTGATTAAATCCCTAAAGTCCATCCATTAAATTAAATAAATTAAAACCTTATTTGATTTAATCTAATACCATCTCCTTTAATTAAATAAATCAAATCCTTATTTAATTAATCTCTTGCCATATTCCTCTCTTATCTTATTTAAATAAACCCATAAATCTAAGTCAAATAAGTCCCATCATCTAATCTCCTGTTAAATTAATTAACCCTTGATTAATTTAACCTTATCTCATGTCACATCCTCTAGATAATGCAAGTTGCACATGAAAATAGATTTAATTCATTTATTAAATCTCTATTTTCCCTCACATGGCATCTTTTGGAATATTCCCTCAATTTGAATTCAAAAATTCCAAGTCAACATGTACATCCAACAAGGCAATAACTCCATCTTACATGTCCTTTGCCTTGAGCCAAGTGGAATTTATTTCATTTTCCCTTCCCTCTTACATGTCATTTAAAACAAATTTGAATTTCAAATATTGGCATTTATTGGCACAAACCCCAAATCTTGCACATCCCTCATCCATTTATGGATTGACAAGTGGCACCATATCATTGGATGAATGTTAGTCCCACATTGCTCAAATTTGGATATTCATCCATCTTGAAATCCTATAAATAAAGAGCTCCTATCTTCATTTGATCATCCACAAACATTGCAAAGTTACCGTGCTAAAATACTTAGCCATTCTCATCCATCATTCGAATTCTTAGCTAGGCTTTTTTGCAGATTTGGCTTGGAGTTCTCATCTTTTCATCAAAAGTGGATCAACAATCTCTTCAACATTTGAATCTTGCATCATAGGAATTGGGAAAGGGCCAATTTTTACATCAAATTGGCACCAATTCCCCCATGGGATCAAGTGTTTGCTATTTAAATTAGGATTTAATCTTTAGTTTATCAATTTTATTGTGTTCTTCATTATTTGCATTCCTAGTTTGATTTGTAAATGGATTTCATGGGGAATTCTTCTTTTGGCTTGTAATTCCTTGTCTAACTCGTTTATTCATGTTGTTTTGTAGGTACAAAGAAAAGGGTTCGCACATAAAGTATATTTAAATATCTCATATTTCTTTTTCTCAACAAGCTTCTTTCCAAAATCATGTTCAGAACCCTCATGAAAACATTGAACAAAATTTGACAAGCCACCACATTATGAGCATTTCACATTTAAAGAAATCATTTCTATAGAAAACACAACCATCATCTCTAGAACATAAAAATAGATCTAGAAAGTCCCTTGATGATTTTGGAAGATGCATTGCACCACACTCTTGCAACATTTCATTAGTATGCCAAGTAGAATGGATATAGCATAATAGTTCATGGTAGATTGAAAACTCCACATGGTATTTGCAACAACAAGTATTACGAATTTTAAGAGACAGACAACAAAATGGCTTCAAACCTTCAAAAGTCCTTTGTGAGATTTCCATATTTGGATGTGTTTCAATAATTTTTTTGAACAACATTATTTGTCTTTGATTCCAAGAAATGTTTAGGATGCGATGTACAGTCTCAATTTCCAATTCTTAACTTTAAAACATCCTTTGCATTGGGTGATACTCTAGAGTTATCATGCCAAAATTGTTGAATTACCTACTTTACATTATCTGTTAGCTTCTTGTCAACATGTGGAAGCCTCTTGGAAAAATCCCATGTATCATTTTGAAGAGGATCATCTATTATTTCTCTTCTTGCAAGTGATCTATCCAAATTTTTACAATTTATGTCAAAATCAATACAAGTTTGTCTCGTAAAGCAGGTGTTTTTCAATTGATGTCTTACTAGGGCAGTTGTAGTGACTCAACAAGCAACTCTCTTATCTTTTTCCTTATTATTTTTTCCAATAGACTTGGGAGCATTAAAAAGATTTTTAATAATAATAGAATTTTTTTGGTCTTCTTCTTCATACAAATCTTCAATTTGGCTAGAAAAGGTCTCAACTTTTGCATCTTTAGCAATTGTACAAAAATTTGGCATTGCTTGGTCAATGTCTTATTGCTAAAATATTGGTTGAAAAGTCTTGTAGCCCACAACCGAGCAGTTCATGTTGACCTCTTGCCTTCAAGATTGTTTATAATGTTCTCATCAATTTTAAGTAACCATTTAGGGTTCTTGAAGGTCTTGAATTGGGAATATGTATTTCTTCCACACAAGGTTCTTCATTTCTCATGTAATCTGGTGAAACATAATATACACTTGGTTCAATATTATGTTCAACATATTCAATTCCAACATTTTCACCTTGAACATTTTCAATATCAATTTTAATAATTTCATTCCCAATTTCAATATCATGTTCAACATCTTCAATTCCAACATTTTCACCTTGAACATTTTCATTATCAATTTCAATAATTGCATTCCCAATTTCAATATCGTGTTGAACATCTTCAATTCCAACATTTTCACATTGAAAATTTTCAATATCAATTTGAACATTTTCATTCCCAATTTCAATATCATGTTCAACATTTTCACCTTGAACATATTCAATTTCCTCTTCACTTGAAAGACCATAGGGCTCAGGTTCACCAATATTTAACATAACTTGCCGTCTCTTCCTATGACCTTTTCTATCTCTTTGTCTATATGCTTTAATTTGTTCTTTTGTAAGCTCTCTTACATTTTATGCTTTTGGTGATTGTTGCTTCCCATTATAGCTCATAAAAGATGCTAAAAAATCATTGCTTATGACAAATTTGAGTAGAAGATGCTCCAAAAAGTTGATATGTCTCTTCCTATCTGAAATTGAACGTTTGTCACCTGCAAACAGAATGTAGGGTCCATTGGGATGCCCAAAATGGCCCACATGGGGTTTTTCTATGGCTCGCAAATCAGATATCAAATAAAATTTGATATCTGATTTGAAAAACATTTGAAAATGTTTTGTAACAGTAGGATTTTGGTGCTATAAATCAAATCAGATATTCGATTTGAATCGGATATCCAATTTGAATGAATCGAATATCTGATTTGTGCACCCATAGACCTAAGAGTAATTAGGAGGTGGAGGGTGGGAAAGAGAGCGAGAGAGTAGAGGGTAGAGGGAAAGATAGAGATAGAGAGGGGGAGAGAGGGAAAGGGAGAGAGACAGAAAGAAGGGAGAGACAAAGATAGAGACAAAGACAAAGACAAAGATAGAGATAGAGACAAAGACATAGAGGG
>VDFB02075321.1:110256363-110266774 GCA_007258455.2 Sequoia sempervirens | reverse complement strand
AGTAAATTTCTAGAAAATCATGAATAAAGTCCTTCAAGGTATTGATCATTTTTTAGCTAAATATTGTTGGAGCATTATTCAATTCAAATGGCATTATTGTATACATGTAGGATCCCCATTGTTAGAAAAAGTCATTTTTGGTTGATCTTTTTCCCTGATCTTTACTTGGTGGTAACTAGAGAAAGCATCAGTGAATGAGTAAATCTCCTTTTTGGATATTAACTCTAGTATATTAACTCTAGTATTTCCTCTATAGAAGGTGTGAGAAATAGGTTATGTACACATGCCTTTTTTAACTCCTAAAATTTAACATACACCCTTATTTTTCAAGTATTTTTGTTTTGTACTAGCATTGGTCTTATCCATTTTGCATCCTTCCAGCTCCTAGCATCTTATCTATTTTAATTTTTACTTTCTTCTTCATGTTAGGGTTTAATCTATATGGTGTCTTTCAGATTTCCTTAGTACCTTCCTTGAGTTGAATTTTAATAATTCCAACTTCCTTGATTTCATTCATTTTAGTAAATTTTTGGCAAAAAAATCTTGGTAGTTTTTTAGTGCTTGTATCATTTGTGAAACTACTTTCTCATCCCAATAAGCTCTTATCTAGGCCAATTTAGGATCCCCTTCTACTATGATGTTAATTTCAATTTTGGGGTAGTGGATTCTTCTATCTCCCTCTCCCCTTGTTCTATTTCTATATCTAGAGTTTTTCCTTCTTTGTCATCTCATACCACACAAGAATTTCTTTCTTAACTAGCTACCTCCCATTTTGTCCAATCAATGTATTTATATTTTTCTTTCCCTAAAGATGGTGTTGAATGGGGTTGTACCAGTATTTCACTTTCTTCTACTAAACTGAAGATAATTTCCTTCATTTTAGTTAGTGTGGTTTGGATTTAAGGGGTTTTAATATAAAATAAAAAGTTCTAGATGAAATTTTTAATGAGTTCTTTCCATGTTCTATGTTTTTCTCTTCTTTCCTAATTGATATAGAAATTTATTTCTATGGGGCATAACCTCTAGTAGAATAATTAAATGTATAACCGAACATTATACTCATAATTGTCTTCCTAATAATGTATGCACATGTCTAGGTGGTGTTGCGGAAAGATATCCACTTGATAAGGAGGTATATCTTCATATTCTCCTACCTCTGATAAAAATTTGGCCTTGATAAATATTTTGAATGTATCCCATTTGAAAATGGTTTCGTGTTAAACTAACATGCAATAGTATAGGTAAGAATATGTGATAAAATAGCCAGTTTGCATGTTTCATTGGGGTTGGCTTTATCAATTTGGTCTATATAAGGGATTATGTTTCCTACTCCAGAGTATTTGGGTAACATATTTTGAGAATTCCCCTTTTTTATCTTGAATCCATCTATCATTTTCTCACTATCATTATTTCCTTTTTCTATAATCGACCTCAATTTCTCCCTTTGAATTGGGGTCTTCCAGAGTTTTAGTTGTTAGTATGGAACTATTGTTTTTGTTGTTTGATCATTTTCCTCTTACTCTTCTGTATTGACTTATTCTATATATGATCCTTCCTTATTATCTATGGGCATGTGGACCACACTTTTGTCATCTAAAGCTGATATTTCCTATATTATTGTAACTATTATCCCCTAGGAGTCCAGAAACCACCTTAATCCTAATAGTTAATCAAATGAATCAAAATTTTCCTTTATTGTTACTATTTCAAAGTCGACTAGTTGTTTGACTCCTCTTCTGATAACTTCTAGGTTATGTTAAACTATTTTTATTCAAATTGTATTTTATCTTAGGTTATACATTGGAAAATTAAATTTTTACAAATTAATTTTCATTTCAAAATTTCAAAAAGTATTATTTTTAACATTTTCCAAGATAACACAAAACATGTTGTATATAACATTTTGGTTTCCTTGCATTTCAAGAATTTTTTTTTTCTTTAAGACCTAAATGTGTACAAGATCTTATTTGCAAATACTATAATTGATTTTCAAATATTTAAATTATCAAAAAATCACATCTCTAGTCTAGCTACCCTTGTTGTTGTGTAGCTAATTTTTATTTAGATTTTAGTCATAGTTCTATTCAAGTAACCTTTGTGTAGACTTGTTTATTATTTTTTTGAATTCATTTATTTTTATCACCATCAACTATTTTCTCTTCATTATATGTTCACTCAAGTATCTTGAATTATATAATTAATTTATGAGCTTCATGACCAAGTGTCCCATATCTAACACACATGTGAGATATAGTTATAAACTTATTGATTCCCGTGTTGCAATCATATTTATCATTGATCTTCAATATTATAACTCTTTCACTCAAGAAGTTACATCTATATATTCTATCTTTGATTCTCTTCCTACTCCTACTTTTCCTTTTTCTTCTACATCACTAACAATTCATGTAGACTATGAAGTTATTGTTTTTCTTAAGCTAAAGAGCATACTGCTCATATATTTATATTATATATAAAATAACATTTACATATTTTTTTCACGGACTCTTCATAGCCAAATTTTCGTTGAGTACAATTTACTAAAATGTCTGATTATGTGCTCCATATGACAATTTTAAATTACAAAATTCAGACCCCTATTACCAAATCCCAAACCCATCCTAGTCATATGATATGGATTTTCAAAAACCAATAGACATGTCACTTAGTCAAGTTTTACCCACCATTTGTATAACAAAAAAGTAAAATCAATGGAGATATGATTGTTCATCCCTTCAAACTGCATATGAACTACCATCTTGTTATCACAGTGCCAATGAGGAATTACATGAAAATACAACAAAACAACAATTGTGCTTACATTGTCTTCAACAACATGACTTAGAGATTTACAACATCCCTACATGGAACCTAGATCGAATTCTCCTCTTGGTCCTCCTATAGTGCCACATTTATATATGGAACTTGTCTGATTTTACTCTATGCATTTTTCTCCACTACTAGCACCCTTGAGTCCAACCTTTTATGGCATACATGTGACCTCAAGTATGAAATAGCATGAAATCTCTATTTAAACTTCTTCACTACCTCCACCCCTATTTCAAATTGGTAACAATAGAGAGATTGGTAGAGATATCTAGAAGAATCATTCAACACATATTTTTTGAAATTTTCATAAAGGTTTGCATACCTCTATTTGTGGAGAAAATACTTGGGGAGCAACCCACCTAAAAAATCATTTGTTGTGGCTAAAATCACACTATTTCAGATTATGGAGCAACACATTGTCCTCCAAATATATTTTTTTCACCACCTTGAGTGCAATATCTTGCACTATTTGAATACTTTGTTCCAAATCCAAAAAAATTGAAATGAAAATAGACAAGAGGTTAGAAGGGAAAATTAATCTTTGTGACTCTGTGTGCAATACTTCCTCTCTAACCAAGGTCTTGATACAATTTGAAATAGTGGAACAATTTACCTCAAAGACTTGTTGTAGCTATTCTTCCTCAATACTATGAAGTTATTGTTGCACATGTCCTTGAGGATAGATTTAAACAATAGGAAAAAGACCTAGAAAACCTTCAACTATACTTAACCACTAAATTATTATCTCAATAAACAGGTCCCTTAGTGGATAACCATAGAAATATTATCAATGATTCATAAGTGATAGAAGTGTTGCATACCCTAGCTCATATAGTATACATAAACATCCAAATGAAAACTAGTTGCACTAAAATTCTTAGAAATGATCAAAGTCAAATGGGAAGGAAAAAATCCTCTCCAATGACCATTCCTTATATTCCTAATTTTAATCCTCTACTCATAGCATCCACAAGTAATAAAAGTGTTTGCCCCAAAGCTAATTAAATAACAAATGACTACATAAACAACCACTGCCTCATAGAGATGATAGAGAAAAACACGGTTTTGGAAGAAAGGAATCCTTGGAATCTTGTAATGGAAAAGATAAAATATATAAAAATATAAATAAGAGAAAAACAAATTAACAAGGGTAAGGAATCAATGGAATTTGTATACTATGTAATCAATTTTAGAAATAAAGAACTTAAGAACTGTAATAGTGAGAAAATATTAAACTTAGAGAGTAGAAATGATTCCAACCAATTGAATAATGAGAATAAAACTCCATTAGTAGTGAGGAACTTGATAAATAAAATTGAGATAAAAAATCAGAGTGATAATGACCCACAAGACAATAGTAGAAGGTTGAATCCATATAAATTTAATTTAATGATAAAACAAAAAGTGAATTCTAAATATAAAAAACTAATGGAACAACCTCCTCCTAATATCTTGGGGATATTAGCAGGATGATTTTTGATAAAAAAAAAGGAAGTATCCCCTAAAGAATGTAGCATAGCTAAAACTAGCCATGGAAACATTGACACAATAAATGAATGTGGGAAAATAGCTAACATGGAAAAAAAGGAAATAATTTAAACTCCAAAAATGAGGAAAAAATATCCAATTGATGATATTGGGGGTGATTCCAATATTGGTGATTTTGGAGCACTTGGAATGTCTCCTAGATTAGGAGATAGGATGGAAAACATGAGCCAATGTTGGTAGACTGATAATGAATGAAACGATCTTGAGCTTGAAAACTTGGAAAAAGCTAAACCAAACTTCATTATGATTCTTGCAAGAGATAATGGGTCCTTAGATAATAAGAAGGCCCCAAAAGGGCTGTTAAGATCAAAGAATGGATTCTCACAAGAACCAAAAGAGGAAAGGAAAAAAGGGACAAAAAATATTACCCTCATGGGTATCAAAGTCTACATATTTCTAAGAATAAAAGGAAAATGACTAGTGTGGTTATCCTAGTATCTATAGCTAAAAGGAAAGAAATTAAGGAAAAATTTCCAAAATACTTTAAAAAAAAATTGAAATGAGAAGGAGACCCTCCCAAAAATTGGATGCAATGGCCCTTAATTGCACATCTTAGAATATTAGAGGGATGGAATCCCTTGATAGGAAATATATCACCAGGGGGTTTCTTAACCTTGATAAAGATAAATATGTGGTCCTCATTCAGGAGGTTAAAGAGATAAGCTCTACTTGAGTGACCAACTTTAAATATATCTGAAATAATTTATCATAATATGTTATAATATATGAAAAGGGGAGAGCTACTATTGGTATCATAATCTCAAAAAATTTGATCAGTTTGTTAATGCATCTAGTGTATCCCCTTGTAAAAACGAAGCATGGGTTACTATTAAATATTTTTTACACCATATCTATTTATGCTCCCAATGAGTATAGGGACAAAATTAGCTTGTGTAAATAGATCTACACTTTGTAAGATATACCTTGGATTGTTTGGCGGACTTTAATATGATTGAACAAGTTGAAAATTAGAAAAGGGGGCATTGACATAGAGTTAAGAGGAAATGAAAAATATTTATAGTAGAAGATGAAAGCCAAATTAAAATTGGTTGACCCCATTGAACCTAAGTGAAAAAAGATAACACTAGCATTTGGTACACATGGTACAATTCCAAAAAGAGAGGAAAGATGATTCATTGTCAGCTTGATAGATTTTATGTGTATAGGGATCACTTCAACATTGACCCAATGAAGGAAGGTTGTACAATGTGAGTATACCCCTAGTCATTTTTTGATCATCAACACATAAGGATAAAAATTATACTAAAAAGTCAAAGGTAAAATGGAAAGGACGGTTGCTTCCTCCTCAATATGAAACTATTGCATGATGAGGATTGTAAGGTTGTTATATAACTACCTCAAGGGGAATAAATAAATGGATTCATAGTTTTATTAATGTAATTGAGAGATGGGAACATAATGTGAAGGGGTGGAAGATTCTATTCCAAACTATTGGAAAAAAAATAGCCTTGGATAGAAGGAGGGAGGAGGGTTACCTACAAGAAAAAATATTCTATTCAGAAACTATGTTGCAAGGTCACCCAAAAATTGAAAGTCTGTGTAATGAACTCTCACTTGCCAATAAAATCTCTAAGCAAGTTTCAAGTGAAAAAAATACATGGCCTAAAAATAAGGGCGAAGTTAAATTAGTTAACCAACGAGGATAAGGGAACTAAGTTATTCTTTAGGTATATAAAAGATAAAAGTATCATAGAGAATATAGATCAAATATGGCATGAATGGACCCCTCTCACTAGTGAAATGGATACGAAATTTTTATTTTACCAATTTTATAAGGACCTCTTTACACCAGAGGGCGGAAATAAAATCAACAATAATGCTAGAAAGTACTTTAAGAAATTCATACATAAGAAAATTATGGGAAAATATTTAGTTAGTTTAGGTAAAGAAATATCTATAGTGGAAATAAGGATATCCATTATGTCATTAAATAATGAAAATAATATTTGGGGAAGATGGATTTCTATCAAAATTGTACAAAATATTCATTGATTGGATTTGCGATGATTTGTATCTTGTGTACAAAGAAGATCTTAAGAGAGGCTCACTGAGTAGTAACATAATTAAAGGCATCATTAAATTACTCCTAAAGGAGGGTGAAAAAGCATTGATCAAGAACTAGACATCAATTATATTTTTGAATGTTTTATATAAAATCCTTGCAAAAATCTTAGCAAGGAGGATGGTGGATATCCTACCTTCATTCATTAACAACACTCAAATTGGATTTAATCAAAGGGAGGTATATATTGAAAAAAATAATTACTATTCGGAAAGCCATGGAATGGGAAAGGCACTCCAAAAAATGATCAACAATGGTTATCTTAGATTTTGAAAAGGAATATGAAGGGTAAAATGGGCCATTTTTAGGATTAACCTTGAAGAATTTGTCTTTCCAAACTCATTTTGCAACATGAAAAATGCATTATTTAAGGATGTTGTTTCATAAGTAGAGGTCAATGGATCCCTCATTTAAGTTTACATTGGAAAGGTTACTAAGGTATGGTTTTCCCATGACTTTGGATCTCTTTGTAAATTCCTTAGATGTCATGTATGAACTTTTAAGATAGTGTGTCATTTCCCCAAAGGTTAGAGGGTTAACACTACTTGATCATAATGATTTATTGAACATTCAATTTGTATATGATATTGCATTTTTTGTTGGTTTTGAGGAAAATAATGTGGAAAAATTAATGGTAAATATAAATCTCTTCTATAAAGCATCGGGGGAAAAATAGCCAATGAAAACTTTGTCATGCTTAAATGGTCTAAAAATCCTCCTGAATGGATAAAGAAGTATGACTTCCAATGGATGGTCCCTAGAAACACATTCAATTTGTATATGATATTGCATTTTTTGTTGGTTTTGAGGAAAATAATGTGGAAAAATTAATGGTAAATATAAATCTCTTCTATAAAGCAAAGGGAGAAAAATAGCCGATGAAAACTTTGTCATGCTTAAATGGTCTAAAAATCCTCCTGAATGGATAAAGAAGTATGACTTCCAATGGATGGTCCCTAGAAACACATCAAGTATTTGGGTATTTCATTTCCAATCATTCATAACCTCAAGGATATGTGGTTGTGGATCAAGGTTGATATTGAAAATAAAATTAAAAATTGGAATATGTAATACTTATCTCTAGCAAGAAGGATGCAAGTTTTCCTTAAGATTTTATCCTCTTACAACCTTTACTTTGTGTTAGTTTGGCTATTCACTAGATACCAACTTAATGGAATGCAAAGGATAATTATGGAATTCCTTTGGTATGATGGTAAAACAAAACCAAAGAAACATGTAGTCAACTGGGATTGGTGCTATATGGGTAAGGCTAGTAGGGGCCTTGGCTTTAACAACATAAGATTACATGGAATAGCCCTTCCATAAAAATGGGTCATCAAAGCACTAGAGGGTGAAGAACCTTGGAAGGTTCTAGTGGGAAATAATATACAATATGGATTAATGATAGTGGTTTCTCTAGTCATGACTGGAGATAAAATAAAGTTTTTGAATTTCGAGAAATTTGAAGGTGGCTCTGCTACCCTTGGAAATAATTCAATTGCTAAAATCTATGATAAGGGTACTTTAAATATTTATGGTGCTAAAAAAAAGACACATGATGTTTTGTATGTTGAAGTTTTAAGACATAATTTGTTGAGTTTCTGTTAGATGTGTGATAAAAGATACAATTTCTCCTTTAGTGTTGATGGTTGTGAAATTAGAGAATCAATTAGTGATGAGATAATTGTAGAAGGAAGCGGGACAGACAGTAATATTTATCACCTCAGTGAGTTGAATGGACAGAGTTGTCTTATTGCATATAAGGATGAAAGCTAGCTATGACACATGAATTTTGATGATATTATAAAGATTAGTTCAAAAGGGTTGTTCCAAGATATTCCAAGAATTAATAAATTGCAATCAATCAGTTACAAGCAATGTCATGAAGGGTAGTAGAAAAGAAGCAAATAACTTGCTAAGGATTATTCCATATCAAAACCATTATATTTTCTACATATAGATTTGTGTGGACCAATGAGGACTAAGATTCCACAAGGAGCCATATATTTCATGATATTGTTTTATGATTGTACTAGGATGACTTGTATTACATATCTAAAAGAGAAGTCAGAATCTTTTGAGAAGTTCAAAGTGTTTAAGGCTATTGTGGAGAATCAAATTAGGAGGACAATCAAAGTACAAATATGAGATAGAGGTAGATAATTTACAACTGAGAAGTGTGATATATTTTGTGAAGAGCATGGAATCTGAAGGAACTTCCCTACCCCTATAATTCTGTAGAAAAAAGAAGTTTCAAAAGAAAAGAGCTAAACCATATAAGAGATGGAAAGGACTTGTTGCATGTATATGTAGTTGGTGTTTTCATTAATGTTAGTAGATCTATGTTGTTGCATTGACAATTTTTTGGTGATTCTTTGATTACTTGCAAGATGTTGTCATTAGTAAGTGTTACTAGTGTCAACCTCTAGTGTTTATTTGATAAGCTTTTGTTTATGGATGTTTTTTGGTTGAGTTGATGTGTTGTAGTTGGTTTATAGATGATGAGAATATGTCTCTAGTGCTTGGTTTCCAAGTGCTTTTGAAAAAAATTGAATAAAAGAGGAAATAGTATGGTTGAGAGGTGTTTTGGAATATAGAGTAGTGTTCTATTTTTCTTATGAATTTATTTTGTGTGGAAGATCTGCCTGTGTGGTTGGGCATGTGAATGACCATCATGGAAAAAATAGGCCCTTAAGTGGCAATGAAAATTCAAAAAAATCAGAGTTAGGAAACTTGACATAAAAATTTGAATAAGTTATCTATATTATTTCAAATATATATAAGAATAGAATCTATGGAAAATTGAATGTAGTTTCTAAACTACTAGGTTTATTTTTTAAAAAAATCTATTTGGTGAAAATTTGAAATTTCAATGTAGTAGTACTTAAATTTAAGGGAAAAAATAAGAAGTAGGTGTTTGTCTGACCACCCTAACCACAATAAAATGATAATATTGTTTTATAATATTTTAGATATAAGTAGAGGACTCATGTCCAGATGTGATGCATTTTTTTATATTTTTTTTTCCAAGTAAATAATTAATTATGAAATTTTTATTACAATTTTTAAAAAATATAAAAAGTTGTATGTCTGACCACCTTAACTTGGTCAAAACTTCATGAAATTCAATTTTTTTTAAACCATATAGTATGCAAAGTATGGAATGTGACACATGTTTTGGATTCAAAAAATGTGATACTATTTGAAAGCTATAGATGTTTTTCAATCAGCCTATCAATCAGGACTTTAGTCATAATTCTAATAGAAAATGAATAATATTTTTCATTAAATTCAAAGTAAAGAATAATTTATATTAGTGGAAAGCTGAGAATCAACTTTACAAACCCTTTTGTTTCATTAATTTTGGGTAAAAATAAGTCGTCAACCCCATGGGCAAAGTCTAGAAAAGCAAGGTAAGTTGTTAAACATGTTTTTTGAGTTGACTTCTTAAGATTGGCATGTCCTAGCCAAATTCCAAAGCAACCCCAAGCCTAATCCATAGGAATTTAATTTTTTGTTAGAGATATTAGATATTTGATTTGTTTTATATATGATTTTAAAAAATGTTATACAATTTACGATATATGATTTCAAAAATGCAATAAATAGCTTATAGTTTATGTTAATATATCTAGTTAATAATATGCAATATAGTTTATAATTTAATATATAATATATTATATTATTATGTATAATATTTAAATATTATTTCTATAATGTATAAAATATTTAAATATATATATTATTATTATGTAAAATATTATATAACTAATTAATACTACTAATATATAAAATATTTAAATATTATCTCTGTCCCTCTCTCTCTCTCTCACAAGTATCTCACTCAATCACTCCTATTTATCTCCTCTCTATCATCTATCTCTCTCCCACTCCCTCCCTCCCTCTATCTCTCTCTCGTCTACCCTTAACTGTAAACCCTAAACCCTTAAC
>VDFB02075321.1:110112809-110256263 GCA_007258455.2 Sequoia sempervirens | reverse complement strand
TTTTGTCATTTAATTTAGAAAACTAGAAACTCTTCACATTAAACATTCATTAAAATTTTCCAAACATGGCCGAAAACACTCCTACTGTTGAACTTCTCACACCTCATAACTATCACACTTGGAAGGCATTCATGACACTTCTTCTTAGATCAAAGGGGTTGTGGTCCTGTTTAGATACAATTCAACCAATTTTGACATGGCCATTTGAGGTTATGCAGTATAGAAATAAGATGGATGAGGCTATGGGTTTGATTTCCTTACATGTTTTAGACAACTTGTTGTTTCATCTTGATGGGTGTAATAGTCCTCTTGAAATGTGGACCAAGTTCAGTGATTTATTTGGTACCATCAATCAGTACCGTGCCATCCATATTGAGGTAGAGTTGAGTTCACTTGTACCTGATTCTTTTCCCACTATTGAGGACTTTCTGATGAAATTCAAACAACAAAGATCTCTTCTACAGGGTTGTGGTAAGAATAAAACAGATGAGGAGTGCATTTACCTGATTCTTTCTAAGCTTTGAGGTCCTTTTCAAATCTTCTCTTCCACATTTTATATACATTGGGAAACCGTTTTATCATGCCTACCTTTGAGGTGTTTTGTGATCGGTTGACACGAGAGTAGGCCAAGATATCACAGTTGGATGCTCTCACAAGATCTACGAACCAAGCATTGGTAGCTCAGTCATCTAAAGGGAAAAAGAAGCAGAAACTGAAGCCCAAGACAAATTCAATAGGCAGTGAGAGTTCCTCCAAGCCACCTCCTAAAACTAATTCAAAACCACAGTTCAATTCTAAACAGGGCAAATCTTTGAAGTCTGGTGAGTCTTCCTCCAAGACTAAGAAGAAATTAGGTGATCCTTGCAGTTTTTGTGGCAAGGAAGGATATCCAATTTCCAGGTGTTGGAAATTATTAGAGGCTTTAGAGGAAGCCATGCAACAACATAATATCACCTCACCTCATCCTCCTTCTCAACCCACAGGGAAAGGTCATGCTCTTTCTGCACGAGCATTGTCCTCAACATCCAATTAGATTCTAGATTCTGGTGCTTCTCACCATATGACACACATAGGATTTGGTCACCGCTCTTGCCCCTACAGGCACTAGACATATTGCAGTTGGTGACTCAACACAACTTTCAGTTTAGGGTTCTGGTACTATTTCATTGGATGGTGGTTGTCTTTAGGATGCGCTTCTGGTTCCCGACATTTCGATCAAACTTTTATTCGTTTATTAGATTTTCCACTCTAGCTCTGGTAAGATAGTTGAGTTCTCACCATATGATGTGGTTATTCGAGGCCTTCATGATCCTGACTTGGTTGTGGCTATTGGGAGTGTTGATTCTGCATCTCGCTTATACAAATTTGATGGCTTTGAGAGTTCAAATACTATTGGTTCCTCTCTTATAGCACATGCAGATTCAGTGAGCAGGCTTTGTCATGAGGGTTTTGACCATGTCAATTACAGATATCTACAATAGATGAGTACTCAGGAACTTGTGATTGGGATTCCACCGATTTCTTGTACTAATGGTGTATGTCGAGGTTGTGCTCTTGGAAAACATCATTGTGATCCTTTTCCTAAGGGTCGAGCCACACGTGCTAAGGCACCCCTAGAGTTGGTACATAGTTATCTTATGTCCTTTCTGACTCCTTCCTTTTCAAAGGCCCAATATGTGCTCACTTTTATTGATGACTTCTCCAGACGTACATGGGTGTACTTTCTTAAGTACAAGTCTGATGTCTTTGACTCATTCATGACCTTTAAGACATTTGTGGAGAAGCAATCTGGACTTTCTATCAGGAGGATACACATAGATAATGGGGGGAGTATGTTAATTTGGATTTCAGAGATTTTTGCACTGAGCATGGTTTACAACATCAGTTTACAGTACCTTACACCCCTCAGTAGAATGGTGTCGCTGAGAGAAAGAATAGAACCTTACGAGAGATGGAAAATTGTATGATATAGTCTTGAGCTATGAGTTCTTCATTTTGGGCTGAGGCAATCAATTGTGCCAATTATATTCAGAATCGGATGCCTCATAAGGCATTGCAACATATGACTCCTGAGGAGGCTTGGACCCATGTCAAGCTTGATGTTTCTACATTCTGAGTTTTTGGTAGTGAGGCTTGGGAAATTATTCTTGATGCTCAGCACGGAAAGCCATGAAGAGGAAGAGCTGACCACTCATATTTGTTGGCTACTGTGAGGATGTTAATGCATACAGGTTGTTTGATCCTAATTCCAGAGAGGTCTTGTTTCGGCGGGATGTCCAATTTGATGAGCGCTATCCTCAGATGGATTCTCCATCACCAGCTTCTCCCTCACTACCTACTCCTCCCTCTTCATCTCTTGAGGATTACTTATCTCTTGAGGATGATGTATATGATGATCCACCATCTCCACCACCACTAGTTTCTCCGCATTTTCCTAGGTGGGCCCGTGTTACTGTTGATGTAGTTGATTCTTTGGCAGGTGATCCTTCAGATACTTGTCGTACTCGTGCTCAGCCATCTAGTTCTAGTATTTTGAGTCATGCCATTTCAGATGATCCTCAGAAGTTTTCAGAGGTGACAGGTCACCTTGAGTGGGATAGGGCCATGGATGAGGAGTATTCTTCTTTGATGAAGAATCATACTTGGGATCTTTGTCCTCTTCCTAAGGGAAGAAAGTTGGTTCGGTTCAAGTGGGTGTACCGTACCAAGTATGTTGCAGATGGTTTTATTGATAAGAATAAGGCATGTCTTGTTGCAAAGGGGTTTTCTCAGGTAGAGGGTATTGACTACTCCGAGACCTTTGCTCCCATTGCCAAGATGAACTCTATATGCCTTGTACTTTCACTTGCAACTTCACAAGGATGGACAGTGTTTCAGATGGATGTGAAGAGTGCTTTCTTACATTAAGACCTACATGCGGAGATCTATATGGAGCAGCCTCAGGGATTTGTGTAGGACACTTCTTTGGTTTGCAGACTTTGTCATTCATTATATGGTCTCAAACAAGCCCCTCGGGCTTGGTATGAGAAGATGGACTCTTTCTTGCTTTCCTCTCACTTCACACGCTGTCATTCTGATCACACAGTGTATATTTAGCATCAGGAGGGTAATATTTTGATTCTTGTGCTATATGTAGATGATCTCATTCTTACAAGTAGATCATCCTCCATGATTCAAAGTGTTCAGAGAGCTTTGATGGAGCAATTTGAGATGACAGATCTCGGTCTTCTGCACTTCTTTCTGAGTCTACAAGTTATTCAGTGTTTGGATGGGATTTCCATATTTTAGAAGTATGCTCTTGATATGCTTTAGAGATTTGGCATGCTTTATTGTAAGCCTTCCCCCACTCCATTTCAGTCAGGTGTTGTTTTGTCTTCCACTTGTTCTACTCCTTCAGTGGATCCCACTTTATACAGGCAGTTGGTTGGTAGTTTGTTGTACCTAACACATTCTCATCCTCATCTTTCCTTTGCAGTTGGCCTTGTCTCTCGATTCTCCCATGATCCTCATGAGAGCCATTGGAAATCAACCAAACATATTTTGAGATACATTTGGGGCGCCACTCATTATGGCATTCAATACACTTCAGGATCACCTCACATCATTGGCTTCACTGACTTAGATTGGGTTGGTGATGTCAATGATCGGAAGTCTACTTCTGGCTTTGTTTTTTGCTTTGGTTTTGGTCCTATCACATGGTCTTGTAAGAAGCAATCTACTATTGCATTATCATCTACAGAGGCTAAGTACCGAGCAGCAATATTAGCTAGTCAGGAGGTTTGGCTTCAACAGTTGATGACAGTTTGGGTTTCCTCCAGATAGTCCCACTATTCTTTGGTGTGACAATCAGAGTGCCATTCACATTTCCCGCAACCTAGTGGAGCATTAGCGGACTAAGCACATTGAAATCCACATGCACTTCATCAAGCAGTTGATTCAAGATGGTTCTCTCATCTTGGAGTACATTCCTACAGAGGAGCAGGTTGCAGACATCTTCACTAAACCTTTGGCATCTTCACGCTATCTTTAGTTGCGCTCCATGCTTGGGGTGAAGGAAGTTGTCCTTGGGGGGTCTTAGTGAGGCCTTCCTTCCTTCATGTTTATTTTCAGCATTTTTCTTTATCTCTTTTTGGAGAGGAGTTTTTTCCCACTGGGTTTTCTCCTTTACTCCACTTTACAAAGATTTGGTTGTATTCGGGTACCTGATTAGGCCTAGTTGCCGGGACCCAATTTTACTTTCATGCATTGTAGTTACCTTTGATTTCTTGCACATGTTTGTAGTTGTACTTTTGCTCATCTTAAGGGGGGGTGTTAGAGTAAAGGTGTTAACTTAATCATGTTAATTAAGTTACCTTTATTCCTCTCTTAAGATTTCACTTTAGATGCATATTGTGACATTTAATAATTATATTAATTATTAAATGTCTACCTATTAGGGTTACTTTTTTATGTTTTACTTGATCTACTTTTAAGGATTGATCTTTGTAAATAATTCATTATATTGTTCTGATAATATATCTCTTATATTTCAGAGCTTCAAAACCCTCTTTATTTTTTCTTCATTCTCTTCCCTGTGATAGGTATCCCTTTGCATGCAGGTGTTCTTGGACTCTGAAGTTGGTTTTGACACTTCTACATTAATGGTAGAGGGTAGAGGGTTTAAGGGTTAAAGGTTTAGGGTTTAGGGTTAAGGGTAGAGGGAGATATATAGAAGGAGTGAGTGAGTTAGAGAGAGACTTGAGAGAGGGATAAGGTGTAGGAGTGAGAGACTTGAGAGAGAGTAGAGAGGTAGAGGGTTTAAGGGTTAGGAGTTTAGGGTTTAAGTTAAAAGAAGGGTTACAAAGGGAGAGATAGAAAGTGAGTGAAAGGGGAGGAGGGGGTAGGAGAGATAGAGGGTAGAGGGTTATGGGTAGAGGGAGAGATAGGAGTGATTGGTGAGACTTGAGGAGAGAGGGGTGGGAGAGAGAGTATAGAGTTGATGGTAGGGTTATAAGGGTTGGGGTTAAAGGGAAAGGGAGGGCAGGGGGAGTGAGTGAGAGAGAGGGCAGAGAGGAGGAGGGAGAGGGGGTGGGAGGGAGAGAGGGTAGAGGGTTTAAGGTTTAATAGTAGAGGGGAAAGAGATAGAGGGAGTGACTCTAAGAGAGAAACCTGAGAGAGGGAGAGGGGGTAGGAGGGTGAGACTTGAGAGAGAGAGAGGGAGTGGGAGAGAGATATATGGTATATAGGGTTAATGGTAGAGGGTGGAGGTTTTAAGGGTTTAGGGTTTAAGGAGTTTAGGGTTTAGGGTCAAAGAGGGTAGAGGAGATATAGGGATATATATATATATATATATATATATATAAAGAGAGAGAGAGAGAGAGAGAGAGAGAGAGAAGTTAATGGTAGAGAGGGTTTGGGTTTAGGGTTTAGGGAAGAGGAGTAGAGGGGAGTGAGTGAGAGAGACCCTAAGAGGAGAGGGTTAGGAGAGAGGGCAGAGAGAGAGAGAGAGTAGAGGATAGAGGGTTTAGGGTTAAGGGTAGAGGGGAGAGATAGGGAGTGAGTGAAGAAGAGAGGGAGGGGCGGTGGGAGAGAGATAGGAGTGAGAGACTTGGGAGAGAGAGAGAGGGAAAAGAGATAATATTTAAATATTTTATATATTAGTAATATATATATATACATTAACTAAAATATAGTAATATTTAAATATTATACATAATAATATATAATATATAATATATTAAGTTATAAACTATATTGTATATTCTAAACTATATATATTAAAATAAACTATAAACTAATTATTGCATTTTTAAATCATATATTATAAATTGTATAACATTTTTTAATCTCATATCTAAAACAAATTGGATATCTAATTTGAATTGGATATTCAATATCTCTGAATTTTTTTTTAATGCCTAGGGATTATCCTCGGGCTTGCTTTGGAATTTGGTTCGGACATGCCAATCCTAAGAAGTCAACACAAAAAACGTGTTTAACAACTTACCTTGCTTTTCTAGACTTCGCCCATGAGACTAACGACTTTTTTTAACCCAAAATTGATGAATCGAAAAGGGTTTGTAAAAGATCTTCTTAGCTTTCCACCAATAAAAATTATGCTTTACTTTTAATTTAATAATTAATTATTATTCATTTTCTACTAGAATTACGACTAAAGTCCTAATTGATAGGTTGATTGAAAAACATCTATAACTTTTAAACAATATCACATTTTTTGAATCTAAAATATGCATCACATTCTATGCTTTGCATACTATAGAATTAAAAAAAAAATTGAATTTCATGAAGTTTTGACCAAGTTAAGGTGTATGTAGAATTTTTGGAAAAAACTGTGTGCAGATTTTTGGTATTTTCTCTCATATATATATATATATATATATATATACGTACACACACACACACACACATATATATATATATGTACATGTATATGTATATGTTGTTGATATATATACACGGATGCATGTATATGTATGTATGTATTGTGTGGTAGATATTTTTGTATTTTTTCACTTTTTCTTCTCTGAATTTTCTAATTTATTAATTTTATCTTTAATATTTATACATATATACATGACAAAATTTGTGTACTTACATATTTTGGTTATTTCCTCTCCTCTCTAGTCTTTCTTAATTTGTCACTTTTTCCAGTATTTAGTGTTGTGTGATGTTTTGTTCTTCTTTCTCTCTCTTAATTTTCTTATATATTTACATTTATATATATATATATCTTATTTTCTAAATATTTTTGATCTTTTGGGTTTCTTTTTCTTTCTTCTTTGCTCTTGGTCCTTTGTCTTTTGGTGTTATTTTATTCTTTTATTTTATTCGTTCCTTTTTAATTTTAAATTTTAATTTTACTTATTCATTTATTTATTTACTTAATTATCTTATTTCCCTTCTTGGGCAATGTGCTTCTCAACCTTCCCAAACCCTCCCCTCCCCTCTAATTTATACCCAAGTCTGCTTGCTCTTTTTCACTCCTCTCTCTATCTACTTTTCATCCTGATGATGGATCATGGAGTATGATCCGAAACGTTTACCTGATCCAAAAATCTACATAGTTTTTTCTAGAAATTCTACATACTAACTATCATGGACTGTGGAAACAAAATGTTATTAATCAAGTTAAGGTGGTCAGACATACATGTTTTTATATTTTTTAGAAGTTGTAATAAAAAATTCATAATTAATTATTTACTTGGAAAAAAATTACAAAAAATTATGCATCACATCCAAACATGAGTCCTTTACTTATATCTAAAATATTATAAAAAAATATTATTATTTTATTATGGTTAGGGTGGTCAGACAAACACCTACTTATTTTTTCCTTGAAATTTAAGTTCTCTGCATTGAAATTTCAAATTTTCACCAAATAGTTTTTTTTTTTTTGTAAAACCTAGTAGTTTAGAAATTACATTCAATTTTCCACATATTCTATTCTTACATATTTTTGAAATAATATAGATAACTTATTAATTTTTTTATGTCAAGTTGCCTAACTATGATGTTTCTGAATTTTCATTGCCACTTAAGGGCCTGTTTTTTCCATGTGATGATCCTGCATGTACCCTTATGTAAAAAATATTTTGAAAAAAAAAAGTTTTAATTAGGTCTTATAAATTTCTCTTAATAAATAGATATACTTATCAAAAATTACTAAAAACTAATATTAACTAAGAACAATTTTAATTCACATTTGTAACACTGTTGGATACACACCACTAACCTTAAATTTGACTATTAGATTGGAAGGAGTAGATAATTTTATCTGAACAATCAATTGGTTCCATTTGGATTTTGCTTTTGTTTAGAGACTACAGAAGTGTTAGTTTGATCCAAAATATTATAGTTGATTAACAAACTATTCATAGAATAAAAATTCAAGTGTTATTCATTTAAGGAGAAGACCTATAACACGAATTAACTTTGTGGATTTTTATGTGGCTAAGAGATACTTAAGATGTTGCTTTTCTCTAGATTGAAATTCTTGCAAGTATCTTATTCTAATATTTATGTATGTTTTTCCTTGTCATTGTATTGAGATCATCTCCTTGGGATACACATAACAAATATATATTGTTCTTAGTGAAGTCATATGCTAATGTGTGTCCATTTTTAATAGTGAGTTGTTGATATATTTTTATAAAACATGCAAACCATCAAGTTTTAGATGGAAGCCACCACAAATAGTAATTTTTAGGTATGGGTGCTTTACTACATTTTATTTTTTATGGAATGGTCCAGTTGAGTTGGATGATCAAAGAAGATTGATTGGGTGAGAAATTTTTACCTTAGTTCATGTTTGCATTGTTTTCGTTAAGATGTTTTATTTTGACTAATTCTTCATGATCAAAAGATTAGAGACCCCTAATGTTTGAAATGTGGGTATTGAATGCAATTGTTCAGGCCTTTTTGATCAAGTCTATATATTCTAAATAAATTTCATGTTTCAACAAGGTATGTTTTTTTTGGTTTTATTTATAGATTTTAAATTTATGAGAAGATTAAACTCTGGTTCATATTTGTATAGGTTTGAAGTTTAGATGTTTAGTTGTGTGATTCTCCATGATCATATGCTCATGGACCTTATTGTATTGCTTGAAAGAAAATTGTGTTCAATATTAAGACTATGTAGGGACAAGATATAGACAAATCTAATTGAAGGTTTTGGTGAATTAAATTTGTTGCAATTTTTTCCACTTTTCTAATTGAGACGGTATCAAGTATTTATTTTAAGGCTATAGATTCTAAATAAGTTTTATGTTTCAACAGAGGTATTGCTTGTTTTGGTTTTACTTTTTAAATTTTAAATATAAAATAAAATTAGACCCTGGTTCATATTTGCATAGGTTTTATGTAGGTATTTAGTTTTGTGTGATTCTCCATTATCATAAGATCAAGGACTCGACAACTTAGACCTTGGAGCTATCATATTTGCAAAGATTTTATTTAGGTTTTTAATTTTGTGTAATTCTCCATTATCATAAGCTAAAGGACCTTACTGTGTTGCTTGAAAGAAAACTATGCCTAATATTAAGACTATGTAGGGATAAAAAGATAAATCTAATTGAAGGTTTTAATGTAATTATATCTATTGCATTTATTTTCAACTGTATTATAGAGATGGTATCAAGTATTTATTCTAATTCATGAACCAACAAGAATGCTTTGTGTTATTGGTTTCCACAAGTGTCAAATTAGTTAAATGGATTTCAAACTAAAAAGAAATGATTGGTTCTCTTTGAGGATGTGATTTAGTTGTGTGTGCCTGATCTTGGAAAGACAAATCTAATTGAAGGTTTTGATGTAATTATATTTGTTACATTTTTTCCAATTTTCTAGTTGAGATGGTTTCAAGTATTTCTTCTCATTAACAAAGCAACAATAATGCTTTATGTTATTGGTTTCCATAAATGGTAAATGAGTCAAATAGATTTCAAACTAAAAAGAAATGATTGGTTCTCTTTAAGGATGTGATTTAGTTGTGTCCTTGATCTATATTGTTTGTTAAGAACTATGTCATTCTTTAGATATTTACAAAGATGAAGTTAGTGAGTCATTATTTGATCATGTCTTGAATGTTGAGTTACAAGCTATACTAATGGTTATTCTACTTTGTCTAAAGGAATTTGTTATGTTATTGAGATTGAATTTTTTCATCTTAGTCTACTATGCATTAAGTTGCTTATTTAGGTGAACCATCAAGCATGCAATCATATTGAGAATGGTTATAGTCCTAAATTCACATTTATAATTTCCCAAAAGAATCATTACACTAAGCTCTTCTAGGAAAATCCACTTGCCAATGTTCAACCAATTTAGTATTTTTTCCTAATTATGTCATTCTTGTAAATAGAGCACGGTATATGTAGCAAAACATGCTCTATTTATTATTACTTGGAATTTTCTTAGTGTTTTTCATATTTGATGAAAAACCTAATTTATTTATATTTAAGGTCGTTGACAGATTAAATAGTAAATGCAGAAAACCTCTCATCAGGTTGAAATATAATTTTTGATTTAAAATGCATTTTTTGTTGTATATTCCCTTGGCTACAGGTACTATCATGGATACACAAATATGCCATTCAAGAAATTTTGATTTCTTCATATGCCTACAAAATGGGTCAATTGTAAGTATTGCTGCTATCACATACTACTAACAAAAATTTTTGTTTCTCAAGATGTAAGGAACATCTATTTGTTGCACTCTGATTCTTCTTTTGATGATTTTACTGGCACATCCATCTGACCATAAAAAATTCTTTTCAAATTTTACACCCCTGCTTCTCAAATTCTCAAAAAAAATTGTAAAGTAATGTTGTACAAAAAGCGTGTCATGCTCTTTATCATCACTAATATAAAAGTGATATTCTTTCTTAATGGCTTGATGTTCATTTGTACTCTAAACATCATCCAATTTTGATTTGTGCATGTCGATAACACACATGAACCATAATAGTGATCTACTTTGAAAAGTAATATTCTGATTGAATCTCCTTTTTTTGTAAAAAAGAGTAATTTTCTACAAAGTCAACTACTGGTAGAACTGTTCCAAATGGGAAAGTATCTCTGAATGTTTGAAATTTTTGTGCCTGTCACTTAGCAAAAAAGGAATGTTGTATGAATGGTTGCCTCAATTTTCAATAATCTTCCATAAATTTTCCAATAGGAATCTCCTCTTCTACATAGTTTATCCTTGTGGATTCTTTCCCAAAATTTGTTTGAAACTTTACATACTTGTACCTCTTACAATTTATTGTCTTTGTTAGGTCAATATCTTTATTTCTTGAACAAAAATTAACCAAATTTCCACATGTTTCACAAATTCCTTTTATGCAGTTTATTTGAGGTCCATTTTCATGAACACATAACATAGCCTTTATGAAAAAACTTACCTGTTTAGGAGGTACATTTTAAAAACCATAACTTTCTTCTCTCGTCTTTTGAAACACCTAATACTAGAGACCAAATTCAATATGATAACGACAACAAAAAATTTCAAAAAACTTGTTTATCTTCACATAATATGGCTTTAACTTTTCAAACATTGTTTTCCCAATCTTTATATGAGGATATATATTACAAAAGTTCATATACATCTCAAGTTGTGTTATGTCTATCCAATGTTTAATACGATTTTCATAACTACCAGGCCCAATCCTGTGTCACATAACATCTCTAGTATTTGATGATGGATGAGTCTAATCATGCCAAAAACTTGATATCAAGTTTCTAACAACATCTTCAATCCTATCAGAACGGGGAGCTCTACACATAATTTCCCAATTTCCTTTTGAACTCTCATCCAAAACCTCTCTTTTTCTCATATTTTATTAGTGTGGTTCTACTATAACCAATTTCAGCTGAAAGTGTAGACATTTTTCTTTTTCTTGCTATATCTTGATTTATAATAGATGTCAACATCACCCTTCTTATAGTGGCCTTATCCACTAATTGAGATCCTCTCCCAATGGAATCTAAACACTTTTTAACATTTTGAACAATATCCTTTTGTAATGCCATGTGTTTCTTCTTATTTGATGTCGAATGTACACCCAACAATTGTAATGACTCTTTCAACTCATTACGAAGAAGTAAATGTGATAACAATTGGGTTTTTTCAAGTGTTTCAAGATGATTGAAATGATCATTGATTATTCCATTTACAAATTTATTCATTGACCTCTTTCTCTTATTTGCAGGTTGGTCGGCATAACATTTCAGTTTCTCCATATCCATTTCAAGTAAATGGTCTAAATTTCTATAAGAAATTTATTTCCTCACCTTTTCAACTAGTTTTATATGCTCATCCATACCAATAGAAGGAAGTGATCTTGACCCCTCTCCAACATGCATTATTGGAACTTGGGCCTCCTCCCTATCTTCAAGGTCCATGTGTTCTTCAGTGGATTCATTTGATCCAATATCTAGATTTGGCTCGACTTCAGCATGAGAACTTCCTGCTTGTTGAGCCCTTTCTACATGTCACAAAATATTTTGCAAAGAAAGTGAGAGATGATGTTATATAAGTGGATTTTATGTATGCAAGCAAACAAAGTGATAAGACATGATGTTATAAGTGAGAGAAGTTTCAACTAGTTTCATATTCTCATCCATACCAGTAGAAGCAAGTGATCCTAACCCCTCTCCAACATGCATTGTTTGAACTTTGGTCTCCTCCCTATCTTCAAGCTTCATGTGTTCTTCAACAGATTCATTTGATCCAATATCTAGATTTGGCTTGACTCCAGCTTGAGAATTTCCTGCTTGTTTGAATTTACATGCAAGAAAAGAAAGTGAGAGACTATGAGCTATTTAAGTGGAGTTGAAACAAATAAAATCAAATATTCTTGAACTTAAGAATTCCATGGAACAAAATAAATTGGAAATAGATGAGGAATGTAGGTAATTTCTATGCAAGATGACTATTCTTTAGTATTAAATTTTCCAAGTTAAATCTAACATGGTTTTCATAATTGGAAATATATTTATAAGGAAAAAAAATTGAGGTGTTAATAAAATTCCTAAACACACACTTGAGAGAGAGAGAGAGAATAAACAAGCATGTACCTTGTTTCTTTCTATGATAATTTTCCAAGTTTTGTTCACGCCTCTTTTGTTCTTCTTTTGACAATTTTTGTTGAGACGCATTTTTTTCTTTTTCTTTGTTGTCCCATTTTCTTATTCAAGTTAAAGATGACTCAAAACAAATCCTCTACCAACTTAGTTAAATTCTCCTCCAAAATTTTCCTTGATTGATAAAAATGAAAATTTGTCTTCTCCAATATTTGCCTCCTTGACAAATGTGCAAAAATCTCCTCTCCAAAATTTGCGCTCCAAGTGATATAAATGTGAATTAATCTTGCAATTTGATATGGAATAATGAAAAATAAGCTTGTATTTATATGCATATGGGAAAAAAATAATAATTAAAATGTATTCTAGTGTATGGAATAACTATCCTAGTTTAAATGAATCAAGTGGTAATCAAACAAGTTATTTCATTGTTGAGTTTGTTGTTATTTAATGTATAGGTATGCAACATAGAGTAATTTTAGAATTTTGTTCCTTGTCAAAAAGATAATATTCCTCAAGCTTGATACCAAAGGTGCAAGATTATCTCAACTAATGAGATAACATAGTGCTTAATAAAGTGTCTCTTAGATAAGTTGTGCTCATTGCAGAGTAAGGGAACAACCCAATATATAGTAGAGGAAAATTTCCATGGTCATTCTAGTTAACCAAACACACCTTGATGGTTCTAAATCAATAGTTGAGATATTTTCATTTGTAGGAGATGTAGAGAGGGTAGAACAATGATTTGAGCACATAGAGGTATAATTTGAATTGGATTTTCTTAATGTTTCAAAGAATAAAATTTTCATATCCTAAGTTGAAACTAGCAAATTATGCATTGAATTTATTTAAAAATCTATAATTTTATATGGTTGTAGGAAAGCACGATCATGTTAAATAATGGTGTAGATTAAGAGATTATTTATGAAATAATTTAACATAAAATTTTATAATTTAGAGGGAAAGTGTTTGAAGGATGATATAATTATAAAAGGAATGTTCCTACCTCTTCTTTATAATTATATTTTGGTCTCTACTCCTCAATGGTTCATGTTGCTTAAGTCAGTTTTAAAAAATAGGAGTTTTGTGTACCACAAAGTGATGCACTTCATTTGTTCTTATTTTGTATCAAGATTTTAATTTCATCATTTTTATCAAATTTTAAAACTAGAAGAACATGTGCATTAATAAATAGGCTTGTAAATACACTCATTTATAAAGTATCATTAGTTTACTTGCTTGGGAGTCATTTATTTTATAATTTTTTACTACTTACTATAAAATTCAAGGGGTGTGTGTGCAAAATATTTATTGTGATCAACACGAATGAACTTAATTATAAAGTGGCATTCATTTCCTTATCTTTGGGAATATAGGATCAAATGGGATGTTGTGATGAAATGAACTAACATAAAGTTTCACAACTCTAGGGGATTCTATAATAACATTTGGGACCATTTTGATGGTCTTTGTTTGTGGGTTCAATGTCAACAAAACTTATTTCAATGTGCATTATTGATTTTTGGCTAAAATGAAATAGTCTTCTCCTAAAATTCTACTAGAGATCAAATGTATATCATATAAGAAAATGTAAGTTAGAGATCATCAAATAAGCAAATGTATGTATATCGAATATAAGCAAATGTATGTAGATCATATAAACATTTAAACATAACCAAACACATACATACATGTATGTAAATAGATTCAATGTATAAACATAAACATGTTATAAGAAAAGAGGTCATCAAATAAGAAAATGTATGTTAGAGATCAAATGTATATCATATAATCAAATGTAAGTTAGAGATCATCAAATAAGCAAATGTACGTATATTGAATATAAGCAAATGTATGTATATCATATAAACATTTAAACATAAGCAAACACATGATACATACATGTAAATAGATTCAATGTATAAACATAAACATGTTATAAGCAAAGAGGTCATCAAATAAGCAAATGTATGTTAGAGATCAAATGTATATCATATAAGCAAATGTAAGTTAGAGATCATCAAATAAGAAAATGTATGTATATCATAATAAGAAAATGTAAGTTAGAGATCATCAAATGCCGAATACTAGAGATCATCATATAAGCAAATACATGTAGTAAAGATCATAAAGCTAGTGTGGGGCCTAATATGAATGTCAACTCCTAGTTGAACGACCATCTGAATGAGAACGTTGCTCTGATGGATGTGTCGATCCCTGTAGATAAAATTATGTACACAATGTGTTAAATACATATAATATATTAAATAAATTTTATGAAAGTTATTTAAGAATGTACTTGTATTTTTAAATATCTATCTAGATCTATGCATACATATGCATGTACATATACACATGTATATATAAAAATTTAAAACTCACATGTCCATTGGCAGCAAAATAATTCATAGAGTCATGTCGATGTACACAATCTAGACCAAGGCTAGGAGTAACATCAGGTATGTCCACCTACAATATATATACATATATATCATTACATGAATATCTAGTTAAAACTAAAATTTAAAAATAATTGAAAAAAAAATTAAAACATGCACATGCACATCATCTGATATCGGATGACCTAAGTCCTCTGTAACGGTCGTCTCCACCATATCAACCAAATGGTCAAGCGATGAGTCAACATCTAAATCCATCTGATCTGTCCCATGTCATGCCATAAATGATGAGTGAAGGGGACTATGCAGGTGAGATGGCATTAGCGATGACGAACCGAGACCGATCAACATCTCAGTAAAACCCATAGTCTGTGCAGTAGCCAAATGATCTGTAGGTGGATCCTGATGTGTACTAGTGCTAGGCTGAGAGTGATGGAATCCTGGATGTGAACGAACTCCATGTGACAAACGATCTCTAACCTACTCTATATTGATCCCATAGTCTGATGCAATGAAGGAATATGCCTCCAAGAGGTCTTCATCCAAACAATGCAAAGTCATGCGTGCCATATCTCCTGTAAGTCTGTCGAGCTGAGTGGGAGTAGGGATGCCCACCACTATAAAAGGATCCATGTTGTTGTGTTGTGTTGCAAATGGTGTGGATCGCAAATGTCTAGACATCAAATACTGACCTACACGATTAGTAGATATCCTAGTGGTGGCAACTGCAATGTCACCTACAATGTCAATTGCTTCCTTTTGGGAAGCAATGACAACCTAATCTACTAAGGGGGCCAGAGCTAGGGTGAGATCAGGAGACCTCTCACCAACCAATACCCTAAAAATTGGGGCTGGTCTATCTGCTTGACGATAGGTGGGCCTATCGACAATCCTACCATGCCCCTAACCAGCATATGGTGGAATGTCTAGGTAGTTGACTTTGAGGCCCAAATGGACCTTAGCATACAACTGCTAAAAAAAATATAATGGAATCCAGTCATTGTTTGGATATTGACCATGTGCTACAAGAAATCGTGGGTAGATCAATGGGGCCATAGCACGATCTACACATTTGGTGACCTGGTATCCCCTCACCTTATGTTGATTTTGATAGAATGGAAAACAGGTGTTTTTTATCATTTCTTTGGTCACAACATCATGTATTTGTTTAAAAGGAACCTCACCATGTACTTCTTCCCGCATGCGGGAAAAAATAGTAGCTACTCTATCAGGGGAATATGCACTAGTATGTCCAAGTTCATCTCTTAGTTTTTCTAGGCTCTGTAATATTGACATGCAAACTTTTGAATATATCTCGGTGTTTGCACCATCTGCTAACGAGTCTCTCAATCTCTTAATCTCATTAGTAATATTTACAACAAAGTTTCTAGAGGTGGAACATCTGCATTTTCCATGTTATATATGTATGTACACCTAAAGGATCAATGAGACCTTGGTAAATAATATATCTAGATCTAGGGAATAGAAATCTAAAACAATTCTAAATAAATTTACAAGTGTGCACATGATATATATATATATATATATATATATATATATATATATATATATTGAACCTATAGGTTGCAAACATATAAAATATGCATCTTAAATTCAATTTGTATATGCAAGATAATATCACTAGTAATTTGAATGCTACTTGGGATGACAAATAGAGCATTCACTAGTTCAGATAATTTGTCTAATCATCAATAATATTTTCATACCATTAACAAAAAAAATTCAACATCTATCTTAGTTTTTAATAATCAAAACATTCAAATTACTAGATTGCACACAAAACATAATCTAAAACAATTCTAAAATTTAAATTTACAAGTATGCACATGATACATATATATTGAACCTATGGACCTTACACACATAAAATATGCATCTTAGATTAGATTTGTATATGCAAGATAATATCCCTAGTAATTTGAATGCTACTTGGGATGACAAATAGAGCATTCAATAGTTCAAATAATTCATCTAATCATCAATAATATTTTCATACCATTAACAAAAAAACATTCAACATCTATCATAGTTTTTCATAATCAAAACATTTTCACTATTTTATTTAATTTTTGGGCAGGTGCATGAAGTTGGGTACCAATTTTCTAGCCACTTTTGAAAAAAAAATTACAAAATGTGCTCTCGTTATTTCGTGTTAAAAACAAAGAAAAAAGTGAAATTATTTGCCTTGGAATACCAACCCAAAGGTTGGAGGGCATTCCCAACAAGGCCAAAGACGTTTTTTTGCAAATTCTACAAATTTTCACATAATCGGGTTCATGCTCACCAGATCAAGATTGCATTTAGTTAAATATCGACAAAATCGAAAACATGGGTAATGTTAGGTTCTCTCTTATCTATCCAATGATGTAATTTTTTTCACTTTTTGACAATGTTAAGCCTTTCATCCATAATTTATTTTGTTTGTATGTCTATTTTTTGCCAAAAAGCAGTGTTTGGTGTTTTTTTGTTATAAATTAACCGTTCATCAAAATTTCAAATAAATTACATTTTTAGAAACTAGACTCCATTATACAAATTTTTAAAAAAATCAAAAATCAAAAATCAATTATTTTTAAAAAAAATTAGGGGAGCACGGCCAAAATTCTGCTTTTCAGGAAGTGCCCACTTAGAAAATTAGTAAAAAATCAAATATTCATTAAAAAATTATCAGAAAAATTGTGCATCAACTAGATGCTGTTAGCTAACTTTTGACTATAGTGATTTTAAAAATACTACAAAAAAGTTCACTGTACTCAGATCGTACAAGAGTTGCTATGTTATGTTTTTCTGACAAAAACAACTCCAATTTGTGTACATCCCTCTTTTGAACCCCTTAATCTCAACCATTTTCAAAATAAATTATTAGTTTAGAAAGTAGACTTAGAGCACTTCGATCCTTGTTTTTGTTCCATCTCAAAATTTTGAGTGTAAGTATCCTCAATTTCATGTCCAAGGTCAGCATTTCCTGATTTCAGAAAAAAGTGGCCACTTAAGCCCCCTTTTTGGGAACCATCTTGGTGCACTTACCCTTTCTAAACATTTTACTTATTTAATTTAATGTATTTATCAATTTATAATTCTTAGGTTCAAATATCACCCTTCTAGAGATCATATTAGATGAATTCCTCCATAAGAAACTAGGTGAAAATTTAATTTTGATGGTTCTTTGAGGGGAAACCTAGGGAACTCTAGTACAAAATGTGTCATTAAAGACTTAAAAAATCTTGATAAAGGTTGCATCTAAGATTTACTTCCTAGAACTAGTAATAAAGGGAAAGCATCATTACTTAACATTGGTGGTCATGTAAAATCAATTTAGCCATTATTGAAGGATATTCAATGGAAACTATATTTAGCATCATGAAATGATAATTGATCAATTAGAAGAAAAACATCATACTATATGAGGCATGGGAAATCCTTGATTCACCAAAATTATTCTCTAAGTATGTTGCTACCATGAAGGAAACAAGACAACACATTTCTTTTCAAATCAAGGGATTTATAGCATGAATGATTTAATAATTGGAAATTATATGTTAAATAATGGTGTAGATTAAGAAATTATTTATGAAATAATTTAACATAAAATTTTATAAAGAGGGAAAGTGTTTAAAGGGTGATATAATTATAAAAGGAATGTCAATAGTGGATTGAAGTAAATTCTCATCAAAAGAAGGTGAAAGTGTATTAGTTATAGTTATATGAATGTAAGAAAAATATCAAATGATTTTTAAGGCATAGGAAAATATAGAAATTTAAGAAAACAATGAATAAAAAAGTAGTTATTTTACTAAGAATAGCTCATAGCACCTCATAGCCACTACCAAAATGAAACATAGGTAGGGAAAAAAACACATGGAAAATAAAAGGGAAAGGAAAATTTGAGTACATTTCTTCAAGATGAAGCAAAGGCAAAGAAAAATGAAAAAAAAATATCCCAGTCACCCTTTGAATCTAACAAGAGAGTGAGAATGCATGCAAGAATCTTGGATTGGCTTTGGAGGACCAAAATAATGGAAAATAAGGATGGATGGTAAATAATATATCAATAATAATAAGGATGAAGCATTCTAAGAAAACAAAGGATAAAGTGAGGAAGAAATCCAAGAAAGCGAGAACTTTATAGCCCCTTGTCAACACCACTATTTTGGCCACCAAGACTATGTATAAATGAACTAATGGTTATAAAAAAGAGGCTTGAAGCTATAAAATCAAAGGGATAACATGAGAAATAAAAGATGAATGAAATTAAAAAATCCAACTAGAAACTATTTAAGAGATTAAAATAATTAATGAGAAAGTAAATAACTTGCAAAATATTGTGGAAAACGGGCTCCATGAGTTGATCATGATAAAATAAGACCTTGACCACTTAAAATTGTAGATGAAATTAAGTTAAATATTCTAGAAGGAAGATATTCACTATAAATAAAAGAGATCTATCCTACAATCAAAATATGGAGAAAAAATACAATTAGACATAAGATCAAATTGACAAGCCAAGTCTTTAGCACAAGTAGTAAAATAATTATCAAATAAACAAAGATAGATCATCATAGAGAATAAGTTAAGGTACAAATAAGAGAAGAAAATGAGAGAGATGATAAGCTTGTAAATATAATTTCTAAATTATTGAAGCAATATTTTGATACAAATGGTCTACACACCTATTCCAAATATTCCATTTCATGAATTTTATGGGTTTACCTTATATCTTACATGCCAGAGTCACGATTTTCTACTCTTCATTAAATTCCTACAAGAAATTAAGGAAAGGGATACCCACCTCCCAATGGTCTTGGAATGGATTCATTTAGATGGAGAAGGATTTCAAAAGGCTCATGGTACTTGTGGACCCCTCAAAGGCATGATATATAACACATGAACTCTATTTATAAAATTTGGTCTTTAGTTGTTGGCTTAGATAGTATGAATGTGATTTATAAGGCGGAATTCTTAGTTGAGACAATCAATCTTCCATTGTTGGTTTCTAGTGTGATTATACAATATGAGCTAAATATTAATCTAATGTTAATTCTTGAACTTAAAGGTATATATTATTCTCATCTTAATTCTCACACAAAGTTGTCTTAGTCAATTTCTCATATGAACCATATTTGTAAATTTTTCTTAATATAAAAACGTATTTTACTTCATTAATTAACCTATCTATTCTATTATATGTAGAGGATGCTTTTATTTTTTTACAATTATATAATTCAAAATTAATTAGTAATTCAAGATAGAGTACAAACAATATTTAGTTGAAATAAAATAATATTCTTATTTCCATGAGAGTTAGGTAGAATGGTAGCAATGTCTCAGAAATATTTCTTTGCTACTTGTAGACACCTAAATTTGGACACTTAATTTATCCAAATTTATCCCCTTTCGTCTAAACATCCTTATATTTGCATTAATTAAGTAATATCACTATTATTTAATTAATATCCCTTAATTCTTCTAAATACCTAAGGTATTTAGTTAATAATTAAATACCTTACCTCTTTAATCCCTCTTTCATCAAATGAATTAAATAAATATGACATTTATTTAATTTCTCACATATCACATCCCTTCCTTAATCTTAATCAACCTCCTAATTCCATGATTAGAAATGTGCACATGCCTAATCTTTGATTAGGATGTGTCACATCCTCCAACTTTTGCAAGTTGGCCCCTAATCTCTCTTAGCCACCTAACCCTCCTTTAATCCTTCATTAACTAGCCTAATCAACCTCTCAAAGAATTTTTCATTCATTTTATCCTTCCAAGGAATATTAAATTCATTTTTCTCTTGCCCATGTGATCTTTGACTTGTCACATCAAATCACATGTGGACTCTTCCCCATGTGATCTTTGACTTGTCACATCAAGTCACATGTAGACTCTTTCCCTTTTCCTATGCATCTTCTAGAATCTTTAACTTGTCACATCAAGTCACATGTGGACAAGTGCTTCCCTTTTTGGAACCTTGTTTTGTCCATGAGATTCTTCCAAGCATGTGAAGTTTTAATTCACATTTATTTTCCCAACTACTTTCCCTTTTTCCATGGAGATTTTTGAGGATTTCTAAAATTCCTCAAAAGTAACTTTCATTCTCACTTGGGGACAAGAAGTTCCTTTTTGAGGAAATCTTCTCATCCCCCAAGGTACTTGCAAAGTACTTGTCCTTCTTCCACATCATGTACCCTCCTTCCACCTCATTTACACATCACCATTTCTAAGCCACTTCACATTCCACATGTCAAGATGTGAGGGCTTGTGAGTTCTCAACTCACCATAGCCCTTGATCTTGGCCTTGTTGGTTTAATCTCAACCATTGAATTCTCTAGAGAATTCAACTTCCTCTATAAATACCCCCTCTTTTCTCTCATTTAGCCTGGACTTTTGCATTCTATAGCCAAACTCTTGCAATTTTGTGATTTGAAGCCGCACTTAGCCATATTTTCACATTTTGCTTTCACCGTAGCATTTGCATCCATCATCATCCATTTCTTAACCATCTTGCATCCTCACTCTCATTTTCCATCAAGGAGCATACACAACATCAAAAATCAAGGGCCAACCAAAGGAGCAACTTAGAAAGGTATAACTGTTTCATCTATTTTGTTAAGTTCAATGTTTTTGCCCTATCTTGAGGTGTTAGGTGTTTACTTTGTTTCTTGCATTTCTTTTGTTGCTGCTCGTTGCTGGAAAAATATTTTCACCTAATCACACTACTAATTTTTTATCATTGTTATGAGTGAATCATCTCAATTATATAGCCAAGCACATAAAAAAATTATAGATTGGAAAGAAAAATAATCACACATTTATCATATTTTTATATGTATATAAAGTTTATACCATCAAACTATTTATACCTATAGATTTTGTATAAAACTATAAATTTAATCATGATTCCTAATTTAATAAGAATCAATCTAGAATAACTTGACTTCATATTGTATACATGTTATAAACATCTCACTAATCCAACCATACATTTTATATATGTTAAAAAATATATAATAAGAAAAACCAACTTCTAAATATGATACTAAATCTAATTTTAATATTTATTTTTAAAACTAAGACTCCAAAACCAAGAACCATTCAAAATCATTAAACAATGATAGCATAAAATTTTATAGGTTTTAAGCATTTATCATTCTAGTAATTTAATTATTAATATAAAAACAATTTAAGTAACCTAACTCTAAGATAAACACTATGATTTAAATACTTAAATTGCCAATAATATAACTACAGGGGAGCATAGAATCATATAGTATAAATACTTATTTTGTAAGGCATTTAAAAGGGGGCAACCTATAGGAAGTTTTAGTTTAAAAAAATAAAAAAATAAAAAATTGAACGATCTATATAAGTTTAGTTGGAAAGTCAAAATGTGGAATTCTTTAAAGTTTCTAAAGTATTTTCAACAAATCCATTTTGTGAATATCCTGCACTCAGAGCATTCCATGAGAACGCCTTTCTTGGAGGAATTCTGTCAAATAGTTCATGTGCCAATTGTTTGACAAAATGCCTCCAAGAAATGAGTTCTCATGGAATGCCTTGAGTGCAGGATATTCACAAAATGGATTTGTTGAAAATACTTTAGAAACTTTAAAGAAAATGTAGTTAGCGAGTGTAAAGCCAAGTTGGCATATGTAAAGTCAGATTCTACAACCTTTGTTTGCATCCTCAAAGCCTGTCCATCAAAGCACAAAGAGATAAATTTTCTCAAAGGTAGTTGCAATTGCTCTGATAGACATTTGTAGTAGAAAACCTCAATGTGGTTTAGAGTGTATAGATTACATGCTTTATATTTCCTACACATTTCATGGATATATGAAGGTTTTGAAGTTTAAGGAAGAGGTGTTGAAAATAGATTCTATGCTTTATATATTTGCTACCATTCTGGCTGCCTGTGCAAAAATGGGGGTTTTGGAATAGGGTATGGACATCCATCAAAGCATTTAAAGGATAGAACAAATGAAATTGGTAGTTGTAAAGCCAAATTATAAATGTAAATAGGTTTGTTGAAAAGGATTTAAAAACTTTCAAGCAAATGCAATTGGCAGCTGTAAAGACAAATTCCACAACCTTCGCCCTGCCTACGCCAAAATGGCAGCTTTGGAACATGGTAACGTGCAACCAAATGTGGAAGCATTGACAAGGTGAAACTTTCAATCAAATACAATATGAAATTATTACATGGAATCACATGATTATAGGATACACACAAAATGGATTTGTTTGTATTTAGGGTTTAGAAACTTTCAAGAAAATGCAATTTGAAATTATTCACAGCCATGGGAAATGTGAAGCATGTAAAACCAACTTGTGGAGGATGCCACTGCTGGAGGGTGATATACAATGGAGGTTAATGTCGAAGGTGGTGAGTGAATGCCCATTCACCCAGTAGTTCGCTCACCACTTCACACGCACTATTTTCCACACATGCACATGAAAATGACTGTCAGAACCGACAACCATTTTCTTTAAAAATCCCTAATTTAGGGGTTCAAGGGAACCCCCTTTCACTCGAACCCCTTATTTTATTATTAAAAATAATTCAATGCAATTGGTTCGATCAAACCATAGGTTCGTTCGAACCTCTATGTTTGCTCGAACCCTTAAGTTCAAGCAAACCCCTTGAAATTGTGCAAACACCCAAAATGAAAATTTCCTTCCTCTAAAAATTTTTTAACCACTTATGTGGGATCACCCCCTTTCTGATGAATTATTTGGCCCCTTTATGCACTTACAAGTCATAATTAAGTGTATTTTTTAATATAAACCCGAAAAATATCATTTAATGCAACTTAATCCCCAACAACCACTTGCATGCCTTGAGTGGGACCCATTCGCCATGGGTAGTGAATGATTCCCTCTTGGCACAAAATTCAAAATAAATTCAAATATCTTTTAGGTTTTTATTCATTAAGACCTAAGGTCAACCCGTGATGTTGTATTTTCAAGAAATTAGGGCATAAGTGTGTATAAATATATGTTTTTCTACTCATTTTACATATAATTCATTCAAGCATTCAATCCATCATAGCATTCAAGCATTCTAGCATTTTCACCATTCTATCAAGTAATTATCAAGCATCTTGCAGCAGCCATTGACATATCCTCGGACTTCAACAACAAAGGTTTGGTGAGTGTATGACATTTTCATGGTTTTTTTTCATCATCCTCTTTCTTTATTTCATTTCATTATCAAGGGTTTGATTATCAAATTGGGGTTTAACCAAGGCAAACCCCTATACTCTAACCCTTAACTATTTTTCCCCTCTTTGCATGTGTGTTTGCAGGTCTTGTAGGAAGATTTTTCAAAGAGATAGGTGTTGAAAAGTGGTCAACAAGTCATCAAAGCTATTCAAGTCAAAAAAGACCTAATTCAAGCTTGGAGACATCATTCAGCCCATTTTTTGCAGATTTGGATTCATCAACTCGACAAGCAGACAAGTACAAATTTGGACCCACAGAGTTGACTTTAGAATTTTTAGATTTTTATAGGTGGATTAATTCACCACTTATGGTGAATCAGTCCCACTACCAGGATGGAAAAAAAAAATTCTATGGTTTTTAGTTCCTAGTACCCTGAAACCTGTCACAGCATAATTTACCAGAAGTAAGACTAATTTGCCATTTGTGGTGAATGAGTCCCAGTGGTCTTCAATAATAATTTTTGAAACACTCCAAAACCTTCCAACATCAAAATTCAGCCTCTAGGTGCACCTCATTCAACTTTATTAAGTTTTTTTTCATTTTTTTATGTTTTTAGTTCATTTCTGCATATCACATTGTGTTTTCAAACACTTCATATTTCTTAGGTTTTGCATAAATAATCAATCCTTTTTATCAGTTTTTTGCATTTAGGCCATTGCATTTAGGTATATTTTCATTTTACTTGCATTAATTTGAGTGAACCACATAGATTTTGGGGTCTATCTCTCTCGTTTACGTGAAAACCCCTAATTGAGCAAGAGAGTCATAACACCTACACAAAAATCTACGGTTCACTTTCAAGCACCACCATGGTTCCAAGATGTTGCACACCCTCAAATAGTGTCCATGCAAGTGTGGAAGAACCCTTCTGCAGCAATAGGATCTAAGAGTCCTTCCTAGCAGCATCTGCAACACTAAAGAAGATCATTCACCACTAAGTGATGAATCCATAGTCACTAAAGCTCCCACTGAACCATGATAACCAGGATTTCCAAGCATCATGACCAAATATTTTCTAATCTGAAACACCTCCAGGTCCACTCAATAACATGTCCATCTAATAATAATACCAAACAACACCAAGATGTTCAAACCAAGCAAACAACACCATCACTGTCAAAAGCTTACATAGGGTAGTGTATCCAATTTATCCATGACATCGTGATACACATGCTATAGGTCCCCATAGCCGACTATTCAGGTACTCGGCACCATCCATCCTCACATCTCAAAGCAACTATACCAATGCACAAGTGACCACAAATAAGGCCAACTAACAAGTCTACACTAACACTAAATCAACCTTGTGGATATAGACAGTCCACTTCTAAGTTATCTCACTATAGCCAATGGGTAGCTAATCCACCAACCACATAACTCAAAGATCAATCACAATGAGCGTGCAAACCCATCATTGCATTGGAAACAACGACACTAAGATCTCAAAGAGAATAGCCACGCAGACAACATGACTCAAGCACCAGATCAAGCTCAGATCTAATTTGCCAATAATGTCCACAACGAGCACCATAGTTTAGGAAACCACCAAGCATCACCACAAGAATGTTGAGTGGAAAGTTACTTACCAACACTCCCATGTAGAGAAGGCATCTCGCCTCCTCAAACCATGTTGAACTACAACTATCTCATCTAGTCACACCCCAAAAGCTAGGGTCTAGAAAAATAGCTTAACAACAGCTCCACATAACCACAAGTTTTTCTTGACCATGTAAAACTTGTAAAACCATAGAGCCATGCAAGTAAAAACCATCCTTAAAAGGAAATAACAGTTTAGGAACTCTAGGCCCATTTCAAGCCAACTCCAAAACCACCAACATGCACATGCATTTGAGAGAGACAGGCTATTTCAAAAGCTTCCAGATCATCCAATGATCAACTACATAGCCTACTTGCAATTAGGGTACCATAAGACTGTCTTCCAATACTAGGAAAAACACCCAACATAAGCACAATAATCCATGATTGAAAAAACAACCCAAGCTTCTCCATATTATCAGGGAGCCTCTCACACAGACACCCAATATGAATTTTTTTTCTAAAACATAACCACAAAGCAAAATATTCCACCCCATACATTGGGGTTATACCGCTGCCAACTAGGAACCTCATATCACAACATTCTAATATGACCAATTACAGTTTCTCCATCTTCACCATCTTCCATGTTGCATGTTGTCTCAGAAACTGAAACAAGCAAGAACTTCCACTCACCAAAGGATCAATACATCAGTTGATTCCTCCAGATTTCCTCAAGCCTAACAGACTAAGAAATCTTCATAGAAGGAATACCTACAACTAGCAACACACTAGGAAGAAATACATCCCAAAAGAAGGCTTTGATACCACTTGCAGGGAAATATCGGTCATTTCAGAAAGAACATCTAAGATCAGTAGTGCCTTCGGTAACTTTTATTTCCTCAAAGACACGTACTACTATGCCATAAAGCATAAACAAACATAGTTCATTTCCCACATTAATAGAGATATATTAGTGGGATATATATTTTTTATAAATTTAATAGATTAATTTTAATTATTAATTTTCTTTTGAAAATAGCGAGGTCGATAGGATATTACAAAAAATATAGCAATTTTTTTTTTCTTTGAGTTTTCTTCTCACTTAGATATCTTGAAAATCTAGTGCATGGAGAAAAAAAAATAGTTTTTGATGAATATTGGTTTTTTAATGAATTTTAAATGTCAAATTTACTCAAAATAGCATAATTGTGATGGGACATTAGCTTTTGTCTAAATTTATAATAATTAAATAGAAAATTTTACCCTTTTGGAGAGAATTCTCTCATCTAGTGTGATATATATTTTTTAAAATTTTAATATATTTAACTATTTTTTAAATTTCTAATCAACCTCATGTTTGACTATATAATAACCTACTTGCAATAAATTAAAGATTTATAATAAAACTAATAAAAATATCCATTTTTGTTTTTTAGATTCTAGAATCTAAGGTCTACGAAATAATTTTAAGTTTTTCATGAAAATACCCTTGATTGAAAAAATTTAAAGTTGAATTCGAATTTTTTGTAGAATTTATCCCAAAAGAGGGTGATTACCACATGGAAAATTTTGGGTGAAACATATTAGATCAAAACATGTAGATGTTAGACATTTTCAATTTGATTGAGCTAAGGTAACAAAGGGACTTTGCACCTAACTAGAAGACCAACATGTATTTTGAGAAATGACTTGGTGGCATGTACTAATTAATGGAGGTGAAAAGTTCAAAATTCAATGAGGTTAAAAATGCAAAAAATATTAGATAAACCCTCTCTTCAGTAAATCTCTATAGGTGAAAATCACCCCCAAGTCCCAACATTGGGAAACCCAAATGTCAAGGAAACACATGAATTACACAAGATAAATTTAGCAAGACAATGACATGTGCATAGGGGAAAAAAATATGTAGATAAAGCCATAAATTAACATATTCTTTATTAGTTATAAGCATGGGGAAAACCACAACGTACGGGCACATAAAATGATAAAATTTTATATTTGTTTGGTATAGTCAATAGTGGCCATGTGCAACCCTTATTCATGTTGACAGTCGTCAATTAGGGCATTGCTAATATATTTATATTTATTGGTCTCCATTATACTACATGAATAATCTTTATGTGGGAATTCTAAATTAGTCAAACTATTGGGCAGAAACTAATTATTTAATTTCCTATGATATATAGTCTTTATTTGGTGTGTAATAGTCTCTTATTGTGTTAGTCTTTAGTTATTGTAGAACAAGTGTTTGATTATTTAATTTCCTATGTTAGTCTTTAGTTATTGTAGAACAAGTGTTTGATTATTTTTCAACCATTTAGATATGCACAGTCAATATTGGCGTTGACTTTAGCAGGATTGTTGTATGACAAATTAAATAAATTTCCAGATGTGCAAATAATGTTTACTTATTGCACAATTGTCCTTCATTTTTGTACAAGTCTTAAACATGTATAAATGTTGTACCACAATTAAACATGTATAGATGCTACCACAATCATAATATGAATGCTACATAATATTGAGTTGATAATTTGTATCAAACCATCATATGATTTTATAGTATAATGCATACGAACTGCATGCCATAATTTACAAATAGCTAAAATTAATGAGAAAACATGTGGTTTTAGGTAGGGAGAATGAACTAAGATTTCTCGTATATGAGCGGAGGGAAGAGAGTTAACATGAACATTCAACTTAACCTTAATAGTAAAGGTAAATCTAGTGACTATGCCACTTAACTGTCCCATAAGAATGAGTTGTGCTTTACATTATGCTCCCATGGGGGGGATTGCGCACCTATTTTCATGGAGCAAGAGGTCTCATGGGGAAAAGATAATTATGTTACAACATTAATTGGAATTTGTTCTTGAAAAATAGCAGCCCTTACCTTTTAGGACTAAAGATTTTAGCTGGTGAAATTGGGGTGGGGTTAGAAATTGACCCACTAGCTTAGAAGTTTTTTATGCCACTTTTCATACATCTAAAAATTTAGATTCCCGCTATAAACTTAGACTCCCGTCGGAAATAAAAAAAGAGGTAAATTGATGTATTAGTTAGTATTTTTCATTTCATCGACACTGCACAGAAAAAATAAGAGCATCAACGACCCTGGACAGACCAGCAAAGAACATCAATGTTCAAACAAAGGTATAGTAAATTATCCTCTATATTTTCAATTTTAATTAATTGATCACTCTTCTGAACTTTTGTCGTTGTATTTGTTTTAAGTTTCAATCAATTTGCGCATAAATATTGATGCAATATCACTTGTGCCAGAATACGTTACTGTTTGTGTTAAACATCTAAATTTTAAGGTCAAAAAACCTAGGAGAAAATCTTGTGATTGACCAATAGCTCAACATAATATCAAATGTTTACATAATGCATTCACTAGAAAGCACATCGAAACCTAGAAATGACCTTTTCATTGATTATATTTTATAGACTTCATCATCCCCATTGTTTTCAAGAACCCTTCATGTTAACATAGGATACGCAGTGTGTAAATCATAGATTGTTGACATGGTAAAAAATTACCAATTTATACCTTCTTTTGGAGAAGAGACATGAAATTTTGACATTTATAATATATTTAAAACAGAAAATTGTGACAAGATCAAGATCTCTAGGAAATTGAAGCCTTTTATTAACATACAAGATAAAAGATTTAAGGTTCATGACCAAATCTTTGATGGCAACCATTGTCCCATCCTTCAAAACTCCTTTACACACTTTTAGAGAACTATCAACTCCAATTAATCATGTAGCCAACATTGTTAGGACTCTCAAATGACAGAGACTCAGACAGTAATTAGAATGCAACCCAAAATTACCACTTTCATAAGAATCGATTTGAAGAGATTTTTGGCAAAAAATGTTTCAAAATAGATCTATATTAGTACTCTCATAAGAAAGGTTTGATGAAAATAGCTAAAATGTAACAACCGAATTTTGACCTTATGATATTAGTCTCCGCTTATCAATCTCTACTCTCTAGTTACATGTAAACATAAGAGGAATCATAAAATTAAGAGTGGAGTTCTTTTATTAGAATCCGTGAGAATAGTGAGCATTTCACTATTCAATCCTATGAACCTTTCCTTTTCCTACACTCATTACAAATCAAATGTCATGAAAGTTGTAAAAAAGTGAAAATGAAAGATGTTATTTAAACACCCACAATCAGTGCAAACTAGTTTGAAAATCAAATTAAACGCAACTATAGTTAAACAATACAACATTAGTCATGTCTATACAATTATCCATAATGATATATATATGATTTTAATAAGACAAGAGGTCATCATTCAACTCACTCAATACTAATCAAATTGTATTTGAGTTGTAATTTCGATACAAGTGACTAAATCTTCTATTATTTGATTGTACTTTCGTGGACTTTTTTTTTTTGATTAATAGGAATCTATCTATATTAATTCAAATATAAAGATACATATTCACAAAAAAAGGGTGGGCGGTAAAAAGGAACACCTCGGGAGTCAAATGGGCAGCGCCCAGAAAAAGCAACAGATCACATGGGCTAAGCCCAGAAGTCCAAAATTACAAAGTAAATAAAAAGGCCATTAAGCGGCCAGAATAGTGCCAGTAGAGCCAGGAGGGTCTCTGTCATCCAAATTTTTCCCCCATACATCAACGGGGTCTGGAGTGATGTCAGGAGGAGGACCCCAACCATCATCAGCATCTTTTTTCTCTTTATCTTCTTCCTCGCGTCGGGGCGAGATTGCAAGCGCCAGACACGAAAACATTTTACCAGTGGCTGGCCAACTAGAGCCAAAAGCAGGAAGGTCATCAGAGGGCCACCCAGAACTGCCACCGCCGCTCCTCGAAGCACTGCTAGAAGGCCACCCCTGGCTAGCCCGCGGCAGAGGAGAACAATTTCGCCGAGGAGTGTGAGAATCCTGCCAAGGTGGGGGTTGGGAACGGGGACACGCAAAGCCACTCCGTTGTTGGCCCCTAGAGGGTGACCAGTCGCGAGAAGAGGTGGGTGAAGCGGGGACCTGAGCAATAGTACAAGGGGCATTACCCCAGTGGTCCAGGCGAACTTGAAGGTGAGCAACCTCAAGTGAAACTTTTTTAGCTTGCACTTGAACCTGTAAAAGCACATTAGAGCAAATCATAGCTTTAGCATATAAAGATACATGAATATCCATTTGAGTATGTGAAAAAATGCAAGCATTTCTATCTTTCCAAATACTGAAGAGAATTTCCACCCTGAAAGTGTGCCAAAGCTGGGTGAATTTTGCAGGAAATCTGGGAGAATCTCCTAGCAACACCATATGCCAGGAGAAAGGTTCTGGCCTAATGGACCAAAAAAATTCATGAATCCAAGTCCAAAGCTACTAGGCTCTGGGACAAAACCAGAAAAGATGCTTAAAATTCTCAGCTTGCCCACAAAAAGGGCATCGAGGGTCTCGAACCCCCAGGTGAACCAGTCGAGACCCCACAGGCAAGCCTTCAAAAAGAATACACTAGGAAAAGTGGGAAAGTTTCGGCTCAACACTTGCAGACCAAGTGGCAACAAATCTTTTACGCCAGACATGAGCGGGAGATTGAAGAAGCCACCTCTGGTTCAAACTCTGAATCATAGGAAAATGTGGTGAGAGCCACCTGTACCCAAGCCGAGGCTTGTAGTTCCTGAAAGGGGTGTCTGGATACCACTTCCAATCTTTCCACAAAGGTTTGGTCCCACGAATGTCAACCTTATGAAGCATTTCAGCAGGAATGGAATTCACCAGACCATCATAAGTAGCACAGTCCTGGTTATAAAGCCTGTACTGGGCACGAAAAACTTCCCACGACATAATACACATGGTGGGTCTATGAAAGATCTGTTGCAGGGTCTGGATACCCTTTTTGTGAAATCTGAGCACCTTAAGCCCAAGCGACTTAGCCAACAGCTGACCATTGCAAGCAAAAAGAGGTGGCCACCAAATATTGTGCTGGTTGAGAGAAATCCCATCTCGAAAACCAGAGCCAACCCAATGGAGCTAGGGTTTGACAACTTCCTAGGCTGGCCAAAATATCATGTACTACTTAATATTTTTAGCATATTGAAAATTCTTGAAACTCAGCAAAATTGTCCCACTAGTTGGAGTACTCAAATCATATTTTTGTTACATATCCAATAGTTGGCCGCATGAGTTTAAAAGATATATGCTTATCAGCACTGTCATCATTGGAGATAACACCATCCAACAGGGATAAGGGATTAGGTGTTGCATACTTTTGAGGCATAAGTTTGAAAGATGATGTTGAAGTAGAGTCCATGAGTAGAAGACTAGTTAGGTGTTAAGTGTTTTTGATTTATAGGGTATATTGTAAAATTGAAAGATAGTAATTTTAAACTCAAACATTATTAAAGAATAGAATTATGTATTAATTTCATAGTAGCTATATAACAAAAGCCTAGTTGGGGAATGATGCTACTATCTTAACATATTTTGTATTTACATTAACCTTTAAGAGAGTGCAAAATAACATAGATGAATTTTTACCATTATGAATAACAACATACTGGATTGTTACTACCAAACTCAATAAATCAGAAAATTTAGTCAAAAATGACATTAATGGAAGGATACAAGTCCCAATGCAAAGTTCAAATGAATATGAACCAACTCTTCATAGGATAGGGGCATACAAATGAGTGCAACTACAGCAGAACTTTCTTTTCTCTATATAATCTATGATCAATTATATAAAATAGACTAATAATGGTAGATGGTAATTAAAAGCATATGTTAAAAATTAATTGGGAAGTCCTTATTGAGATTCCAACACTTTCATTTATTTATTTTTAATTTTTTTAAGTGGGGACAACTTGCTATCCCCCTAAAATTGTTGCATTTATTTAGGGCTTCATGCCTAGATTTTCTATAAGGGTGTCTTTCGTATTCTATACTTGATTTCTTATAAGCTCAAATTTATCTAGGGCTTCATGCCTAGATTTTATATGATTTTGGGTTTCAAGATCTTACAGACCCTAAATTCCAAGTAAACTCCAATTTATTGATATTCAAGTTTGTCCAGTACATGCTTAGTTAGGAAGTAGTATTCACATTTCCCTAGACCTAATAATTCCTATGTAACTTATTCAACTGAAGACATCAATTTGTGGCATAACCAATCCCCTCTTACATGTCTCTTTTAGAGTATAACCATGTGTCAACTCTAGAAGGTCATATATTCTTGCTTGTGAATTAGATGAAACTAGAAATATCTATTTAGCATGGCATGTTGTGTCTAACTATAATAAAATTTCAAGTATTGGCCCTTTTTAACCTAATTTTTTTAACCTTGCTTGAGATAAAGTGTCACATTTATCTCTATTTGAATGGCCTCATTTTTCAACACCTCATCCACATCCCTTTCATAAACCCTATCCAAAAATATCTTATGTATATATTATCCTCACATCAATATCAAAGAAACTTATGTTTAGCTTCTAAACTTCAAATTGTTAGTTAGATCTATTTAACCCACTCCCTCACATATAGAGTATACAATATTTTATGTTTGGGATCCTTTTGGACCCAAAATACTTATTAAAATTTCCTAATAAAATGGTTCACATATGTGGATTGTATGAATTTATTTTCTCTAAGATTCTTTTCTATGTTGTGGTGACCCTCAAAATGGCAACCACAAAATCTTAAAGGATAGTCCAAGACCTAATTTCCATGAAGGTCAAGTTAGGGTGATATGAAATGGCTTTAATGGATGTGGATCTTGATGCGTGAGATATGAATTTGAATGCTTGCTTGATCTTTGAAACCTACATCACAATGTTAGCTCCAAAAACATGCATGATGCTTAAGACTTTGACATGATGCTTGAGATCTTGAATGCTGCAATAAAATGCTTGATAAATCTGCTCTTGATCACAAGATTAGCTCTTGTAAACTTGCACTGAAAATCTAGATGTCTTTTATTTTTAGGAATTGAATTTGATAAAAAGACCTTGTATTTATAGGTATGTATCTTTAATTTCCCAAAATTTATACATTACAAGCCGACGTAAAAATTTGAATTTAGAGATGTTAAAATACCACCAAAAACATAATTTAAATTCAAGTTCAAATGCCTAGGGTGGACCCATCCGCCCATGGGAAAATGGGTCCCAGGTCCTTATTGTTGGAACACACATTGCACAAGGTAAAGTGTTATGTGTTGGCATTAATTATTGTCAGGTTTCCCCTTCGGAAAATGTAATTTATTAGGCTTGTAGATGTAAAATAGAGATTATTAAGGCATAATTAAGTTCATTTTAATTAAAAGGGCCCATGAACAAAGTGTGAAAATGTAAAGTACATTTTTCTACACTACAATACCCAACTAAATGATTAATTTTTTAATAAATGGTCCTCCATTTACAAATCAACAAGTTATCACCTATATATAAAATTACCTCACTCAAACCTATGTTTTCATATGCATGGTAAGCCAAGCATGTTACAAAATAGTTGAATCATAAGGAGCAACATGATAACAATATTGAAGCATTTCCATATTCAAATTGAAACAATCACATAAATCAATTTTTACCACTAATTACAAATTAGAAGTATACCTTTCTCACAAGACTTAAATGTACACAATACAAAATACACAATAACATAAAATAGTAATGGCATCGTCATAATAACCAATGTACAACACTAAAAAATAATATTGAATGAATCATATTAGAAGGCAAATCTTTGTGCTCCATTACAAACTACATCACCATACACTTAGCGCACAACTCGTAAAACATATATAAGGTTGAAATATACATCAATTTTCTTTTAATACCCAACCTAATAAGTAGAAAATTAGAGTGCATGTATTTGCAAAGAAATGGGTTGTATGCTAGTTAACCAATTTTATCATATGTGATGACCACTACTAATGACATCGTTTGATCTATGGGGATGACGATAGAGGATGTGATTGTGACACTTTTCCACCAACCATGGATCCAACACTACTCCCTCATGCATCACCCAAACAAGATTCCTCTAGCTACAATTGTTTTGGTCATGTAGATTCCACACAGTTTCAATGGAAACCATTCTAGCTAAAATTGTTTTGAGCGAAAAAAATTCTCATAAAATTATTTTCTTGGCCAAAAGTGTGACACAACTATGGACTTCAACCCTATTATATTCATCATTAAATATGAGAATTTATTATAATTAGATCATTCTTCTTCTTGGATTTATAATCCTTCTTAATGTTTTCTCTCTTGCCATATGTCCAACATTTTACATTTGATTTCCCAAGAGACTTTAACATTTCCTTTCCCTTGGAATTCTTGTCTCTAATCTTCTTCTTACCCTCTTTCTTCATAAACTTGCCCTTAACAACTAGCGCATCTAGAGAGACTTCATCCATTGATTTTTTTATAATATCTTCAATTAATAAAATTCTTATAACATTCTCAAGTTTTGGTGAAACAACATTATTAAAAATATATATTTTTAAGTTTACCCATGAACTAGTTAGAGAATAGAGTACAAAAATTTATTTATTAAGTTCATCCATTTGACTCCTATCATCTTCCATCTTTGACTTTCACAACTCAACTTTTTCCCATTGAAGCACTCAATCTTTAACCTTGAAGTACTAGAAATAAATTCAACACCACATTATCTCTTCACAAAATATTTTAAAATTTCCCTTTGTGAATCTTTACACATGAACTAGAAACCCTAAAGTAACACATTCTTGAAATTGGTTATAAGCGCAGGCCAAAACAGAGCACATGGGCACACAAAAGGATATAATTTTGTATTTTATAACTTGCACAACCAACATTGGCCATTGCAACTCTTATTCATGTTGAGAGTCATCAATTAGGGATTTCTTAATTTCTTTGTCTATTTCTAACAATTTTATTGGATGATTAGTCTTTGTGTGGGCACTATAAATTAGGACTAATCGAAAAAAGCTAAGGATTTTGGCCTCTATGAAATGGTCTTTAATCAGCGGGTAATAATCTCTTATTATGCAACCATTTACTTTTGTGATGGTCTATGCTAGTGCCATACTTTAGCGGGACTCTTGCATAACAACTAAAGACTTCAATTCTTTCACAACAATCTTTAGTTTTTGTATGACAACTCATTAATTATTGTTCAACTGTTTAGATGTGTGTGGTTTATCTTGGTGTTATACTTTAGCATGATTGTTGTATAGAAAAGTGAAAACATTAGTTGTGGTTCAACTAATCTTTTTTTATTGTGCTACTGTCTTTCATTATTTTACAAGCCTTTACTTGTACAACTAAATACTATAGTGCCACCCAACATTTGTGTAACACAGATACTAAGAATGTAAGGTGCTACCACAATCATGGCTAGTATATAATATTGACTTGATTTGTATCAAACCGTCATATGATTCTATAACTAAATGGAACTTTAAGCCTTCATATAGTATTGATTTGTCAGTTTGGAATCAATATTGAGAGCTTGGGACAAATCTTTAGGGCTTGCATGTTGCTTTGGCAATGCATAAACATTCTACTAACACACACGTTTTAAGTTTTCTCGACTAATTTTGGTATTGTTGAAATACCTAATTATGTGAAACCTTAAGAAGGGTGGCATTTTACCAATCATCAAAACAGAACACTCTCATAAGGGAAAGCAAACAAAGTTACTAAAGATTACTAGCAACACATAAATATGAGGTATGTCGGAAGAATTCGAAGAGCCCAACCTAAAATCCCACTTTGTAAGCAAATTCATTGGTTGATGCTAAGCAAATGCATTGGTTGATGCGGAGCCAAACTCCACAACCCTTACCTACACACTCCCAGCCTACTTCAAATTGATAAAACTTTGATTCAAAACTCTGCATTGGCCCCATATCGCATAGTTGTAATATAACGAAAATGAACCACATGTCACAAATTAGAAATAGATGAAGTAATAGGAAAACATGGGTTTTGGACCGAAAGAATGGGTCTGGATTGTTAATTCGTATAGAAACAATCCTAGAGTTTGCACGTATTTTGAAATTAATTTTTAGTTGCTATTGTACCTCTTAAATTTGACACATAGAAAGTACACAATGATAGTGGAAGGAACAGACAGTTGGCATGAACATTCCACATAACCTGGAAGTAAGGGTGAATCCGATGACTAGCTAGGTGACTTGACAGATGTATAAGAAATAGAAAGCGCTAAGAAGGGCAATTGGTGCATTATAAAAAACAAATCTGGGCGTGGGTTTGAGTTGGGCTAAATATTCTCTCCAAAACCGGCCTGTTGTTTAAGTGAGTCGGTGAAGCACCTAACTGTGCTGTAGTTAAACACCGTTTGTTTTGGAAGCGTCAACGAGGATGGCAACAGCCTTAGGTCCACTGTCCACATATCAGTTTGTGAATCTTGATAATCCACTGTAGTCTGCGAAAATATGGTGTAATTCTCTGTAATGTCCCCTTCTAGTTGACATTGACATATCAGTAGGATTAGCCTATTAACGGCTCTCGTAGGCTAATGAGGCATGGTGAGAGAATCATTTGGCAGTCATTTGGCGATTACTTGGCTCAGTATTTGGTTGGAGTAAGGTTTTCCATCGTACATCATTATTGTTTCTATTTATGGAAACCTTATTTTTATAATTTGATGTTGAGATGCACTTTATTAATAATATTATATTTTTATATTTTATAAAGTGCAAATTAATTTAAAATATATTGGAACCTTCTAGAAGTCGAAAATAATATTATTTTTTATTGAGGCCGACCTCTAGAGGAAATGCATAAATAGACCTTGAGGTCTCACTATTGAGCATCCAGATTTGATGTTGATGATTGGTGATTTCTTCGTGAGCATTTGTGGAGCCAAATGGTCTGCAGATAATCAATTGATCTTTGGGAACAAAAACTCCCATTGATTGCATAACTGAGGGAGTGAAATATCTCTTGAAGGGTTGCAGATTGGAGGTGATCTTTCAGTCACTTCAATGGACAAAATTTGTTGCCAAGGGCCAATTTTTGAAGACTACGATTATAGGAGCTGATTTGCATTGAAGAGTAGTATTTGTGGCATCGATTATTTGAAGGGAAAGGATAGATTTCAATTGGGCAAATTCTGAAGCTAAGTCTGAAGTAAAACATGGATGCCATTGGAGACCTCTTTTTATTCATTAGAGCTCATATATGCATCGATTCTTCTTGGAGATTGGGGCGCTTCCTTCCTTGGTCATTGCTGATGATGTTTGGAGTTAGTAGAGGCTTGAATTCATTGCAAATTATTTTATTTTGAAAATCAGATCTGAACAAGGGCGGCTACTTCAGAAAATTATTTTGATGTCCCATGAATTTCATCCTCCAAGTCTATTGCTTGCTTCATCATCAGGGATTCAAGGCGCCATCAAGCTACAGGTTCCTTATTTATTTTGAGCTATTTTCATAACATTTAGTTGCATTGTAATAAGCACTGTTGTAGGTGAAAGTTCAGATCAGATTCAAGCATTTTAATTATATGTATGAAAGCCAAGAGTCTTGGCCATTTCATTTTCATTGTAGAAGGTTGCATTGTCGATAATAAATCTGAAGTTGGGAGTTCTCTATTGAATTATTGTCTATTTGAAAGTTAAGAGGATGTATGCCAACTGTTTGACATAATGCCAATAGGCTGTAGCTGCATATTTAGCTCATGAAACTTCATCTATTGCATTTGAAAATACAAAAAGAAATCTGCATTGCATCTAGGACCTTGTCTAAACATCATAGAAGTCTTTGCAAGTAATATATACATTGGATATCATTGGGAAAAATGTTTATGCACTCAGACCAACAAGTTACAAGGTTGCACATTAATTGTTTGACAAAATTTCAAACAGCAAATTAAGGAAAATTGTGATCAGTTTGAGCAAGGCTCATTAGAGTGGTATCAGAGCGGTTCCCTGCCATCCTTTGGGTCAAAAATTGTCTTCTTTTATGCAACAAAGTGACTGGACCAAGAGATATACAGCTAGAGAAGAAAGAAAACAAACGCAAGACACTTTATCAGCAGCTGTTGCAGCAAGACACAAAGAGATTGGTGGTCCAATGGAGGAAAGAAGAGAGGGAAGTCCTCCTAGAAATGGAAGAGGAGATGATGATAGAGAGGTACTTGATACTTTAAGGGGTCTAAGGGATGGTCAGTAGCAGGTATCTGGGGTACTACAGCGGCTTGAAAACACTCTACAGTAATTGATCTTACCTAGGAGGCAGCCCAAGATCATGATGATGACAGGAGTATAGCAGGTTCAAGGAGAGTACTAAGAGCATCTTCCCGCACTGCAGATAGACCTACACGACCCACTTTCTTGAGAGAAGAACAAGCTGCAATAGAGAATGTTGAAGAGGTTGAGGAGCCTACCTTTGGTGATGCATATATGGCTGCTCATGATGAATGGCAACTATTGACACCAGAAGCCCGAGAGCTCATGCATTTTGATCGTTTTGTGCAAACAAGGATGGACTATTATAGGTCTCGATAGGAGAAGAGACCTCGAAATCAAAATAAGGATCTTAAGCAAGCTACTAATAAGCTCACCTTGCCCATGATTGATGGTAGTGGCAAGATTACTGCACAGTCATGGATTCATAAGTTGGATACTTTTTTGACTCTTCGACCCATGACAGAAGAAGAAGCCATCAAGTATGCTACTTTATATTTGGAAGGTGCAGCACATGAATGGTGGTGATAGGGAGGCTACAGGAAGCAATCACAGATTCCTGGAAGCTGCAGGAATCAGTTACATTGTTTTCAGATGCTGCAGGAAACAGTCACAGTTTCCTGTGCTAGGCCTTGACATAGACCTCCTTGGTGAAATTTCTATTCCACCCTAACCTATAGGAACTCTATCTTTTCTAAGTTCCCCTGGTTCTCCTGCCAACCTCACTATCTTGTCAAGTTTGCAACTACCAAGCCAAATCTTGGTGCTATGACTCCTTTCTTTCTTAGCCTTTTATGCATCCAAAAGACTAATTCTCCCTCAATACATGAATGAATCTTGCAGGGGTGAGGAAATGTTTTTCAAAACTCCAAAACAACCTCCTAGGGTTTCTGGAACTTCACTTAGACTCCATCTTACCAACACTTGCATGAAGCCTATTCCAAAGGTTTTGCTCTTGAGCCACTATTTGGTCTCTGAACAGGGGTAAATTGCTTTTCCCTCTTAAACCCACCAAAGAAACGTGGTTATTGGCTTAGGAAATTTGTTTCCCTTGTCTACAGCTTCAAGATTTCTAGGGTCTTGGCTCTATCCAAGCCGTTCTTTGCCCTCATGCAAACACTACCCAGAAAACTAGGGTTTCCAACTGTCCAGAACTAGTTTTAGGACTGGTGAAAAGTTCTCCTAAACGGATTGCTGGGATCTCCTCCTTGGTACCACACGTGGCCAAGACCTTCCCCTAAATTCTCCAAAAATAATTTTTCAAAAATCTTTTCTCCCCTGCAAGTTATCAATCTGTTCTGCAGCCTTTCCTAGCCAGGCTCTTCACTGGCTCGCCTAGGGCAAGGCTTTTCTCATAACTCCTGCAACTAAAGAAAACCTAACACCTACCACTAAAATATGTACAGATATGGAGCCTGACCACGTTCCCAAAAATTCCATACTTCCAGGTACGGAGGGAATGCAGCCTAGAACTCCATTTTTTACTCAGTTCCAGTCAAAACAGCAAATAAGGAAATAAAACACAGAATTTACAAGAATGGATGAAACAATGGAACAGCTATCAAATGTGCCAAAATAAACTTCCAGAGGCTTCTCTACATGCCAAACAAACCTACAAAATGCCTCTTTTAATTCATTTAGCTGCTGTCACACAAATAAGAACAGAAAACACAGAAAATAAGACAAGAATGTTGTTTTCTTTAATTTATGGAAAAATAGTCCGTACAAATAACTTCTAACCCACCAAATAGGTCGTGGAATGCCTTAAATATGCCTTCCCAACAATTTAGGCTCTTGGGTCGAGGCTTAAATGACCTAAAAATGTCTTTTTGTAAAACCCGCTGTGTTTTCAGACATTTAACAATTTTTTTTACTATTTAGCAAAGTGAGCCTCTAAACTCATTGGAATCTTGACACCATCTTTCCCAAAGACCAAAAACAACCCTAAGCACCTAAAATAATGGTCAACATGACCTTATGATTAGCACAACAAAATTAAAAACTCAAAAACAAAATAGTCCTTTGCCTGGTGCTCCTGCACCAGGTGGTATCATGGATTGGTAACATTGCAGCATAATCAGATTACATCCTATCAAGAGTTTGTGGACAGACTTGTGGAACGTTTTGATAGGAAAGACCCAGAATCATACTTCAGGGATTTGGCCCAACTCAAGCAAGTTGGAAGTTTGGAGAGTTACATTGGAGATTTCCAGAAATTATCAGTGATGGTTCCTAACATCTCAGAGAGATGGTTGGTGGTACTATTTATTGAAGGATTAATGGAGCCTATGAAAGGTTGGATTAAAGCCTTTGATCCTCCTACTCTTCAGGAGGCTATGAAGAAGGCTAGGAGCATGGAGCTGTCAACACCACAGAATAAGTTTGTATCCAAAGGATCTTCTTCGTATCGAGATAATAAATCCTTCTCTAAGAAGAAGAAGAACAAACCAGATTTCAAGGGAAAATCAGCAGCACCTTTGGATCGTGACACACTCAATGATTTGAGGAAGAAGTTGTGTTTCTATTGTAAGGGGCCTTATGATGCAAATCATGATTGTCCCTTGAGACCAAAGGGAAAGGCTAATAGAGTAATGTGGGCATATTATGAGGATTCTGAATCAGAGAAATCAGATCTGCAATCTGATTCTGAAGATTCAGGGACCAAGCATGAGGAAGAGAAGCATGAAGGTGAAGAGGAACATGAAGGAGCAACAAGGCAACATGATGCCCACATCACTAGTATCCAACAGGAGGGTTCATTTAGGATGCGTGGGGTCCTAGCAGGGCAAAAGATAATCACTCTTCTTGACATAGGGGCAACTCACAACTTCATTGATGCTCGTTTGGTTGATAGGAGAGGCATCCGGACAGAGGAATTTGAGGGGATAAGAGTTAAGGTTGCAGATGGTTATACCCTCAAATGTGATAGGAGAATTCCAGACTTGCCCATACGCTTGAACAACTATGAGTTCAAGACAGACTTCTATGTGGTGAACATGGGTGATACTGACATGGTGCTTGGCATGAGATGGTTACATGATATTGGGAAATTCACACTAGATCTTAGAGAGATGGAGATGTCTTTTCAGGTTGATGGAAAGACTCATGTTCTTAAGGCAATCAGAGACTCTAGTTTTAGGATGATCTCATTCAGGAGGCTGGCAAGGCTAGTGAGACATGATATGGTAGAGTGGGTAGCAGAATGTGTGTTGATGCCTACACAAGGGGAACAACAGAAACCATAATACCATCCAGATATCCAGGAGTTAAGGATTAAGCATACGAAGGTGTTTAGCGAGATTCCTCCAGGCAGACCTCCAGATCGAGGGATTGAGCATATCATCGAGTTGGAGGAGGGCGCCAAGCCCATAATAATCACTCCATACAGACATCCCAAGCGTCTCAAGGATGAAATTGAAAAGACAATTAAGGAGTTGTTGGCCATGGGACATATCAGACCAAGTAAGTCTCCTTTTGCATCTTCAGTAGTGCTGGTTAAGAAAAAGGATGGTACATTGCAGATGTGTATTGATTACAGACTCTTGAATAAGAGAACAATAAAGAAAAGATATCCCATCCCCAAAATTGATGAGTTAATAGATGAGTTACATGGTGCATGTTTCTTCTCTAAGATTGATCTGAGTTCCAGTTATCATCATATTCGGGTTAGAGAACAGGACATTGAGAAAACCGCATTTAGGTGCCATTGTGGGAATTTTGAGTTTATGGTTATGCCATTTGGGTTAACCAATGCTCCAGTAACATTTCAGTCTACAATGAACAGGGTCTTCCATTCACAGTTGAGAAGGTATGTGTTGGTATTCTTTGATGATATTTTGGTGTACAGTAAAACATGGGATGATTATATAGCACATCTTGACATAGTATTGGGCATTTTGGGGAAAGAGTCCTTGTATGCAAAGGATTCTAAGTGTGACTTAGGGATGACAGAGTTACTATATCTTGGTCACATCATCAGTTCTAAGGGAGTACGTATGGACCCTGAGAAGATTAAGGCAATTGTTGAATGGCCTACACCAGTGAATCTTACTCAGCTTAGAGGATTTTTGGGGTTGTGTGGATTTTACCGCAGATTTGTTAATGGTTATTCACGCCATGCAACACCCCTCACAGACTTGACCAAGAAAGGGGCTTTCGTTTGGACACTAGAGGCGTAGGATTGCTTTGAGATGTTCAAACTAATTATGACTACATGCCCAGTGCTTGCTTTGCCAGATTTTTCTAAACCCTTTGAGCTACAATGTGATGCTTCAGGAGAGGGAATTGGTGCAGTCCTTATGCAGGACAAACATCCGATTGCTTTTGAGAGTCAGAAGCTTCGCGGTCCAGAGAGGGGATATAGCATATATGATAAGGAAATGTTGGCCATTATGCATGCATTGGCCAAATTCAGACAGTATTTGGTGGGCAGCAAATTTGTAGTAAAGACATACCACAACAGCTTGAGGCACTTCCTAAGGCAACGGGATCTTAATGATCGTCAACAAAAATGGGTGAGTAAGTTACAATCATATGACTTTGATATTTCCTTTGTTAAGGGAACACAAAATGTTGTGACCGATGCTTTATCACGACGTCCCCACTTGAGTTCTATGGCTGGTATTGTGGAAGATTGGAGGCACCTGATTGTGGCAGAGTATGTTAAGGACAGTTGGGCTACAGGGATTGTTGATGGATCAGTTCAGGATGATAGGTACACAGTTGTAAATGAACTTATCATTTACAAGGGGAGGATCTATTTGGTTCCAGGATCGGAAATGAAGATCATCATTTTGAGGGCCTTTCACGATGCACCTATGGCAAGACATCCTGGCTATTTCAAAACTTATAAACAGGTACGGGAGAGGTTTACATAGAAGGGCCTTAAATCAGATGTGTTACAGTATGTTAGAGAATGTCCTGTTTGTCAGCAAAATAAACAGGAGCACACACACCCTGCAGGCTTACTTCAGCCACTTCAAATCCCTGACAGGAAGTGGGAGTGTTTGTCAATGGATTTCATCACTGGCTTGCCTAAAGCCTAGGGGCGAGATTGTATCTATGTGGTTGTAGATCGTTTGACTAAATTTGCTCACTTCTTTCCGATCACATCTACATATTCAGCTATTCAGGTAGCAGAGTTGTTTTTCTAGGAGGTATTCAGGCTGCATGGGTTACCTTGGAACATTGTCAGTGATAGAGATAGCCGATTCATGAGCCATTTTTGGCAAGAGCTATTCAGGCTATGTGGGACAAAACTCTCTCGGAGCACTAGTTACCACCCACAGACCGACGGACAGACAGAGATAGTAAATAAATGGGTGGAAGGGTATCTGAGGAACTACATCGCAAGACAGCAGAAGGGGTGGGTCAAGTGGTTATATCTTTGTGAGTATTGCTACAATACCACTTACCATCTCTCTATTCAGATGACACCATTTATGGCCTTGTATGGATATGATGCGCCTAATTTCCTGGACCTCTTGTTGAGTGACAGTCGTGTGCCTAGTGCTGGTGATCTCTTATAGGATAATCAGGACATTATGAGGGCTTTACGAGAAAATATTCAAAAGGCACAAAACCAACAAAAATAGTATGCAGATCAGAAGAGGGTTGAGCGCTCCTTTGAGGTTGGTGATATGGTGTACTTGATGTTGCAGCCTTACAGGCAGTCCACTCTTAAGAGGAGCGGAGCAGAAAAGCTTAAGCCATGTTACTATGGTCCTTTCAGGATTATCAAGAGAGTAGGAGAAGTGGCTTATGAGTTGGAATTGCCTACTGACAATAGCGTACATAATGTATTTCATGTGTCTCGCCTCAAGAAGGCGTTAGGACATCGCGTGGTTCCCTCCACGACATTGCCACCATTGAATGATGAGGGAAAATTGATTTTGGTGCCAGAAGCTATATTGGATGTTCGTGAGAAGACTTTGCAGAAACGAGTTATCAGGGAATACTTGATCAAGTAGAGAGACTTACTAGTTGAGGATGCGACATGGGAGAGTGAGGAGATCTTGCAGCATCCTGAGTTGAGATTGCTTGGGGACAAGTAATTTCAAGAGGGGCGGACTGTAATGTCCCCTTCTAGTTGACATTGACATATCAGCAGGATTAGCCTATTAACAGCTCTCGTAGGCTAATGAGGCATGGTGAGAGAGTCATTTGGCAGTCATTTGACGATTACTTGGCTCAGTATTTGGTTGGAGTAAGGTTTTCCATCGTACATCATTATTGTTTCTATTTATGGAAACTTTATTTTTATAATTTGATGTTGAGATGCACTTTATTAATAATATTATATTTTTATATTTTATAAAGTGCAAATTAATTTAAAATATATTGGAACCTTCTAGAAGTCGAAAATAATATTATTTTTTATTGAGGCCAACCTTTAGAGGAAATGCATAAATAGACCTTGAGGTCTCACTATTGAGCATCCAGATTTGATGTTGATGATTGGTGATTTCTTCGTGAGCATTTGTGGAGCCAAGTGGTCTGCAGATAATCAATTGATCTTTGGGAACGAAAACTCCCATTGATTGCATAACTAAGGGAGTGAAATATCTCTTGAAGGGTTGTAGATTGGAGGTGATATTTCAGTCACTTCATTGGACAAAATTTGTGGCCAAGGGCCAATTTTTGAAGACTACGATTATAGGAGCTGATTTGCATTGAAGAGTAGTATTTGTGGCATTGATTATTTGAAGGGAAAGGACAGATTTCAATTGGGCAAATTCTGAAGCTAAGTCTGAAGTAAAATAGGGACGCCATTGGAGACCTCTTTTTATTCATTAGAGCTCATATATGCATCGATTCTTCTTGGAGATTGGGGCGCTTCCTTCCTTGGTCATTGCTGATGATGTTTGGAGTTAGTAGAGGCTTGAATTCATTGCAAATTATTTTATTTTGAAAATCAGATCTGAACAAGGGCGGCTACTTCAGAAAATTATTTTGATGTCCCATGAATTTCATCCTCCAAGTCTATTGCTTGCTTCATCATCAGGGATTCAAGGCGCCATCAAGCTACAGGTTCCTTATTTATTTTGAGCTATTTTCATGACATTTAGTTGCATTGTAATAAGCACTGTTGTAGGTGAAAGTTCAGATCAAATTCAAGCATTTTAATTATATGTATGAAAGCCAAGAGTCTTGGCCATTTCATTTTCATTGTAGAAGGTTGCATTGTCGATAATAAATCTGAAGTTGGGAGTTCTCTATTGAATTATTGTCTATTTGAAAGTTAAGAGGATGTATGCCAACTGTTTGACATAATGCCTATAGGCTGTAGCTGCATATTTAGCTCATGAAACTTCATCTATTGCATTTGAAAATACAAAAAGAAATCTGCATTGCATCTAGGACCTTGTCTAAACATCATAGAAGTCTTTGCAAGTAATATATACATTGGATATCATTGGGAAAAACGTTTATGCACTCAGACCAGCAAGTTACAAGGTTGCACATGAATTGTTTGACAAAATTTCAAACAGCAAATTAGGGCAAATTGTGATCAGTTTGAGCAAGGCTCATACATGGGCACAACGTATGTATAAACAACACCGGAAATTGGAAATTGGAAGCGAGATGGAAAGTGTGTGTGTAACCGGAGCAGGAGGGTTCATTGCCTCCTGGCTTGTCAAGATGCTCTTGAGCAGGGGCTACTCTGTAAAAGGAACAGTCCGCGACCCTGGTCAGTATTTCTATTTACTGTTTTTAACAGGGGGCCTCATCCCCTGCATTAATGTAAATATTTACAAGCTATTTCAACTAGTTATCAATGATGAGGATTATATGCGCAGATGGTAAAAAGTATGAGCATCTCAGAAAGATGGAAGGAGCAGAAGAGAGGCTTCAACTTGTCAAGGCTGATATTTTAGACTATGACAGTTTGATAACAGCTATCAAGGGTGTAAAGGAGTCTTTCACACGGCTTGCCCTATTATTGAAGATCCGGTATGTCCCTTTTAAACATCATGCAGGTTGTTTATTCAATTGATTAGCTGATCAATATAGATTCGTAGGATTTTTACTGTCTAAGAACTGGTCTGCACTGGACTTGGTCTCTCTGACCTGCAAATTATGTGACATTTAAGCTGGGCACACTTAAATGGTTGATTTTAAATTAATAAGAGATTTGATGGATGGGCACAGGCACAAGTGCTGCAGCCGGCTGTGAAGGGCACTCTAAATGTGTTGAAGGCCTGCACCGAAGTGGGAGTGAAGCGTGTAATCCTCGCGTGCAGCATCGGTGCCATTTACCTCGACCCCAACAGGAATCCGCAAGACATAGTCGATGAAGACTGCGGGAGCGACCTTGATTACTGCATCCAAACCAAGGTAAATTAAATGCACCATTTTAATTTGTATAGCTCAAAGACTTATGGATACATTTCTTAAGCTCCATTATTGTTAAATTTCAGAATTGGTATTGCTATGCAAAGACAGTAGCAGAGAAAGCCGCGTGTACGTATGCAGAGGAGGTGGGTATGGAGTTGATAAGGATTAATCCCAGTATTGTGTTGGGTCCTCTGCTCCAACCCACTTTGAACTTCAGCACTGCTCATGTTTTGAAATATTTAACTGGTGAGCTAATATTATCCTGATTCTTTTCTGCTTTCCCACTCATGCTAATTGCTATGCTATGAGATTAATTGTTTTAATTTGGCGTAGGGTTGGCGAAGACATATGCAAACGCAACTCAGGTTTACTTTGATGTGCGAGATGTGGCGAGAGCGCATGTATTGCTCTACGAAAATCACTCTGCCTCTGGTCGATATCTGTGTGGAGAGAGAAGCCTGCACAGAGGAGAGCTCGTGGATATGTTAGCACAACTGTTCCCACAGTACCCACTTCCTACCAAGTATGGATTTTTACTATTGCCATTGCCTCCTTCCTATTAACTCTGAATACTTATGACATGATTTGGGTTTTCACAATGTCCATCTTCTCCTATAGGTGTTCAGACCAGGAAAATCCAAGGAAAGTGGCATACAAATTCAGCAATCAAAAGCTGAGGGAATTGGGTCTCTCATTTACGCCCATAAAAGAGTGTTTGACTGATACAGTAGCCAGCCTTAGGGACAAGGGATTTCTTCGGGCTGGTTTAACCAGCACACTCTAAGCGTTGACCGCTTAGATGGCTGATGTGGGCCCTCTAAACCTTCCATTTCTTTTACTATTTTCCTTTCCTTTGTCTCTCCTCTGACTGTTTAAGTTTGAATTCAATTTTGAATCTCTCCCGTCCAATCCATTGAAATGCAGCCCGCACATTTCTGTCCTATCATTTTGCGATGCATATTGAGCGTGGCTAACAGAACTTGGCATACAGATAGTGTTGTTGGTATTCGCTTGCCCTCACAAATGCTTTGGCGCTGCATGGATCAGATTCTGCTTCCACTTCATCAAAGTGGCTATCTTCTAACGCTTCATAGTTTACTGAGTTCATCTAGAATTCAGAAGAGTCTCTTCAGGCGGGGAGGATCATCGTTGCTGTGCAGTAGAAGGAAATGCTTGCATCTATCCGGTGATTTCTCCAATTTCTACTTCGACCAATATTTAAGCTTCTTATTTTTGTCCTCTCGTTAGATAGCTCCTCCGAAATTGGTCAAGAGCTTAATATTGTAATGTTGGCGCTGTAACTCTACTCATGCGCAGTCAGAGATATGAAGTTGCCTATCTCCTCCTATCGTGAAAATTGGCAGAACAAAATTTTGATATCCAAAACCACCGTGAAAATCTTGTTGGAGTCCTTTTGGTTCCCAGCATCTTGTAAAGCAATATGTACACATTTTTAAAAAAAAATAAAAATTCGTTAGGCATTAATTTAGGTTGATTAATTAAATATGCAGTTAATTAAGTGTAAATTAATTTGTTAATCAATGTTATTTAGACTTAATAAATTAGATTAATTTTAATAGAGTTGTTTTTTAAAAATAATTGTATTAGTGAGGATTTTTACTTCTATCATCAAAGAGTAATATGTATAATTATAGTTCTGATTAACTTGATTTATCTTCACTTCTTTTATTTTATTTTTAATCTAAAGATCAGTAGCATTTAAGGATATGTTAATTTGAGGAATTTCTCTTATTGTTAGAACTAGACATGTTCTCCTAGGTCAACTCCCTCCCTTAAATGAGTAAACAATAGAAGAAATCACTCTTGGGTCATTCTCCTAAGATGATTTTGGAGATCTAGATTCCTTTTATTATATCAATTGAAGTGTCTTCTTCCCTAAATGTGAATAAGAAACAATTGGATGGCCAACCAAATTCAAATAAATATCTTTAAATACATAAAGTTATATAGCAATAAATTACATTAATACTTTTTTATTTGGTTCAATGGCTCTAGGAAGGAAAGTAAAGTGTAGGATTGAAGAAAATTTGAGTTAAAGTTTAGTTATGGTTCAAAAGTTATGAACAAAATAGTAAACGAATATATTTCGGCCATCAAGACAAAAAGGTGAAAAAATTAATGAAACATTTATGGATTAGTACATATAGAGGTATAATAAATGAAGAATGCGTGGGGATGTGGATCAATTTTGATAAGGTATGGATAAATGATGTGGGAATGTGTAAAAGTGGAGTAGCAACATGGGGGAAAAAGCTTGGCTTCACACAAGATTATGACATTTTTCAATGGGTATATGTATCAAGACATTCTCTTAAAATGGACAAAAAATACTAAAAAGGAAATGACATTAGTATAAAAAATTCATAATTACAACTTTACATTAGATAATCTAGGCTAATCAAATAAATGTAAACAATCAATATAAAATTAATTTACATGTAATTAGGGAACAATGATGAAGAATAAAAGTTGAAATTTTATAGAATCCAATTATAAATGCTTTGATGGGTAAGAATCAATTATGACCTATGGTCATTATTTGATTAAAATTTTGTGTTGAGATCTCATTCATCTTCATCTTCCTTGTGTCAAACTATCAAGGTGGTGATTACAAACACCTTTTTAAGGAGATTTCTAGAACACTACAATCAAGTTATATTATAGACAACATGCACAACCATATAAATGGCTTAAATATAGTTGTCCCAAAATCCAAAATGATAATAAGTGCACATTGAATGCCTTAAAATACTAAGACACAATAATCGTTTACACAATACATGTGCCAAGTCAACCCATAATGGCTAGTAGGAAAGGGTTATAGCCTAGAAATTCATATTTAAAATTTAAGAGTTTGGGATCAACTTTAAGCCACTAAAGATTGACCTATAACAAAAATGTATAAGTTTTGAGGCAATAAATGAATGGTGTGGACATGGCTTTGCATGTAGGATAATAAAAAATGTGTAAATAGTGAATATATGAGAATGCATAAATAAGTATGGGATAAGGTTGAATGCATTGAAATGGTTATAAATGAATATAAAATGGATTGGGATAACCATAGAGTCATAAGCCAAACTTGTCATTAAATTAAGATAATCCATCAAAATACCCCATAACTATATGGGAATTAGTAGGAGTGTACAAATTTCACCATTAGATTTAGCCCCCAATTTGAGGTGAATGGGAATTTAATATGTGCATTTCAAATTATATCGAAATTCTTAGTCTTGAAATGAAAAGTAAATATCCAAACATTTAAAAAGGATATTTAGTCTATGTAAATTAATTGACCACTATTGGGTTATTCTTTTGTTCTTCTCCTTACAATGAGTAATCCATAGGGACTTACAAAATAGAAAAGATATACACTATTGTAGATATCCAAATTTGGACACTTAATTTATCCAAATTTATCACTTTTCATCTAAACATCCTCGTATCCGAGTTAATTAAGTAGTATTACTATTATTTAATTAATATCCTTAATTCTGCCAAATCCCTAAGGTATTTAATTAATAATTAAATACCTTACCCTCCTTAATCCCTTTTCATCAAATGAATTAAATAAATATTACATTTATTTAATTCCTCACATGTCATTTTCATCTAATTCTAATCCATCTCCTAATCTCTTCATTAAGGATGTGCACATGCCTAATCCTTGATTAGGATGTGTCACATCCTCCAAATTTTGTAAGTTGGCTTCTAATCCTCATTAACCCCTAATTATCTTCTAATTACTGATTAGTTAAGCCTAATTAGTACCTTAGTCAAATCTCCCCATCCCCCAAAGAATTTTTAATCCCTTTTTATTCACCCTAGGTTCCCCTCTTCCCCATGTGAATTTTTAATTCACATTTTATTCCTTCTAAAATCCCCTTTTCCCATGCATCTTCTAGAATCTTTGACTTGTCACATCAAGTCACATGTGACCAACTCCCACATTTTTGGAGACGCTCTCTTATCCACTAGATCCTCCCAAGCATGTGAAGTTTTAATTCACATTTATTCCTCCAAGGAATCTTCTCATCTCTCAATGTACTTCCAAGGTACATGTCCTTCTTACACATCATGTACCTCCCTTCCACATCATCTACACATCATCTCACCCTTAGCCACTTCACATTCCACATGTCAAAATGTGATGGATTGTGAGCTCTCAACTCACCTTGGCCCTTCATCTTGGCTTTGATGGATAAATCTCAACTTTCAAATTCTCCTATAAATACCCCCTCCTCTAAGGCATTTAAGAACACTTAGTCATTTTGCAACTAAATGTTGTCATTTTGTGCACTCATCTAGCCATCCTTTTATCTATTTGCATTTGCATCCAATCATATAGTTAAATCTTACATTTAACTACATCAAGAGCCATCCAAGGAGCATACAAAGTAATCCAAAGTCAAGGGATAACCAAGGAGTTTCAGCTACAAAGGGGAGGTATAACCATTTGTCATCATCTTTCTCTTTTTCTCTTTGCATTAACAAATTTCTTAGGCTAATCTTGAGGGGTTTCTTTGTATTTTTCCATTGCATTTTTAGTTGTTTAGAATAGGTAAAATATTTGGATATCATATTTCTAGCACACTCGGTGGGACCCACAAGCAGGTTCCTCAATTTCACATTTGTTGTTGTTGAGCTATTTGCAGGAATACGTCGCAGAAGGGCGACTGTGCCCTCCTGGTGACTGCAGAAGGGCGACTGTGCCCTCCTGGTGACTACAGAAAGGTGATTACGCCCTCTGTTTCACTGCAAAAGGGCTACTACGCCCTTGTCTGGATTTTTAGCCTACTGACCTTTTCTGCAGAAGGGCGACTACACCCCCTTGGTTGAACTTTTTGTACTAACATTTTCTGTAGAAGGGCGACTACGCCCCTTGGTTGAACTTTTTGTGCTAACATTTTTCTACAGAAGGGAAACTACGCCCCCTTGGTTGAACATTTTGTACTAACGTTTTCTGCAGAAGGGCAACTACACCCTTTGGTTGAACTTTCTATGCTAACATTTTCTGCAGAAGGGCGACTACGCCTCCTGGTTGAACTTTTTGTGCTAACATTTTTCTGCAGAAGGGCGACTATGCCCCCTAGTTGAACTTTCTATACTAGCGTTTTCTGCAGAAGGGTGACTACGCCCCCTTGGTTGAATTTTATGTACTAACATTTTCTGCAGAAGGGCGACTACGCCCCTTGGTTGAACTTTTTGTGCTAACATTTTTTTGCAGAAGGGCGACTACGCCCCTTGGTTGAACTTTCTGTGCTAACATTTTTCTGCAGAAGGGCGACTACGCCCCTTGGTTGAACTTTATGTGCTAACTTTTTACTGTAGAAGGGCGACTACGCCCTCCTATCAGCACTGCAGAGGGGTGAATATGCCCCAAAACAACACATTTTGAAGGGTAAAACGACCATTTTAGCCTCGATTTTGTTCCTATTTTTTGTTGTTTTCATGTGCTAACCCCCTAACATTGTTTCTTGTAAGGGTATTTGTGTTTTTGCTAACATTTTACAGCATATTCTTGTGTAATTGATGAAGAATGCGGGATAAAACAACTAACATTTGCTTGCAGGGCCATCCATTAGTTCAGATTTTTAAAACTATCCTTGTTGTTTTCGTTAATATAAGAACATAGTTTAATTAGGGGAAGTAATATTCATTGCTTGCTGTGTCTATCTTTTTGTGTTACCCAAAGGGGGCATTAGTTTGTTTTCACTTTCCCCTTGCACTTCGTGTGAGCCTGGGGAGTAGTTGGAAATGATTAGTGCTTTCTTTCTAGTGGGACCTGCTTGGGGATTTCATCACCCCAAGGGACGATTCCAACCACGTGTACTGGCAGGGTACATACAAAGGGGGGAGAGAAAAATTTGTACCCAATTCCAGTCGCGTCATAATTGGCAGAGCATCGAAGCTAGGGTGACACCTAGATAGATATGAAGAGTTGGTCTGAACCCTTCAGTATCTCACTGGGGTTCCCGACTCACGCTTGTGACAGGCTAGTTTTTACGATTGTGCCTCATGTACCGAGAGTATATCGAGGACTCCCTAGAAACCTTGTGCATCCTAGATTAAGACCTCATTAGTCGTACCCTTAACACTAATCATAAGATTATGTTTGCTTGAAAGTATTTTCTTGTGAGAAACCAGTAGACTTTTTGAAAAATTGGCCTTATTATTGTCATTTTAAAGTCCTTTTCATAGTCATTTTCATCAAACCAAGTCCCTGTTTACTGCAGAAGGGCGACTGCACCTTCTGATTTACTACAGAAGGGCGACTGTTCCCTCTGATTTACTACAAAAGGGGGACTACGCCCTTTGATTCACTGCAAAAGGGTGACTACACCCTCCTGGCTATTGCAAAGGGGCAAATTTTCCCTCCTGGGTAGCCAAAATCACCCCGTTTAGCTTCGTATAGCCTCTAAACCATCGTTTAATCATTCCAAACCTCTGTATAATCATTCCAAGCTTCTATTTTATCATTCTAAACCTCTTTTTGATCATTCTAAAGCTCCATTTTATCATTTTGAACCTCTATTTAGCCATTCCAAACCTTTGCTTAGCCATTCCAACATCTATTTGACCAAGTAGTCTTTCATCCCTTTTGATTCCTCCGTTTACTTGTTTCAAGTAATCTTTCATCCATTCCAAGCATCCATCTCCTCATTCTAAGAGTTGTTCATCCTTTCTAATCAATTGTTTACTCGTTTCGAGCTTTCAATTGTTCATCCATTCCAAACAATCATTTACCAATTTTGAGTGCTTGTTCATCCACTCCTATCATTCGTTTTCCCAATCAAATCATCTATTTCCTCAATCTGATTATCTAACACCCCATTCCAATTGCCTGTCTCTTACAGCCTGTTTACCCACTTAAAGAGTCCACAAAGTAGTGAGGTGAATTTCCCCCTCAGTGGGGTGAATCTTCCCTGAAATAGGGTGAATCTGCCCTGAAATAGGGCAAATCTACCCTGAAAAAGGGAAAATTTGCCCCTCTGTGAGGGCATACTCGCCCCAGAAGGGAAAATTTTCCCCTCTGTGAGGGCATACTCACCCCAAAAGGGAAAATTCACCCCTCTGTGAGGGCATAGTCGCCCCTTTATGAGGGAAAATTCGCCCCTTTGTGAGGGCAAATTCGCCCCTCTGTAGCAAAAATTTGGCAAACAAACATATCCAGTTCCCAAATCCGATCGGTGAAACCAATCCCATCATATCTTTCAATCCAATCCTAATTCTAAGCACTCGTTCACTCGTTCTTAGTACTTGTTCGTCTATTTCGAATCTTCTTCCCCTCATTCTGAGAGTCATTCATCCGTTCTAAGCACCCATTTGCCCATCATCAACACCTTTTCATAAGTTATCATTTTATCACCAAAATTGCATAAGTGCTACTCAGAACATCATTAGAGTGCATATTCATCATCAAATTATCCATCCCAATCACCTAAACTTTGTTTTGAGAGTTTTGATTTTTTATGCCCAAACTTCCGGAGGCCATAACTTTTGACGTGGGTGTCTGTTTGAGCTGAAATTTTACAAATGTTTGCGTTATGAGGTGGCATGTGGATTCTCAACCGACTTTGAGTCGGTTGGACCCCGTTCCGCCACATTTTTGGGGCCTCAAACTTTCATCTTGACCCTCAAAACCTCAATTTAGTGTTTTTTTTAGTTTTTGAAAAATTGTTTTCATTAATAACTCGGAATGCATGTCTCAAATTTGGGAGGTTAGTTGGCAATTCATCCTATCTTAGTTTTGGGTATTTCTGGGGAAAAAACTGGACTCTCAAAAGTATGTTCGTGAAGTTTCCTAAAATGGCAAAATTTGACAATTTTTTAAAATTGCCAAATCTAAAAAAAATTGATTGTCAGCACCTTACGTCATTTAAACCCCAAAACTTGGTGTAGAATCAATCCCATCACATCCTCCAATCATTCTAGGCTTCAATCCAGCCCTAATCTGAGCTTTAATCTAATCCTAATCTGAGCTTAACCAAAACCCTAATCTGAGCTTTAATCCATCTGCAGTCAAGATCTTTGGATATCGAAACAAATCTTAAGATCCCTCCATCCATATTCTTAAATTTCATCCTATTCAACCTTTTGTCTATTCCACAATTCAATCTCCTAATTCGAGCATTCGTTCATTCAATCCCCGTCAATTGTTTACTCATTCTGAGTAATCTTTCATCTATTCCAAACCTTCATCCTCTTGTTTTGAGAATCATTCATCCATTGTGAGTGGTTGTTTACTTGTTTTGAGTAGCCGTTCATCCCTCTTGATCATCTATTTACTCGTTTCGAGTAATCTTTCACCTATTCTGAACCTCCTCTCATTCTAAGCAGTCATTTGTCCATTTCTCCAATCAAATCATCATTTTCCCCATCCAAATCCCCTGAACCTCGTCTCAGGTTATTATCCAAATTGACCTAAGTATCTGATCTGATCGTCATCATCAACATCCACTTAGGATTTTCGTCCATCCTAAGTTAATCATTATTGTCGGCCCAATCAATCCATTTTCAATCTCAAAGTGGATTCAGTGCCGCAATCGTCCATTCATCCTTTAATATGATCAATCAGTATCCTACGTCACCTAGGGTAATCTCTGAATGGTTTTTACGGTCCCTTTCGTCATCCTATCTGATCCCTCAGTCTATCTTATCAATCATCGATCGATCTTATCCAATCCAATCCAATCGCATCCCTATCCAATCACCTTTGACCCAATCAATCTACTTCCATCTCGAAGCAGATTCGGTGTCATAATCATCCTTTGATAATCAAATACGATCATTAGAATCAATCCCATCGCATCATCCAATCATCCTAATCTAAGCTTTTCATTCCCATCCAAAATCTTGTATCCATCTTCTTTATCCTTTCACCATCATGAATCCTTATCCTCCATCAATAGTGGTCAAGGGAAACCCTAATTACGTCAACAATGATAATGAAAGTCTTGTCAATCAAGAAGAATGTGACATAGATCCCCTTGACACTATCATTGCTAGTAAGCTTTCTCCACCCACTTTCCAAAATCCAATCACGCCTTCGAGATATCCTGTTATGTCTTCATCCATGCCTAATCATGTTGCTTATGCTACCTTTGACAAGGGATATCCATCATATCCATCATATCCTTCATCTACATCATCCTCTTATCCTAGTTTTCCATCACAATACTCCTATCCTAATCCCCCGCCCATATCCTCCTATCTCAATCCTTCATCCGCATATACCCACTACCCTAATCTTCCATACCAATCTGCTCACCCTAATCCTACATTCACACCTTCCTATCCTAATCCAACATCCACACCAACCTATCCTAATATAACATTCACACCTTCCTATCCTAATCCAACACCCAGACCAACCTATCTCAATCCACCACCTCAATCTTCCCATCCTAATCCACCATCCCAATCTCCTTACTACAATCCACCATCTGCATCCTCATGTCCTAATTCACTATTCCAATACCCCTATCTTAACCCTTCATCTAATCTTATTCCCCCATCTATTCCCAGTCTTGCATCCAATCCCATTCCCCCATCTAATCCTAGTCCCCCAATCCATAGCCCTAATCCCCTACCAATCCCTAATCCTTCATCCACTCCTACCACGCCATCTCAGCCTAGAGTATTCAAGTATCTCACTCTAGAAGTTCTCCAAGGATTTATAGAAAAGAAGACATCTCCCACTCCACACCTTAAAGTTGTGGAATCATGCCATCCCAACCCATCATCCATGATCATTAGTGACGAGACCCTTCTCCACCCAACACCTATCATTGATGATCCCACCCCTAGCACCACTCAAACCTTCGAAACCATCACATCCTCTAAATCCACTGAGCCCCCATCTCCTACCATCACATCTACTGATCCATTAAATACCCACCTTAAGCCCAAATCCAATCCACTAAAATCCATTCGATGGTATCTCAGATCCTCCATCTTTCCATCTCCCCCACTTGAGGAGTCTCTCCAACACTCTGTCATCATTCCATCCACACAAGATGAGTCATGCCAAGAGATTGATCCAGAGCATACCAACATATCCTCTTCTCTTGATCAAGATCCTGCCATCCCATCTAGTCCACCTCAAGATCTGGGTCATCATTCATCCATGATCCCATTGTCTCCACCCAGCTCCATCTCCATCATGAACCCACACCACAAATCTAGGATCCTATCCTTATCCCATGATACCTCCGTCCACCACCACATCCAAATCTTCCTCCATCATCCTCTCCCTCTTGTCCCCCATCATCACCTAAAACTACTATCCCACCACTTTTCCCTTGGTACTCTGCGTTGTCCATGGTGGCCTCCTGTGAAGAAAAACATATGAATTAATATATACCACCCATCATCTCCCACCTAATAATGGACTGCATCATGTTTTCAGAATAACCCTACCGTCCTATCATGGATCACATGCTCAAGAAATGAACTATCAAGGAAAAGGTGAAGCCTTCACCAGGCAAGGTATTTGGAGCCAAAATAAATCGAGGCAGTCTGCATCGCAGGTCTTGGACTTTTCCCAAGACTCTAATCAAAGATGTTGGGGTACAGCTCTGGGGCATCCTCAACGAGCCTTTTCCAAAGAAATGTCGTCTTCCCATAAGCCCCTTTGGGATCATATCTTTCCATCCCTCCTCCTCTGATGTAGCCTCAAGTATCCATATTCCTCCTTCATCTGCTCCATCCATTTGGGTGCCATCCTCCATCCATATCCCATCCTTCATCTACTCCATCCATCTTGGGTTCTTGCCATCCCCTCCACCCACTGTATGTCCTTTGGGCCCTATGCCTCAAATCCTCCTCCATCTCATCCTATCCATCCTTTCATCCATTCATCACCTATCCATGTCATCCATCATAAACATCCCACCCGCATGTCCCCTAATCAGGATCAACAAAGGCACATACCTGCACATCCTCCATCTACACATAATCCCTATAATCTTACCTTCATTGCTCCACATCATCCATCTCCTCGCACCCATCCCATTGCTATCAAAAGCACTTTGGGTGTTAAAACAAGAATGTATGAATCTAAACATCCACATGAATCTAAAGCTTCCCATGTCCCCTCTAAACGACATGTTGAAGAAAAGAAAAATTAAATCCAAAATCAAAATCAAATCAGTAGCCCGCAAAGGTCCACAAAAGAAAAGATCAAAACCATGTGGATCCCAAAGAAAAAATATGCAATTCCATCAAATGAAAAATTTGTAAGAACATCCAAAGTTTCTAATCCAAAAGCTAATCATACACCCCTTTCATCTCCTAAGTCTTTTTTGGGCCCTTGTGTTCCAAAATTCGCCATCCAGTCTCCTCCATTACCCCCCGCATTCTCCATCCATTAATACTCCTATCATTTCACATTCATCACCATATGTGCCAATGTTGGTCCTAAACTCACCACCCCATCACACATCCACCCCATCATTCTATCCATACCCTTTCCAACATCCAGCCTATTACTTTACATATCTTCCCCATCAAATCCCTCTAATTCATCCTCTTGCATAATCCATTTATTCTAATAAGATTGTACCAATGTGCAACAGTTGGTTCGAATAGGGGCTCTTAATGCCTCATATAGAACTTGATTTTTGATTCCTTTATCCATATCCTTATTGCATGTCTTTTAAATCCACTTATTCACCTCCCTATCCTTATTCATTTCCTTCCGCGTGCTATCAAAGTCAAAATCCGAAAATACAGAAATCCAAAAAAGGAATTAAAAATTAAAAAAATAGTAAAGAGAAATAATCCGTCAATGGTGAAAACTTGGAAAACCGGCGCCGGATAAATAGGGCGGCAGCAACAGGCATCAATAATGTAAAATCCTATCTGCGCGGGGGTGGCTTCGATGTCACGTCCCTCCATCCGGCTATGCTTCACCTTTAATAGCTGCGGCTAGCTATTTTCGTCTTCTTCACCGCCGATATTCCACATCCACCATCATATCCCGTTTATCTCCATCATAATGCTGGTCTGCCAGTCAAATAGGGGCACCTATCTATACATGCTTTGGCCACCTCTTGGTATACATTCCCTTCATCCATGCTCTGTTGTATTCCTTGGTCACCCATCCTATCCTCCTCTAGTTATCTCCTTTTCCCATCCTCTCGTCTTCCATCCCTCATGCCTCATCATACATAACATATCTAGAGTGGGGGCATCTACTTCCTTTGTGACATAGTCCTTGGAGACATCATATATCATAACATCCCTTCATCTCCCTATCCATATATCACAGCATCCCTTTCATCTCCCCATCCTTATCTTCCTATCCATCCAAACAAATCCCTTCCATCCCCCATCCCTATCTCTCTATCCATTCTTTCATCTTTATCCCCATCCCATCTCACAATCCCTTGTCATTGGTATCTAGATATAGGCCTCCCTCCATGCAACCCAATGCCATTTATCTAATCTTCATCACTCCTACTTCTCTTGCACATCTTTCCAATTCCCTGTCACCTTTCATCACTCATCTATCTATCATATCATCCTCCCAAGTCATTTTAATGATTTGGATAACTATCCCATCTTTGAGCTTTATGTGATTGTCATCATCTTATCCAATCCAACAGGTCTATCCTATCTCATCATATTGGTCCCATTTTTTTATCCACTTATCCTATCATCATCCTTTATCCATCATTTATCTTTGGTCTTTTGTCGAACTACGTTGCCCTTGTGCTTTCACGTAGGCAAGGTCGATCACTTGATCCGCCCACGAGGCTCCTCTATTGTCTAGCGTCGATCTTTCTACTCTGTCCATCCACTCCAAGTTATCATCTATCATCAGTATTTTCTTTTGTCTCTCTAGTCCTTGTCATCCACCATCAGTTTTCATCGTCCTCTTTCTGCTTTTATCCATGGCCAGTTGACAACCTTTTATTGAACTACGAGGGCTCTATGCTTTCAAATAGGCAAGGCTAATCTTTGATCGGCCCCCAAGCCCCTAGTTCTTTAGGTGTGTCAATCTCATGTCTTGTCTTCCTTGTGTCGTGTCATCAAGCTATGCCCTTATCCAGCTGGTTCTTAACAAATGAGATCCACTCATATCATGAGATCTAATCGGTTTTGAATACCCTGTGTCATATCGATCTTTTATTTTAGTAACCATCATCGGTCTCAACAGGATGCATCCTTCCTAACAGACCTCATCAATCCCATCAACCCCCTTGATCCTATGGCAAAGGACATTTGAATTTGATTGTGATATTTTGATACATTTGGCTTTTGTTTATCATTTGAGCTCCCTATCATCACTTGTCAAGGCCATCATGATCCATCATATTATGGTGTGTTTTGATTGCTCAACATAGGGACATATCTTGATCTTTTTATGTCTATTTTTGTCTTCTTGGTTATCCCACATAGTACCCACCAAGATCCCTGAGGTCTTGTGTTACACTGGGGCATCCTTTTGTGCTTGTGGTTATCTCAATACCTGACCCAACCAAGGTCTTCATGACTTTGGGGTGTTGGGATATCCTTCTTGTTTGTTGTGTTTGTTTCATGCATTAGACACTAATACGCCTTGGTTCCACATACCCTAGCACTTGGTGTCTTATGCTATAGCAAAAATCAGTGCTCCGAAGATGGAAAATTGTATTAGGATTTCATTTCACTTCGACCGTCTTGCATGCATCAATCCTCTCATCTATCCAAATCCCCCCATCCATTCCTCCTCCATCCTCATCACACATCTCTATCCAATCCCCATCCATTCCATTTAGCCTGAATCATCTAATCGCATCCTTGGTCTCGTCCCTAGCCTTGTTACAAGCCTCGATCCAATCATCCTCATCATCGGGATGTATCCTTCCCTCATCAACAACCCTTTTTATCGAGATGTATCCTTCCCTATCCTCGTGTTGTTTTGGGATGTATCCTTCCCTCATCAACAACAATTTCATCAATCCTCATTAGAATGTATCCTTCCCTATCCTCATGTTGTTTTAGGATATATCATTCCCTCATCAATGACACTCCATCCATCATCCACCCATTTTCACTTGTAGCTTGACTGGGGCAACATCATCTTCATCTTTGCATCATTTGTGCTTCCCAACCTCCTATCGCCTTTTCGTCCTTTCATATCCATCCCTTTGCATCCTCTTCCTCATATACTCTTGCATCGTTTCATTCATTTCGAAAGCACACCCGTGTTCTCTTAAACCTGCATGTCCTCTCGAGGGGGAATCCTCAATCCCTAATCTTCATCTTCACCCCCATCTTTTTTTTCCTTCCTAGTCACTCTTTTGAATGACTGAGGCATCTTTTCCAATCTAACCATCTCCTTCTAGGTTCTATATTTTAATATTCTTTGAAATGATGCTACTTCGTAACACCATCTCAAATAGGGGAAAAATGTAGACATCCAAATTTGGACACTTAATTTATCCAAATTTATCACTTTTCATCTAAACATCCTCTTATCTGAGTTAATTAAGTAGTATTACTATTATTTAATTAATATCCTTAATTCTGCCAAATCCTTAAGGTATTTAATTAATAATTAAATACCTTACCCTCCGTAATCCCCTTTTCATCAAATGAATTAAATAAATATTACATTTATTTAATTCCTCACATGTCATTTTCATCTAATTCTAATCCATCTCCTAATCTCTTCATTAAGGATGTGCACATGCCTAATCCTTGATTAGGATGTGTCACATCCTCCAACTTTTGCAAGTTGGCTTATAATCCTCATTAACCCCTAATTATCTTCTAATTACTGATTAGTTAAGCCTAATTAGTACCTTGGTCAACTCTCCCCATCCCCCAAGGAATTTTTAATCCCTTTTTATTCACCCTAGGTTCCCCTCTTCCCCATGTGAATTTGTAATTCACATTTTATTCCTTCTAGAATCCCCTTTTCCCATGCATCTTCTAGAATCTTTGACTTTTCATATCAAGTCACATGTGACCAACTCCCACCTTTTTGGAGACCCTCTCTTATCCACTAGATCCTCCCAAGAATGTGAATTTTTAATTCATATTTATTCCTCCAAGGAATCTTCTCATCTCCCAATGCACTTCCAAGGTACATGTCCTTACACATCATGTATCTCCCTTCCACATCACCTACACATCATCTCACCCTTAGCCGCTTCACATTCCACATGTCAAAATGTGAGGGCTTGTGAGCTCTCAACTCACCTTGTCCCTTCATCTTGGCCTTGATGGATAAATATCAACCTTTGAATTCTCTAGAGAATTCAAATTCTACTATAAATACCCCCTCCTCTAAGGCATTTAATAACACTTAGTCATTTTGCAACTAAATATTGTCATTTTGTGCACTCATCTAGCCATCCATTTTATCTATTTGCATTTGCATCCAATCATATAGTTAAATCTTGCATTTAGCTACATCAAGAGCCATCCAAGGAGCATACAAAGTAATCCAAAGTCAAGGGCCAACCAAGGATTTTCAGCTGCAAAGAGGAGGTATAACCATTTGTCATCATCTTTCTCTTTTTCTCTTTGCATTAACAAATTTCTTAGGCTAATCTTGAGGTGTGTCTTTGTGTTTTTCCATTGCATTTTTAGTTGTTTAGAATAGGTAAAACATTTGGATATGACAACTATAAAATAGATTGTCACACAAGTGGAGAAATAAAAAATAACAAGTGGTTTTAGTTGTCCACAAAAAGTGAGTAGAGAAATATAGTTCAGGATTAGACATTTTGCATGTATGAAAAGTGATACAAGAGTACTTTATATGATAAAAGGAAATTAAGAGATTATGTAGTAAGTTACATAATACTATGACAAGAAAACATAAGTAAAAGTAATTTGACTGTATTTACATGTAGATTATATCACATAACACATTACACATGAACTATCTAGAAACTTGTGGTATATTCTATTTCTCATATATCATGATATATATACATCTATGGGTGTAATATCTACTTATATATTAGTCCTTCTATTGCATTCAAATTCTATTATATTCTGCTTCATTCTATTCTATTACATTCTATTATGTCATATCACATATTCCACTATGTATATTTACATCTTTTGAGCCTATACTGATACCTAAGTATAAGAATTTGAGGGAGTATATTTGTTTACATATTTTACCCTTTTGATGTGCCGATGGTTAGCTAGAGAGGTTGCATATCCTTTGTTGTAGACAAATATTGTGGTAACATTGGCTCAATCTTGCTAACATCACCCCCCTTCAAAATAATATCTTCTCCTCAAAAACTCATGGCTCTAGCCTATTAAAACTTGACAAAATTATGGTTCTCCTATTTTTTAAATTATTTTAAAATAAATTTTTACTTTTTATGTAAATACCCTTGAATTTAGTGAAGGTAGCTTACCATTACTATAGTAATTAAATTTGACCCTTAAATTTTATGAGAGTGTTTTTTCCTTAAGCATTTGTGGATAAAATTTGAATGTATTTCACCACTTTTGAGGCTTCAATCAACATCCCTATCATAATATGCTAATTTGAGGCTTAACACTTCACACAATTGCTACAATGAAGCTCGGTATCTTACCTAAAGTATAATAATGTGAGGGAGACAATGAAGCCTAGTATCTTACCTAATGTGGCTACAAAGACTCATTCATTTGAGTTGAGGCATATTACCTTGTATTCATGTAGCCATCAAAAGATTCTTTGGAGGAGATGTAGGTGTTCATCCCTTCTTTTTTATTTACTCAAGATGGAATCTACATAATATTGCATGATTTAATGTAGCATTTCATGGAATATTACTATCATAACTCTTTGATAGGTAGCCCCAATATTTTTCAACCCAAATGAGATGACCTAATAGAAAAAGACACCCAAAGGAGTAGTAAAATTTATTTTATGCTAATCTTCGGTAGAAATATATATCTAGTTGTAACTCACAAAGACATCCATGGCTATCAAAATATTCCCTTGATTGGTTTATTTTGTGACTAAAGTTGAAGAGTTTATCATGGATATCAAAATACACTTTGTTGTAATCATATTGGATAGATAGAACTATAAATTTTGGTGAGATGTAATATTGACACATGTTATAAGTGGATTCATCTTTTTTGCTATCTCTATAGATGGAAGTTAGTTCTTAAACCTACATCATCATATTGGAAGAAACTTGTGTAGATTTTAAGATTGACCATATCCTAGGACCACACCTAGATGGTCACTATTGGTATTGGGTGTCTTTGTGACATTTAGACCACACACTAGGAGATGTAATCCTATGTATCATCTTGGTATATATAACCAAGAAGTTCTCTTTTTTTTCTTAACTCATTCACATTGTTTACATGTATCCTTTGATATAATAGCATTACTATCTCATATTTTATTTCTCTTGTGCTTTCACTGCAACTCCTAGATCTTGGGTGGCTACATCTTCAATCAAATATTTCATGGTATAGAGCATTCTATACCAAATCATACATTAAACAATCATGAAAAGGATAATCCTAATAATATTGTAACTGTGGTTGTCAAGACTTGTGAACACATATTTTCTTTAGAATTGTTTGTAAAGATATTTATGCATTCTTATTTATAAGTCATGAGATTGTCCATGATCCAGGTGTTATTCTTCCATATAAAATTATAAATAAATAATCTTTAAGGTATGTTTACTGACCATTTCTAAAATGTTTCATATTTTGTATATATCATTTGTAATATAATTTATATATTTCTTATTTAGTAAGGAACATGTAACAATTTTGTTTATGATATTTTTAATTTTGAGAGATGGTTCACTTCTCAGGTAACAATTTGAGTAATAAAATAATTTAATCAAGGAAATTATATTCCCTTGTCAAGTACTAACTAGCTCATCAAGTATTCCATGTATCATGAAATCAATAATCTAAGTTATCAATATAAAAGGTACATAAGCCTAATCTATCATATGCACGTTAAAATCACAACCATCATAAATGCTCACTATTGCACTAGTTGTTTATTAGTGCACATTGGAACAACCGTTAGAAAAGAAGTACACATTTCATATAATATAATATATATTTTGGAAAGGGTGCTTCTATCTTTCATAATCTTAATGTCCTCAAACCTTCCAATGACATTGTCCAAATGGAGAAATCAAAATTTTTACAAATATATCATGTCAATAAAGGTTTTAAGATATGCTGATTGGCATTCAAATGGACAATCTAGATCAATAAAAAAAAATTCTTACTCAAGTATATTATTTATGTGATATCCAATGAAAAGTAAGTGATATAATATAACTTTGAAATCTATATAAGATAATAAAATTAGATATCCTTAAAAACCTTAATTTTCATGTATATGTAAATGATTATATGAAATGGGGCAACAATTTATTTTCTTGAAAATCAAATTTTCCAAACACTCTAGTTGTGGATTTTTCATCCATTGTATTTTGGGTCTATAATAAAATTTTCAAAGGAACGACAAATAAAATAAACTCGTTTGTTCTCTCTTCTATCTTAGAGAAGTATTGCTTCAATAAGAATTTTCATTATGTCATTTTTAGTACCTTGATGTGGTATTGAGAACCCATCTACATCCCTCCAAATATAAGCCATAGATCTATACATGGAATCAAAATACAACCTCTTACAACAAGTTGATAAATAGTGATCATAAAACAAATGCTTCTTGTTCAATTCTTTTGTGTTTAGTTCAACAATAATCCTCATATGATCTAGAGCCTCCTCCCTAGTTGTTCTAGGGTTGTCTCTCACATAAAATTCTATCGATTGAGCAATCTCTCCATGTTCTTTCTCATGCTTTAACACCAATAATAAGAAAAATGTGTTATGAATTTTTCTATTAAATGTATACAATCCATAATTTTAATAAATCCAAATTTATACTATGAAATATGATAGATAAGTACCTAAAAATATTTGGAGTCATCGATTAATTGACAAGCCGAGGCTAGACTACTTTCAAACTTATCAAATTTCTTCAAATTTTTGATATATGTTTAATGAGAAAATTGAAGAATAATTTGCATATTAAATGGAAGTTGATCCATCATTGGCATAATCCCAATTACATAATGAAGTTAGAATAAATAACTTCATATGCCAAGTAAACTCAAACTAAAAAGAGTTCAAATGTATATTATTATGATTTAAACTTTTTCTTTTATTTTCAAATTAGGTTATGATAGTAATAAACTCTATGATAAATAACTTACTTGATCAAAGCCTCCCTAAAGGGCATGAGCTCATCAATTGTATAACTTCATATAACAAGTAAATTGACAATGAAAAGATAAGCCATATATTATCATGATTTAATTTTTTTGTTTCTTGAAGAGGGTACAAGTTGGAGGAAAAAATTATATTATGAATACCTATCTAAGGTATATTGACCTGTGTATCTCTTAATCCTCCAAAAATTTCTTTATGGAAAACTAAGATAGAAATTTTAATTTATTGTTCATTTAATTTCGTACAAAACAATATGTTTGCATAGGATTTGGACATAAAATTTAATGAATGGTGGCAACCAATTTTTAATCATGTTCACATGTGTAGAACACTACTAGATTCCCAAAGGAATTACATAAAAGGGGTAGAATAAATAGCAAGAAGGTGGTTATTCCCTAATCACACTTGAATTTGACTTGAAGGAGATTCATTGATGTCTTGATTCTTCCATCCAGTATGTGTCTTCATATCTCTTAATTGAACTACATGCAAGTGTATTTTTGTGAATCTTGCTCTTCACCTAAAAATTTGAAGGAAAACACATTTTCTAACTCTCCTTAGAAAAATATGGAAACTAATATCCCACATAAATTCAAGATTGGATGAGATTCCTAACTTGCTTGTAGATTATAAACCATTAATTTTAGGCCATGGAAATTTTGTGGATATATAATGAAAGGTAAATTTAAAATAATTACTTACATGATAAATAATTGGAAGAACATAAGTCATATTATTGAAATCCCTCATGAATAAACAAGTGACTAACAATATGGTTAAAGAATTTAGGGAGGATCGCATTCCAACTAGGCTTAAGTTTTCTTGAGACCTATATGTGTTTGACTAGTGATGTTGCATGACTATTCATTGTTGGATAGCCTTAACAACCACTACTTGTTCCATAAGAGAATCTCATCTCATGGTAATTCTTACCATTGCAATTAGACTTAAAATTATGCCCAATTTCAAAGAGATAAAAATCATGCAATCAATACACTTATTCTAATAATAAAATATGATGCTCATATAAAACAAAACTATCACATTCTGTTACAATCCAATAATTTCAAAATTATAATTGTTAACCCTATCTATTGCTAATGCCAATGCAACTCATTTGAAGGATATCTTGTAGACACACCAACCACTCTTAGGTGAGCCTATGTCTCTTTTTTGAATTAGGGTTTTGATCTCACAGCCTGCAGAAATATGTTTTATTTATTAAATGAGGAAATTAATGCCTATTCAAAACTCTTTATTTCCCATCTTAGATCTCTAAGACTGATACAAGAAGGAAAAATGATGGTGATTAAAATTTTAATTTTATTGTTTTATCAAAATGAATGTGATTCGAGAATACAATCTTTTCATCTCAAGGGAAATGGCATGTTAACCTTATCAACCCCTATAATTTACCACATAATATAATAGAGTTCATGAACTATTTAAGAAACCACATAATATGTTCAAGAATTGTTATATGCTTCAAAAGAGGCTCATATTCATTATAATACAACATAAATTCAACATCCAACCCTAGATATTGGTAGAGAAAATTTTGCTTGAACAAAGTCCATTCCACAAGAAGTAATTACCATTTTTATCATTCCAAAGGGTGATTTTGGTTTCAATACTCTAGCTTAAAGGAAGAGGATATAAGTGGAAAATCTTGTGATAGAAGAAACAAAGGAAGACAAATCCTTGATTTCATATATATATAGAGAGAATGAACCAAGAAGAATTGATACCGGAATACTATAAAAAATGATAGTATGAATAAATGTTTGTGTTTTTCTATGTTGTATCAATCCCTAGTTGTTAGCAGAGAAATTCATGCATGTTTGAAAGCTTATTCCATAGAAATTGATCACCCTATTTGTTATAAACCAACATGAATTCAACATATAATCCTAGCTATTAAAGTAAAAAAAATCATGCCTATTCAATAGCTTATTCCATGGAAAGTGACTAAACTTTCTCCAATAGCAAAGTCTTTCCACTCTCTAGACACATCTTGTAGAAATAAAATAATAATTTTCCTCTTCTTGACAAAAAATGAATGGATTTTGTACATTAGATAAATGAAAAGTTGTCTTCACTATAATAATATGTGAGAAACCTACAATAAAAGTTGAAGTATACCCTCTTAATATATTAGGAACAAATTCAATATATTACATTTAAACTAAAATAAACAAGACATGTTAAGGACTCCTACATCTATGAGTACTTGTGCAATAAACTTTGGATTCCAATTTAGTTTCTAGTTAGTTTCATTATTTTATGTGTAGAAATAACAATATCTATACTATATATGTTTGATACGTCTCCTCCAAGACATCACCCATGGTATCTCGACCCCTATATAAGGGACCCATCTTGACATCTCCTCAATCACCAAAGTCTATATATAAAAAAGATACTTAATTGCCATCTCCTTTCTGGTTTTCAACATTTTTTCCCAAAAACAATCTTGATGGCCTTATATGCAAAGAAATGAATAAATGTATATTTAAAAACCAGACTCTTATAACTAATGATATTGTCTTTCCAGTAAATGAAAATAATTTTTTGAAGGTAGTAATCTTCAATATGTTGAAAAGTATATTAACAAAACAGGTAAACATAATGTATGGAGTATGATTTCAATATTTCAAAATACCTCTTTTAATTGAAATTAAAAAAAAAACATTTGTATTCAAAAGGTCAATGCCATATCCAAACTTGCAATGATCTGAACATCATGGAAGGTTGAACATATAACAATGTTTTTGGTATCACTATCAGCGAAGCTTCTCAAAGGAAGTTGGAGCAACAATGGTGTGCTTAGATCTAACCAATGAAAGCAAATAAACTCTTAAAATAAAACCAAGTCAAGAAAACCAATTTTTTATGAAAACCAGGTCAACAAGCTTGCCATGTTGAATAAAATTTTGAAGTTTGAATTATTTTTTAGTGGATAGAAACTTCTTCCTACTACCAACTAGATATCTTACAAAGAAATGCAAGAAAAAAGAAGCATCCAATGGGCCTGCCTCTATGTGCACTGACCCACATTTTAAAATAAGTTCTTTTTTCCTCTTCCAATTCACAAATCAACATTTTCCTAGGTATTTTTTGTTTTAGCTTCTCAGGAAAATAATTCATATCTTGGAAAAAAAGGGAGAAAACTTTCAAGCAACGAAATCAAGGAGAAAATGGAGAGCAAAAGCTCTGAGATGGTAGGATTCTTTCTTTCTAGATTCAGGGTTGAATGTGGGTCATTAACGTTGTACTCATTCAGATGACTGTCTATCTTGGAATACTATCTCAGGAAAGAATTTATGGGTTTGGTTTGTTGAAGATTTCTGGAGGCATTACCATGTTTTGTGTTGTAGGTTTGGATCTATTTCGTGTGTTTGTAAGTTCATGAACTTAGTGAAAACACCATATTTTCCATTCATCTATGGGTGGAAAGGTAAGGGAATTCATTAGCATGATTTTCCATCCTCACAAGAAAATGGTTGTTTTTGAAGCAAGTTTTTTGCTCAAAATTTTTTAATGTAAATTGAGATTGCATTTGTCATTTACAACGTTGTTGGTTACGTTATTTTAATCTAATCACATGTTTCTATGAGGCATTCTATGGGACCACATTTCTTTGAGGCATTTTATCGAATAGGTCACGTGCCTTGTCTACAACATCTGATAAAATTCCTCTATCCTTTATGCTTTGATGGGTATCCATACGCTGCTCCAAAGCTCTCATTATGGCGCAAGCTGGGAGGATGCTGCTAAAGCTTGCAAACATTGGCTTCAGACTTGCCAATTGCATTTGCTTGAAATGAATGTTTCTAAAGCCTTTTCAAAAAATCCATTTTGTGCATATCCTGTAATCATAGCATTCCATGAAACTGCATTTCTTTGTCGCATTAGGTTAAACAACTTAGAAGCCTTGTCTATGCCTCCACATTTTGAAAGCATGCCTACCAAACTATTGCCAACTATAGCTGATAAAATTTGCCTATCCTTTATGCTTTTAAGGATACCTCAACCCTGTTCCAATGCTCCCATTTTGGTACAGGCTGCGAATACACTGGAAAATGTATAATGATCGGGTTGGAGACCTATTTGTTGAATACAGTCTAACAATGTAACTCCCTCGAGACACTTTATGGCATCCACTAAACTTCTGCAATTGCGCAAGAACAATGTTTGAGATTTGAGTTTGGTTTTTTTCACACGCGGGAATAGTGTTTGAGATTTGAGGTTGGTTTACTTTATGCATGGGAAATGCTAATCGATAGCTGTAATGACAAGTTTCTACACTGTAAGGGAAAGTGTTTCTTGGAACAAAAAATGGCTGGGGGAAGAGAATAGATTAGACGGGCCCAACAGAACACTCTAAGTGGTCAACGCTTAGAGTGTGTTGGTTAAGCCTAGCTGAGTTGACACATCTTTTGAAATTAATTTTTAGTTGCTACTGTACCTCTTAAATTTGACACGTAGAAATTACACAATGATAGTGGAAGGAACGGACAGTGGGCATGGACATTCTACACAACTCGAAAGTAAGGGTGAATCTGATGACTAGCTAGGTGACTTAATAGACGTATAAGAAATAGAAAGCACCAAGAAGGGAAATTGGCAGCGAGATGGAAAGTGTGTGTGTAACAGGAGTAGGAGGGTTCATTGCCTTCTGGCTTGTCAAGATGCTCTTAAGCAGGGGCTACATTGTAAAAGGAATAGTCTAAGACCCTGGTCAGTATTTCTATTTACTGCATTACTATTTATTAACAGGGGACCTCATGCCCTGCATTAATGTAATTAAGTCGAGAGGCTTCTTACACTCACATCAACAAGTACGTGTACATTTTTATTCTCCCCATTTAAATTGGCGTCTACTAACCCGTCGCAAAGTAAAGTATTTATCAATAGATTTATGCTTTTAAATCAAATTTTAAAGTAGTTTACATACTGCGAAAATTTCCTTGTTTTAGACAAGATAATCTTGAATATTTTTTTAATATCAATTTAAAAAAATTATTTAATTGTAATATTATATTTAAGATTTCTTTTTATATGTAAGCTTTAAAAGCATACATTATCATCATCGTTTTATAGTTTTACTATATATGACATTTTTAAGGAAATATAATATAGTATTCCAATTTATAATAGTAATATATATCATTTTATAATATTTGTTATGAAAATATATATTAATTTAGAATATTTTCAAAAAACTAAAATATACATTTTTAGAATATACATGATTTTTAATTTATAATATTTGTTATGGAAATACATATTAATTTACAATATTTTCACGCTTTTATAATTTTTAGAATATTTTAACAAGATTATCTTGAATATCTAATACAAAAAAATTAAATAAATACAATATTATATATAGGATGATCATAATGAATACTTTTAAAGCTTACACATAAATAAAATCTTGAATTTAATATTACAATAAAATGACAATTACTAAAAAAAATTACATCGAGTGCTGCCGAAAATACCAAAATTGGCGAAGATGGCGAAACTACAGTCCACATCCAACCCTAGGGGTTCTCTGTGCACTGTGAATGGAATCTCCTCCATGGGTGTGTCAAATGTTGGGGATTTTTCTCCAGCGAAGGGTATCTCCATGGGCTCGATTGGTATTTTGAAGTTCGTCGAGTGTTCCAGCTGCTCCTGTGTCAACTTTTGCTTCTTCCTCGGGCTTCAAGAATGATTTTGCTTCATCTCTTGGCACTCCACCATCGCCCATTCACAGTAGAAACATTGCAGGATTCGCTCACACTGGGATGGATTTGTCTCCTAAGGGGGTTCAAACGCAAAATTTTTAGGTTTCCAGTGATTTGCTTCAGGGGAAGGGGCGGAGTGGGTTTAAATGCTCGTTCTTGGAGACGGCCAAATCTGGCTCTCACTCTTCATTGGACACTTCGCAAAAACACAAGAATTTTACTGGCAATAAGAGAATCGTGCAATGCTCAAGTAAACCCGTGTCTCTGAATTTTGATGAAACTTTGTTGAAGGAATTGTGCGAAAATGAAGGTTTCTTTTCTGAGAATGGCTTAATTGGGCAATTTAACCATCACTGGCCTAGTATTCCTAATCTTCATGATTGGATTACACAAGCATGGCTTCCACATATGGAGGGAAATCTTGAAATTTACCCTAGCACGAGGGGTTTTTTCATTGTGGTTTTCGACTGCAAGAGAGACAAGAACACCATTCTTAATTATGTTTGGATGTGGGAAGAAAATATGCTACAACTGAAATCTTGGCATCTATATTTTGATCTATCTACTGAATCATTTTTAGTTTTGCCGATTTGGGTTCACCTTTCAAATCTCCCCCATCACTACTGGTTTGAATCATGTTTTGCAACAATTGGAAATTCTTTGGGCATTTTTGTTTATGCAGATGATAACTCTAAAAAATTTATCCACACAACTTTTTCCAGGATTTTGGTGGAATTAGACATCTCTAAGGATCTTCTGATAGAAATTATCTTGAGGGCCAATTATCAATGTTGGAAACAAACGTTGGACTATGAAGGGTTAATTTTTAGATGTAGGAAGTGTTGCCAAATTGAGCATATTCCAGTGGATTGCCCAACAATCAAATCTCAGCCAAATAGGGAGGCTTCTTGGTGGAAGGACTCTTCCCCCAAACACTATTTTTTTATGCATCCTCCCAAACAAAATATCTCTCCTTCAAAGCTGGATCTCAAGAAGCAAAAAGTGGGAAAAGACAAGAAAATTCCCCCAAACCAAAGGTAGATTAGAAATTACTTCAACCAAGCAATCCATGCCACTTGGAAAGGACAACTTGTTCACAAAGGTCCTCGATTTCAGATATCTCAATAACAACAACAAAACAACCTGTGGAAACAATGAACGATCTCCCCCCCAGGATGCTTTGACACCCTCAAATGGGATGGGTTGTGAGGATAAATCTAAAGGAAACTTTCATTCAAACGATCAAGGTTGGACATAAGTTAAAAGGAGGAGATATATCCCTCCACATCAGATGTCTAAGAAGGGGGAAAATGCAACAACTTGATTTGTGTGGTGTGATTCTATTTTGTCTCTTATTTTTAGGGTAGAAGCTCTATATTTTGGTTCACTATTAGAAAAGGAACTGTGAGTAACCATAATATTCTTTGTTTTGTTTTTTCTCCAATTCTGTTTTTTTTCTTTTTACTATATCTTATACAGGAGTGGACCCCATGTGGACACAACTTCTTACTGATAAAAAAAAAATGGAAATTACTAAATTGATATTAAAAAATTCAAGATAATCTTGTTAAAAATATTTTTAAAATTATTAATATTTAATCTTGTTAAAATCTTGATAAGTTGTTATTTTTAATATTATTTTTAGTTTTAAAGTTGTTTTAAAATTGTATTGCCAATGTTTCACTTTGTACATAAACCTATGTGAACACTACCATTCAACTATATAATGCACAAAGAGCTTAGAGTGCATGTACACTGTTTAGCAAACAAATTTGTCAAGAGTGTATGTTGTTTGAATTGTACGGAGCTTCACTTGGTAATGCAAGCTTTAGTCATGGTTTACTTTATGCATATTGGATTGATGATTTTCTTGGTTGCATATTACTACATATAAGATCTGGATCTTGTTTTATTTTGTTCAAAGTTGCCTCAATCAATAGTAAATGATTCTAATTACACAAGTTTTGTATGTAGGTGGAGTTAAAAAAGAGATTTAACATTGAACCAGAGGCAACCATCTTCAAAAAGAGAGAGACAAAAGTCCTTATTGTGATTGGGAGAGGGCAACAATTGCGGATTTACAGGTATATGCATTTCTTATTTTACTTGTAATCAATTGTTTTTTAATCCTAATACGAAACATAATGATTTGTTTTTCCTTCTTGATATCGATTTGAGTTTTTGGATTTCAATTTTTTTATTTGAGTTTTTTGATTTGAGTTATTTTCTCTTTCAGAAGTTTTTTTTTTGTTTTGTGTACCATCTTCTAGCAAAGTGTTGCTTGATATATATGATATCACTATTGTCTTTAGTATTTTTATTTAATTTCTTAACTTCTTATGATTTTCAAAGATATCGATGCTCTCATCCTACAAATATGAATCATTTTCTTCATTCATACTAGAGTTATTTGCTATATCAAATTCAAAACAACTCCTACATTTATGTAAAACTCTAAATTGACCTTCAACTTGCTTGGTTTTTGCATCTGCATTTGGTTTCCCTAGATGAGTAGTAGCATTGATTCCTATTGTCTTTAGGATTTTTATCAAGAAACAAATACCAGGGATCAAAGTACATACCTCCAATTCTATAACAAAACTCTTCAATCTAACTTGTTTATCTATTTATTTAGCCTTAAAATCTTTGCAATTTAGGTTCATGGAGAACAAATGTGGCTCCAGAATAGAAAAGGCAGCTGAAACGTGAACCCCTATATGGCCCAACCTAGCAGTAAATGACTTCAGTTATTTTTTGTAACATTCATACAAATATAAGCAAAGAAGATAATGAGTGCATGAAGAACAGTTTCATCTTTATGCCCTTTTGATTTTTCACAGCACAATCCAAAGATGGGATACAATTAGAGAAATAAAATTAAAAAAACAGTTTATAATATGCATTTTTGGGTGGGAATGAACTTTCAGAAAACTTTTAGATAGAAGATTTAATAGTCTAAAGGAAAATCTTTAGTATTACCCTCCCACATCATTATATATATCTCCATTCAAGCAAATGAATTAATGGTTGGGGTATTTTTTAGAGTTTAGATATATTTGAGTTTTGCGGGAATGACATTTTCATTTTTAAAGTTCACTACATTTCTTAAGCATGTAATATATTGATGTTGATTAAATTTTATTAAAATGCGTAAAAAAAGAAAAAGTAGATCTTTAATTAAATAAATATCATTATTATTATATTATTTTTTTGGTAATTACTAGACACACATCATACAACCCACTATAAATATGTATAAATTGACATTTAAGTCATTCTTCCTTCTTAGCCATTAAAATGAAAAATTGAATCTAACCAGTAAAGAATACCATTACTTGAATATAAGTTTGTTTTTTTAATATATTTTATTATTTACAAAATAGCATATATATACTTGTTGTCCCTAATTTTTAACTTGTTAAAAATTGGGATAACCTATCAAAATTTTAAAAAGAAAAATTGAAGATTTTCTCTCCTAAAGCATGTTTTACGAGGTGCAGAAGTTGAAAATTTCTAGTTTTAGATCCATGGTTCTCTTGGACATCCTTTTTGACTCACTCCTGTTCGTTTTTATAAATTTCTAAGTCATTTTCCTTATCTTTTTGGTCAATTTCGGGTTTTTGGGGCATCACTGCAAGTAGGGGATTTATTTTCTTATTACAAGTCAGTAATAGGAACTTTTTACCTTTATTACAAGTGATAATAGGAACTTTTTACTTGACTTGCAAGTATAGGAACTTTTTGTTCATTTTACAAGTTACTTTTTAAAAAGTCACTTGTAAAGTGTTATAAAAAGTCCAATTTCACTTAAGTGACTTGTAAAGAGCCCAAAAAGGTCTGATTTGAGTCTTTTGACTTAAAGTGAACTTGTAAAGTGCTCTCAAAAGCCCAATTTCTTCTTTTAAGTTGAATTTTAACTTGTTATCAGCTTGTAAAAGCCTGATTTAAGTGATTTCACTTAAAATCACTTGTAGAAGACTCTCAAAAGCCCGATTTAAGTTTAAAATACTCTCTTTTGAAGAATGGCACTTTATTTCACTTGCAAAAGGCTTTCAAAAACCCGACGACATCCATGGAAGCAACAGTTTGAGTTATATTTTGCTTGTTTATCCCATTCTATGGAGATTTCATAAATCTTCAAGCAAGAAAGTCAAACTCTCAGCTTAAATAACCAAGTTTTCCTCTTTTGTTGAAGGTGCCTAGGGTTTTTCTTCATTTTTGGCTTGTGAGCTCTTGTTTCAGGTATGTTTCTTTTTGTTTCTTCTTATTTTCAATCTTTTATTGCTTTAAATCTTTTTTCATGAGGCGCCTTTCTTTGGAGATTAAGATTTCATTTTATTTTTTAAACGTGTTTTAGCTGAAAACGTGTTTTTCATTATTCATACATCCTCCATTTCATAATGACGTTTTCTTTCTTTTTCATTCTCCTTTCATTGAAAGTTAAGATGATATAAAATAAATGTGTTTTCTCCACGTCATAAAGATGTCTTTCTTTCATTTTGCTACTTCATTCGCCCCTCACTCATCTTTCATTCATATGCCTTCAGCTGAAAACGCGTTTTTCCTCCATTCACCTTCCATTTCATCCTTTTATTCACCTTTCCATTCCCTTGCCTTCATTCTATTTTTCTTCCATTTCATTTTCATTATTCTCATTACCATTTTCTACATAATAAAAAATAATGCCCTTGGCTGAAAATCAGGTTTTCATAATCTAATTGCAAGTAGGAATTTTTGACCAAGGTTACAAGTTAAAATGATAACTTGCAGTTGCCTAGGTTCACTTTTCCTACCTTGCACTTTATTCACTTGCAATATGTCTCCAAAATCCCAATTTTACTTCTTACTTGTAGCTAGCATCCAAAATCCCATAATGCTTCAAAAGTGCCTAAAAATTGGACTTTTTGGACTTAATTGTAATTGCAAGCTAAAAGTTCTAACTTGCAGTTTTCAAACATGTAACCAAGTTTTCCATTTTCCATGAAAAGAATATGTCTCTTTCACTTTCAATCATCCTTTCAAGATCGAAATGGATTATAATCCTCATTTTTTGCCCTCATACAACAAGAACACCACTTTGAGTTTGAGTCTTCGCCATGTCTACACATATTGATGTTGATGATGTCTTAACTTTATCGAATTTTCATCGCAGTCTTGCAGATTCTTGTTCAATGACAGAGGAACTAGCTTCTCCACCAAATAAAAAGATGAAGTACAAGTTTGATAAATATCAGAATGAGATTTCTCCATCTCATGTGGTCGCAAAGATCGAAGAAATCAGAGATACAGAGATTGGAAATGTTGATATGTCTTAGTTTCTTGAGAGAGCTAAGAAATCGACTTCACATGATATGCAGTTGTTGTTGAGAAGTCATATCCATTTAGTTTCCTCTTTTCCTATTGCTACCCTAGAACCAAAGTTTGTCCTTGCATGTGCAACTCGCTTTGACAAAGAATCTAGAACTATTAGAGATGATGATGGTAATGTGGTCATTAGGCTTGATCCAAAAACCACTAATAGAATTTTCAGAGTTTCAAATGCACCTATGTATTCAGACATCTCAATAAAGAGTGCTCTTGATCACTATGAACAAAAGAAAGTAGATTTTCTACAACATATCAACACTAAATGGATTCTAAAGCATCCAACTTGTTTGTCTCGGTGGCCCAAGCTATACCGGTTTGAATTCAAAGAAGAGATTAATGATATAATCACACTCCTGAGTAGGATAATGGGGTTAAAATTATGATGAACTGGAGAATTCCATTCATAAATTTCAATGTTTCAAGGATGGCCATGGAAATAATTGAAGTTTTATTTTATTTTAGTTTTGTTCTTTTTGGACAAATTACATGTAAAGCCAGAAATTGTAATTACATGTAATCAAATTACAAGTACTCAAGATAAATTAGGACTATAATTTGGAATAAGTCAATTGCAAGTGGTTGGTGGTTGAGAGAATTTCTCAAGTTAGTTGGGATCCTCCCACCTTTTTCTCATGACTTCTCTCCTATAAATACTTGACGGGGTCTTTTGTAATTTTTATCTTTTTGGAAATAGAGAGAACTCTGTAGAAATTTACAGCAAAGAAGACTTTGTGCTTTGTATATGTGAATCTAATTTTCAAGTAATACAAGGAAGGGATATAAGGTTTCAAAATTTGTGTTGAATCTTATTGAATATTATTACTATGTTCTTATGTCATAGTAGTATATTTTCTGAGTTTTTCTTGAGAAATTGTAGAGTTGTTGTGGAAATACTTTGGTTTGATTTCTTGCAGTCTTTGTGCTGCAAATTTGAAGGATTGAATTAGAGATAGGTGAATCCATAAAGAGATATAATATAAGACTTTGTTCTTATATTATATTTCCTATTTTCAGTTTAGAAGTGCATCTAAATAAATACTTTGTGTTTTATTTTGCTGCTCAGTTTTATACTATCGGTTAACGGAAGTCATATCTCAAAAGGTTGATAGGAAGATAAACTATGAAGACTTTGTGTTTCAAGTGGTATCTACTCGTCTTGGGAAGCAATGGAAGACTTTGTGCTTTCAGGAAACTTTTCTTCTTTCAAAATCACATTAAGCTCGCTCTCTATGTAACGATTATAGAATAGTTAAATAGCAGAAATTTTCCCTTTACTATTCTGGATTTTCTTTCTTGAAAGGAGGAAAGATTAAACATATTCTGAAAAAAGAGAATAGGATGAGTAACACCATAAATTATAGCATAGAATTAACATAGTCTACCATTTTCGTAGCAAATAGAATAGTAAATATAAGGGGGAGCCTTCCCTCATACAAATAGGAGAGATTTATTCTCACACACTATGGCTGAAACCACCATTTTGCTAAACCTCACAAATTTGCAAAATATTCAACCAACAATACTTCAATATTTTTGGATGCAGGTCTACCAAGACAGTTGCAACTACATTAGACAAAATCACGATGCATGTGGGTTGAAAACATGATTGTTGAGAGCGTGGGAGAAGGCATGAAAGATCTCAAGGAGGGAGATCATGTGTTGCCATTATTTACAGGCGAGTGTGGAGAGTGCATATACTGCAAATCACAAAAGACTAATCTTTGTAAAAAATTCAAAATCGATCCCACTAGGGTGGTCATGTTGAGCGATCCTTCAAAAATTAAAAGATTTTTTTTTTGTTTAATGGATTCAATCAGGTTACATAGATATTGGCATTCATATGTATCAAAACATCAAATACTTTCTTTTTCCATTCTGGCCCTGCCATGCCTATCCTCCTAAATCTTTTAACATTGCAATGATCAATTAAATAACTAAAAAATCTTGAAGATTATAGTTATCCACTTAGTAATTGATAAATGTTCTTGATTATAATGGTTTGGTCGAATAAGGCAAGATTTTATACCTTTTTCCTTACTATGGCTCCTACTTTTAGTGCTACGGTTGCTCCATGAAAACCTTTTTAATTAAATTTTAATAATAGCTTATGAAATGTGATACAAAAATATTGATTGAAAATTAATTAACAATTATATATAAGTTCTTATTTTTATTTTTGATGAATTCTTATAAAATTATGTCAAAATTCTTTACTATTTTTTAAAATCATTTTGAATTGAAAACAATTTTTTTTTATAATTATAAAATTTGGGAAAAATAGGTACCTCGAGAAGGATAACTCTCAGCATATTTTATATATATTAATATTTAATATATGTATGCTAGTTATTATCTCAACTAGTTATCAATGATATGCGTAGATGATAGAAAGTATGAGCATCTCAGAGAGTTGGAAGAGCAAAGAGAGGCTTCAGCTTGTCAAGGCTGATATTCTAGACTATGACAGCTTGATAACAGCTATCACAGGATGTAAAGGAGTCTTTCACATGGCTTGCCCTATTATTGAAGATCTGGTATGTCCCTTTTAAACATCATGTAGGTTGTTTATTCAATTGATTACCTGATCAATATAGATTTGTAGGGGTTTTACTGTCTAAGTAAGAACCGGTCTGCACTGGACTTGCGCTCTCTGCCCTGCAAACTATGGCACACTTAAATAGTTGATTTTAAATTAATAAGAGATTTGATGGATGGGCACAGGCACAAGTGCTACAGCCGGCTGTGAAGGGCACTCTTAATGTGTTGAAGGCCTACACCGAATTGGGAGTGAAGTGTGTAATCCTCACGTGCTGCATTGGTGCCATTTACCTCGACCCCAACAGGAATCTGCAAGACATAGTCGATGAAGACTGCTAGAGCGAACTTGATTACTGCATCCAAACCAAGGTAAATTAAATGCACCATTTTAATTTGTATAGCTCAAAGAATAATTATGGATACATTTCTTAAGCTCCATTATTGTTAAATTTCAGAATTGGTATTTCTATGCAAAGACAGTAGCAGAGAAAGCCACATGTACATATGCGGAGGAGGTGGGTATGGAGTTGATAAGGATTAATCCCACTATTGTGTTGGGCCCTCTGCTCCAGCCCACTATGAACTTCAACACTGCTCATGTTTTGAAATAATTAACTGGTGAGCTAATATTATCCTAATTCCTTTCTGCTTTCTCACTCATTGTATGCTATGAGACTAATTGTTTTAATTTGGCGCAGGGTCCGCGAAGACATATGCAAACGCAACTCAAGTTTACATGGATGTGCGAGATGTGGCGAGAGGGCATATTTTTCTCTACGAAAATCACTTTGCCTCTGGTCGATATCTCTGTGGAGAAAGAAACCTACATAGAGGAGAGCTTGTGGATATGTTAGCACAATTGTTCCCACAGTACCCACTTCCTACCAAGTATGGATTTTTACTATTGCCATTGCGCCCTTCCTATTAACTCTGAATACTTATGACATGATTTGGGTCTTCACAATGTTCATCTTCTCCTGTAGGTGTTCAGACTAGGAAAATCCAAGGAAAGTGGCATACAAATTCAGCAATCAAAAGCAGAGGGAATTGGGTCTCTCATTTATGCCCATAAAAGAGTGTTTGATTGATACAGTAGCCAGCCTCAGGGACAAGGGATTTCTTCCCTAGCTATGGGCAGTAAGAACAAGAACGGCATCACAACCTGCTGCTACCGACATTATTTTTTATGACATTGTTTTTGATAAAAGGGGATAAACGGGTTTTACAGGGACCCGAAACCACAAAGTAACATTACAAGCTAAGACCAAAACAGAGGTCCGAAAGACAAAAAGGCTGCCAAAAAGATAAAAACCAGCTAAAACAGATAGCCACAAAAAGCCACAAAAAATCCATTAAACGGCCAGCAAACAGACAAAGTTGGGCCTAGCCACAGCTAATCCATAGACTTCAGAAGCTCGTCAGCAACCTCTTCCAGGTCCATCATATCTTGGGCTCCCTCCATGAAGATCTGAGTCATATTTGGGGTGGTCAGGGCTTTTCTTTTCGTACTTGATCTGGTTCACTTAATGATCCCCACTTCCTCATCCTGGTCTTTCTCCTGATCAAGGTCGACAATTAGAGCTCTCTTCTGGGTTTTCTCCAGTCTTTCAGACATGGCTTTGATGAGTAAAGAGTTATGTCTGGAAATTCTACAATTTTGATCAGCAATTTTTTTCATGGTTCCTTTAATTTTTTCAATATCATTTTCAACTGTCCTGTCCTTTTGTATGTTATCCTTCATAGTGGTATTCTTCTCCGCTTTGAGTTGAATTAGCCCCGCAACTTTGGCTTCAATTTCCCCCAACTTACTATGAAGAGATAGATTTTTGGTTTTCAACTCACTGATTTCATAAAATAACCATTTGGCAGAATTAAACTGGTCCATAGAACAACTCTTGGAAGTTCCAACGAAGTCAAAAGGGGGGTCACATTCAGAATTGACCCCAAAAATAACTGACTCCACACCTCTAGGAGGGCTATAGTTCTCCTGTTGAATATTATGAGGGATGTGGGGATCATCAAGACTAACCTCGGCTGCTTTAGCAGAAACAACAGGAGAGTCATTAGGGTAGGAGACTAACTTATTAACCGGAGAGCTAGAGCCCGCCACTTTAGCATTAGGGTTAGTGCGGCCAGAGGCAGGAACAGAGAAGGCACCAGAAGGTTGGGGGGAACGGCCAGAGGCAGAAGGGGGGGCAGAGGAGGCAAGGAGCTCTTGACACGGCCGGGGGAAACTTTAGAATCAGATATACTAGGCTCAGTATCATCCTCATCAAGCTCCAAAGGAGCTATAGGGTTTGGAAGGGCAGGCATATTCTAAAAGTGCTCATAAATGAGCCTTAAAAGACCCGTGTGAAGAATCGGGTATCTTTTAGGGCTTCTACTATGGTCAGAAAAGCTATTTCTCAGGGAACAGAGCAAGAAGAAAGGGATAGAAACACGCACCTTATGCCGGAAGTAATTGAGCAGCACGAAGTGATATCCATAAACCCTAGTGAAGCAACCGTTGAGAGTGATGTACTCCATGTTAACCCTTAGCACTTTTCTCCATAAAGCTTTTATAGTGTCCGCTTCATAGTAACTGTTCGTCATCTTGACAAGTTTTTGCTTCTCCGTTTCAGACTTAGGGAACCTCATCACAGCTTCGTCAGAGAATTTCTTGTCTCTAAAAAATTTATGCTCTTCAATCGAAATGCTAGTCACCTCTGCTATCAAAGCTTCATCAATCTAAACTTTCCTCCCAAAGAGGAGAACCTCCCCATTATTCCAATTTTTCTCAAAGAAATCAGTAATCTCCTCCTTAGGTCCATGGAGTTTCTCAATGAATAGAAGTAAGCCACCCCTTCTTATTTTACTCCACGCTTTAGTGTTCTTGGTGTGTGACTCGAAACTGGTAGGTTCAACCCTCTTCCGTTCCCCGCCCATTTTTGAGATCTTAGTTCGAATACTGTTGCAGACAGAGAACCTGTTCCAGATAGTTCCTTTGCTTCGCAGGACCCACAAAGCGTGCCAAAGTAAAAAATTTATCTGCCGGATCCTCTCGGCCCCATTATGTCTTCTAATTTTGTTATTCATGACTCGTACCTTCCTCATTATTACAAGAAGCTGCCACTTTTCCATTCACCACATCGAGCACCAATAAAGCTTGAACATCGGAGTGGAGGTCAATCTTTTTGTGCCACGTGAGGATTTTGTCACTCTTAACTCCCTCATTGGCAAAAAAATCCACAACAGCATTCGCCTCACGGTAAGCATGAGTTTATTTTATTCTATCGAACTTACTAAGTAAAACCTTAGCATCTTTAATCCAATTTTTCATGCGAGCTGGGACCTACCACAAAGGCTATCAATTATATTTTTTGAATCACCTTCAAGCCATAAATTTTTACATTTAATTTCCATAGCAAGGTTGATTATGTAATAAGCTCCAACCGCTTCTGCCATGTGATTAGTTTGGACCCCCAGAGGAGTGGCAACGACTCCCATAAAGTTACCTGCCGAGTCCCTTAGGACCCCACCACACCTAGCCTTCCCCGGATTTCCTTTGGTCGCGCCATCGAAGTTGGCTTTGGCCTAGCCATCCATAGGAAAACTCCAGCAAACTCCTTCCCTAAAATTTTTGGTCATATTAGGAGCATTGGAAATATCCCATTTAATTCTCCATTCCCTAGCAATCAGGCTGTCAAAAGGAGAGCAAACCACAGTCTCAACCTTGTCCTCCCTGAAGGGAACAATAGAGAAGTTTTCTTTAATCATCCTAAGAATTCTTTCAAACATAATTTCCTCTAATGACTCCTTATCCCTGAAGATCCGGTTGTTTCTCTCTTTCCAAATTCCCCAAGTCACATGGGGGAACGAGAAATCCCACAATTTTTTTATAAAGGGGTTGAAAGAAGGGGCTTTCCATTGAACAAAAAAATCCTCAACCGACTCTGGGGGGACCCAAGAAAAATGCCAGCATTTCAGAAGCCTGTCCCAAACCAAGGAGGAGAAAGGACAGTGGATAAAGAGGTGGTTAACCGATTCAACATTTCTTTTACAGAGGTAGCATCTATTAGGGAGCAAAACACCTCTTTTGCTAAGATTATCCATAGTTAGAACTTTATTTTGTAGCAAAGACCAGAAAAAGATGTTAACCTTAGGTAAGAGATGCTTAGTCCAGGCATGCAACCATAGAGGGGGAGGGTTAAGAGCATGTGAAATCCGGGCAAAGGCAGATGAGATAGAAAAGCACCCAGAAGGCTCATACTTTCAGATAAGACTATCCTTCTGATTCAAGCACAGTCTGACAGCATTCAAGGAGGAGTAAACAGAGACCAAAACAGGGTTTATCAAGGGGAGATTGATCCACTTTCCATCCTGCCAGTAGTCTTTAACAAAAAGGCCAAAAGTATCTTTGCAAAACTCAGCCCATCTACAGAGATTCCCATCTTGAGATAGAGGTTCATTACGCAGCCAACAGTCATCCCAAAATCTAATCTGGTTACCATTGCGAACCTGTCATTTCAATCCCAGTTTCACCACCTTTATCCCATCAATCATATAGTTCCAACAACTTGATCCTTTCGGGAGGTTGGGATTCTCAATAATATCTTTGAGGGAATTGTTATTCTACAAATACTTACTTTTAATTATTTCACTCCATTCCCCAGAGCAGAAGAAAAGTCTCCATATCTGTTTAGCTAGGAGTGACTTGTTCAACAGTCTGATTTTTCTTAGCCCAAGGCCTCCATCCTTTTTAGATCTGCAAACCAAATCCCATCCAACAAGAGGAATTATTTTTCTTTCTTCGACTCCTGACCAAAGGAATCTCTTTTGAATCTTCTCAATGGTTTCAGCATATTTGGATGGGATTTTAAAAAGACTGAGAGCATAGATATGGAGGTTCTGTAGAGAAGCTTTAAGAAGCTGGAGTTTTCTGGCTTGGCTTAGGCGAGCTCCTTTCCATCCAGAGAGTTTTTTCCCAAACCTATCAACCAAAGAGATCCAGAAAGTGTTCGGAGGTTTTAAGCATAGAGGTAATCCCAGATAAGTGGCAGGAAGGGACTCTATCTTGCAACCAATAATTCCAGCTATCTTTCTTTGTCTATGTAAAGGTGTGTTAAAGAAATACAGCGAGCTTTTTTTCTTATTTATCACCTGACCAGAAGCTCTACCATAGGTATCCAAAAGTTTCTTCATCTCTTTAGCTTTCGAGACAGCAGACCTTCCCATCAGCAAAGTGTCATCCATGAACTATTGATGAGAGCATATCAAATTGTTCGACAACGGTTTGAGCCCCATAATAGATCTTTGAGCAACCAATTTACTCATATTCCTACCAAAAATCTCAGCCATAATCGTGAAGAGGATAGGAGAAATAGGATCTCCCTGTCTTAACCCTCTAGAACTACAGAAAAAAGTGGAAGGGGATCCATTAATCAGAACCGCCACAGAAGCAGAAGTAATGAGTTGTTCGATAAGCTGCAAAACCCTTTCATTGAAACCAAAAGACTTTAAGATCTTAAACAGAAAGTTCCAGTCCACCCTGTCATAAGCCTTCGAAATGTCAAGCTTAAGAAGAAATCCTTCCAATTTAGAGACCAAGAGGGAGTGAACATTCTCATGAGCATGGACAATAGAGTCAAGAATTTGTCTTCCAGGCACAAAACCATTCTTACAGAGGCTGATAGGTCTGAAGCCTTCAAAATCCTGCACTCCAGGTTTTTTGGGGATAAGAACCAAGAAAGTGGCGTTTAACTCTTTCAAAAGATTTCTAGAGCGGAAGAACTCTTTCACCGCCTTCTCAACATCCTCCCCAACAATGTCCCAAAACCAATGGAAAAAAAGTAAAGGGAAGCCATCAAGACCAGGCGCTTTGCTTCCTTCATAGTTGGATATTGTAGCATTCAACATCTCACATTTACATCCATATTTTAGTATTATGTTCATTAGTTTGCAACAAGGCCTGCCAGGCACATTTTTTTAGTTCTTTCCTTACCAAAAGGGAGAGAAATGCATCGTTTAAGTTTTCCATTAAATTGTTATTCGAACAATTTAAGTCGCTTTACACTAAAGTTTTTTTTGTGTATTTTAAACTGATGTTATAAGGAAGGAGGATTGAGCCTGTCATTTAATCAATATATGGTAAATGCAACAACAATCCTCTCATCCATTTTCTCCATCCATGCATAAATGTTAAACTTTCATAGAAAGTATGTGGTATCTAATTTTCCTTTTATCATATTAAATATTGAGAAGCGAAATCAAAATATTTTTTATAATATTCTCACAACAAATTAAAATCCTAATATTGTGTATCAATTGGTCTCATTCTTTAAGACTAAGTAAAATCCTATAAAAGGCCTAAAAGATAACTTAGTGAGAACAATCTCAACCATCTCTAATGAGAGGTACATCGACAACATCTAATCCATTTTACCATACAAATGAATAGGGGTTGCAATGCAACTACAGTCCCTACCAAAGATTGTCCAAGTGGTTTGTAAGAAATTGTTGGTTTTTATTAAGCGAATTTCAGTTTAATAATTATTGACACTAGGTCTCAACTAGTGAAAGGAAAGGTGGAGGACATTGACCATGTCTATGAGACTTTGTAGTTGATGGACACTTCATAAACCAAATCCACTATATAGGGTAAAATAATATATCATAAGTTAAAAAATATTGCTAAATTATTTTTTACAATTGAAAGACTATGCAAGCTTCAAGATTCACTTTCAAAAAGGGCAATGCCCATCAAGATAGAGAGTTATCAACCTAAGAATTTCATGTCATTATCTATCTAGTTTCATGCAATTGAAATAGCAACATGTAGCTATCGGAACCTATAAAAAGTTCAAGAAATCCCATTTGACTTAGAAAGACATACAATATGCAAACTAAACAATCAAGCATAAAACTTTGATTTTAATATAAGTTAAATGTAAGCCCTCTTCCTTGTACAAACTAATTATAGAAGATATAAAGAAAATCCTTCCTCTTAAATAAACCATTTTTATATAAATTATGATTGACAAGGCAATGGGAAAAGGGAGACCATTTTTTATTTTTTTCCTATAATGTCTAGGTTATACATCTACAATAAAAGACCACTTCACTTGAAATAAAAATTGAATATTTTTCCCACTCATGAGAGTACAAGATCTTTGGTCAAGGTTTTGAAGCTAACCCTAAGATCTATGCACAAGGTTATATTATTTATTTATGTCCAACTAGTTGGACAAAATATATAATTCAATGATGGACAATGGTACTATTAGTGACCCAAATTTGCACCCCTCTGCCAAGTTGTGAAAAAACTCAGCAAATTTGGACTAACATGGGAATACTTTCAGGTTGTGAGTATCCTATTGTGAAAGCAGACCTCTAGATTATGGGTTGGCTCCCCTTTTGATGGTGTCACCTAAACTATTCCTTGCTGGGAAAATGTGAGAAAGAAACATGAAAAGACAAACTAAACCCCTATGATGATGCACCTAATGTGTTTTCCTCAAACTTACACAACTGCTTTTACACACAGGAATGATCAACAACTTAACAGTGGCTTACACAACTCAAAACTTCATATGTATTTGCATTAGTGCTTCATAACTAGGCTAAAAATGTCAAGGACAACATCTAGAAGGAAGTAAAATACGTCTTCACAACTTAGACTCTTTCCTAAACTAACTCAACATATGTTATGACCTGCAAGTTCATATTAACTAAATAAAGGAAAAGAAAACAGGACAAAATCAAAGGGAAAATAGTTCTACCATAATATTTCATCAACCATTTCTAAAGATTTCACAATAAAAAAACATAATGAGAAGGTAAAATAGATTAAATTATTGATCAAAAGGTGTTACACTGGTGCATAAGTCTACAAATATGAGTTGCAATGCTGTCCTTTGCCTAAAAAAAGCTTCAAAGTAAGCTACAATGCCCTACAAAAAGAAAGAAAGAACTCCTTCAAAACTCAAGTTTGAAGATACTTAAGCAATTTTGAAACAACTACCTACACAAGTCCTTCTAGAAACCCTAGTCGGATGTAGCATAAAGACCAAAAAGAAACCTTCCAAAACTCCTCCAAAAAGCCTCCAAAACGCATAAAAGTCAAGCTCTCACCCAACCATACCAAAAGCATGACAAAAAATGCCTCCAAAATGGTCACAATCCCTCCAAAACCCAGTCAAAGCAACCCTCATGCTTTCCACATGTTGGTCAAGAATCTCCAAAGCAACCCTCATGATTATTGAATGATGTATTACTGAAAATGAAGTGCAAAGATGCAAGGTGCACTCTCCCAACTGCCAAAAACTCCAAGTAATCTCCAAAACACCTATCGGGCCAAATCTGGACTAAGCGATCAACCTAGGATAGATACAAAAAAAATGGATGCATAGCAACATAGAGCTCCTCAATACCTTTCCAATGCTGCAAAGATAGCGAAAATCGGAGATCGTGGCAAAAAGTTATGAGCTCAGAAGCATAAAAAGTACATCTGACTTCAAACAGCAATAAACTCAATAAAACAGAAAAATACTATAAAATAAACTACACTACTAGAAAGAGCTTGGAACCAGCTTTCCGGTGATATCTTGTTTGCCCGATTTCAATATCGTATGCCCAAGTTATGACCAAAAGAAGAAAAATGCTCTTTTAGGGCAAATTAGGGCTAGGAGGGGCGAAGAGGGCCATACAGCCATACGGATGACGTCATCATGACATCATGCTGATGTCAGCAAAATGCAAGCTTAAAATTGACGCCCATCTGGCCGTCAGGGCAAAAAATGCCCACCCTTGCCGAAAATTTTTGCGGTTGCCAGTTTCCTACGCAGGTCGACAAAATATTCACTGAACGGCCGGAATATACTCTGGCAGCAGGGGCTGGATCGCTATGCTTCTTGTCCTCAATAGGACCTACTGCTGGCTTGACGGAGCCGGCCGGGGGCTGGGCGCATAGCGCCTGGCCCCCCATGGGACTAGTTGCTGGGTCTTGAGCCCTCAAGGGCTGGCGGATGGGCCTGGCGGTGGACCGGCGGTGAAGGCCAGTGGCGGCGGTGGATGGGTGGCCGCCCGGTGGCCACAGAGTGGTGGGGTCTTTCTAAACTGGGCGCGCAGGCACAAAAACCTAGAAAAGCCCTTTTTTAAATATTTTTCTCAATTTTTGAGCCTCGTAACATGTGCTGGGGAGGTCATACGGCCCCTCAGACAAAAAAATTGCCTTTCGGACCAACTTCTCAGAAATCGACGAAACAAAGGCGATCTTAGGGTTTTTGGCCGCTGCGAATGTGATGGCGACATCCGTTTGAGCCCATAGTGTCCCAAAAAAATGGCTACCCCCAGATCTTGTAGAAAAGATGCTTGTGGAAACCCTTACACTTGAAACTCACTGAAAGGCCATATCTTCATATCACGAATAGGCAGCTGCAAGTCTACTCTGATACCATGTTAGAAAACCAAGATCACCTGCATGCAAAGGGATACCTGTCACATGCAAAAGATATGAAGAACCAAAGAAGATGTTCTGTAAACCTTATAGTAAAAATGCATTAAGAGAATCAATTATTACAAAGTGATCAATCCTTATGAAGGAGATCAAGAAACCCTAAAGGGAAACCCTAAATGAAACCCTAGTGTGCACACTTAATAATTAATAATTAATTAATTATTAATGTGCCTAAGTTTAGCTTAAGTAACCAAGAGGAATAAGTAACTTATGAAGGAGATCAAAAAACCTTCACTCAACATCAACAATCTCACAAAACACACTCCTAAATCCTCCTTAACAATCACCCATCCTGACCTCATCGACACTAGTGGTCTTGAACATCATCCTTTACAAAATATGAAACAAACAAATACACCTTCGCTTAATGCCACTGTCATCTCGCAAAACATTCATGATTTGAATTTATCAGATTTTCTACCCTCCTATAATGGAGAGAACAAGATCTTGCAATCTCAAGAGCCTTGCATACGTATGACATCTACTACTAAGCAAGATGTATCTTTGATGCCAACCACAAGACCACCTTCTACCATTGATCAAGAGGGTATCTTATCGAGACTCCTCCAAGATCGCTTGATCACCCTCCCTCCCAGAACTCGTAAGAAATGTTATTCCAAGACTTCATTTTGTGCCTATCATAGAGTTTATGGTCATTTCACTAAAGAATGTAAGGCTTTGAGTCATAAAATCCAACATTTTTTAGGAGTTCGGTATTCTTCTTTCTGTGGGGGCATCTAATTCCTCTATTTGATACTGATTTTCACTCTAGCATACATTCCATCAATCATTTTGGCTCACATTTTTCCTACACTCAGTGGGGGAAAGGGGTTTAGTAGCCTTGTCCTCGTATGTCACTTATGGTTGCCTCCTTTGGCTAGTCGTCAAGCTTTCATAAATACATAAGAGAAAGCTTGGGATGTGGATGATATGCCTTAAGTCGGCTCACCTGTGACATACTACCCCTTTTCATGACGTAGCTTATTGAAAACATATGACTTGACATAGGACTTTCTAAGTAAGCTCACATGTCCTCTTCTTCTACTTTAAAACAATTTCTCCTAGTACTAGTGTTCACAACCGCTTTAAAGTGGAGGCATACATCACCTCTCACATTTCATTGTGCGATTTCTTTCTTCTTGCAATGCATCCTTTTCTTGGTGGATTCGTTGGGCTTGATTCCATCAGAGAGCGTGATACTTCTCTTGCATTTATCCTCTCTTGGAAACGTTAAACACAATGTTCCCTAAGATAAACCTTGCACGAACAAATCAAAATCCCTTTGAACATTTCTTACACTATTTTGCATTAACAATGTCTTTGAGTGTCAAGCATACGAAGTTTTGCTTACCTCATAGAGCTTGAAAATAATTTTTATTTATGGCACCTTATTAAAGTTATCAGGAGGTATAACTTTGATATGGTTGAGTGGGAAGCCCATTCCAAGGCATGACTTTCCCCATAGCCACCTATGTGTTTTTGAGTGCATACCAACTAGTGTATGTTTCTCCCCTTTTGGGACCTCTCACCCAGCAGATAGCCAAGAGTTCTGTCACCCCAGAGTGAGTATGCATTTTATTTTTTGGAAAAATAGCCTAGATCTAGTCCACAACTAGTTGGACAAAAATTCGAAGCTTGATCCACCCTTTTATTTTTCAAATTACTTTTGTGGGATAACTCACCCTATGGATGACCTGAAGTTCAGTGGCCTCAGAGTGAGTGAATATTTTCCACCTCATTTTCCTTTCTTTCCATTGCATGATTAGGTATCTTATTGGTTTAATTTGGGATCTTGGATCTTGGGGGCTTGACTACCTTCTTTATCTTTGTCATTCTTTGTCATCTGCATCTGGACCCTTGGATCTCTCTTGAATGTCTACTTTAGTGTAAGTTTGAAGCAAGTTCATCCTCTCACTAAAGTGGGGGCTTAATGCACCATAGAAAAATGAACCTCTTGCTTGACATAGGAATATTTTCATGATAAATTGAGTTAATGAGGCCTTGATTCAGGTGTTATGAGGCATTTTATGCATCCACACTAGGTCTTGGAACCTTGCAAATTGAATAACATGCTTTTATCAATGTCTTGTAAAGGTGTTGTAAAGTCTTGTAATGGACTTTCACGCTTTTCTAGACTTAATAAACCCACTTCTCCCTAATTCAACATTATAAAATGTATTTAATTGCATCTTCACATCAATCTAGAAGGTTTTTGAATTAAACTTAATGTTAAACTAGTGTTGTAATGTGTCTTGCACATTCACATTGGTTTTTGTGCCTTCCTAGGCTATGTGGACCTCATTTTAGTGTTGTAAAGTGTATTTAATCACAATTTCACATTGAATTTTGTGTCCCAAGCCCTTTTTGGAATTCACATCATCAATAATAGGCCCTTATTAACCCATATTGTGCATCATGAGGCTTAAATTGATCAAATACCTGACAAAGTTGCAATTTAAACCTTATTTCCTTATCTCCTAGCTTTTGAGCTATCAAAATGGCCCCTGTGGGACCCATTCACCATGCATAGCGAATTAGTCCCATCCAGGTGGGACCCATTCACCATGTGTGGTGAACCAATCCCATTTGGCTCAATTTTGACCTTTAAGTGAGAAAAAAAAGTGAAATTTAAGTATATATTTTCTTCATGTCGGCCTGTGATGAGATATTAATGAGTGAAATAGGTGAATTTCCTATAAATATAACCTTCTAAGCCCTAATTTACATCTCTCAACTCATTTTACTACTCATTCATCATTTATCTTCTAAAGCAAGCTAGGGTTTTAACATTACAAGTCATTCAAGATCAGCTTTCAGACATTCAAGGGCAGATCCTTCATGTTTTGCTACAGAATTTCAAGATCAATCATCATGGTAAGGTAATCAACTCCATTATTGCATGCTTCATTCCATTCTTTCTCTATTTTGGTTTAATTACCTAAAAGGGGTTTGACTTAGGCAAACCCCTATGCCCTAACATTCACCATTTTTCTCCCTATCTTGTGTTTATGTAGATTTAGGTCTCTTGGAAGCTTAGAAATCATTAAGAATCAAATTGCAAGGTTTCTCAATTCTTCTCCTCATTCAACAAGTTAAAATATCAACAAAACCTCATTTTCAGGTTTAGAAATCAAAGTTTCAAAAACGGACACCTATAGAGAATCAAAGTGCAGATCGGAAGCTTTGGATCCCACTCTTGAATATTCAAAAATTCAAAAGTGGACTCATTCGACATCAGTGGTGAATGAGTCCCACTTCCAGGTCAATTTTGAGTTTTCTGCATTTTTGGATACCCTTTTGTCAGAAACAGATTCCAACTCAGTTTTGCAGAAATGGGACTAATTCACCCAGAATGGTGAATGAGTCCCTCCAAGCCTAAAAATCAGCATCAACAGCATTTCAAATGTCATTTCCAGTCTTCTTCCACATTCCAGGTGCACACTTTTAGTTTGGTTCATTTTTGTTCAGTTTTGTATTCATTTCTAGTTCATTGTTGCATTTACACAATGTGCTTTCAAACAAGTCATAGTTATTATATTTTGCTTTCATAATCAATCAATTTCTTAGCTTAGATGCAATCATATCATCTCATTTAGCATTAGTAACATCATACACATCCTAATTTGAGTGAAATAGCTAAATTCTTTGGCTGTTTCTTTCTCCTTTTATGTGAAAAACCCTAGAAGTGTTAGAAGTTCTAGAGTGCCAAAAATCTATAGTTCACCTAGTAAAGAAATTTTGTACATATTGTTCACACAATTCTTGATTAATAAATTGTTGAAGGTTGTGTTGTATTCCTCCAAGATTCTTTCTAAATATTATTATCTTCATGTAAGGTCTTTTCCAAGGACCATTCACAAAACTTCATGTTTTGCATGCACCATTTAGCCAATTATTTCATGGCATCATATAGCTAACAATACATAGCAAGAGCTCTACATCTTAGTATGTCGTGATCCTGTAGTAAGCCTTTTTTATTTGAGCAAATATGATGTGGGCAGGTGTAATCTTTATTCTTCTTAGAAGGTTACATGGATTGGAACTGATAAAATTAGATCCTTTTTTAGTTTGTTTTAATGTGCTTATTTTCTTATTGCCTTAGTAGAACTTGAATGAGACATCCATGAATGATGAGTAGGTTTAATATGTTCCACTTTTACAAGTGGCTTTGTAGAAGTTGTTTTATCCTTGATAAACCTAATTGGAGATAAGCAATGTGAAATAGGTACGAAGGATGACAAGCTTTTTGCTCCTCCTTGCTTTTTAACTTGATCAGAAGCCTGAAAACTCATTTGTCTTTCAAATATTGCATTTGGATTGAGTGATTCTGCTCTTATCCTTGTTGTATATTCTTCCATTTCACTTTCTTTATGGTATTTTAAGGTTGAAGTGTCCTTATATATTACTTTAAAACTGTGTACTGGATTTTCTAGAATGTTGGACCCAAATGCCCGCAATCCAACCTTTTCTTCGAAGTCAGTATGTTTCCATTCAATTTCATTGAGAAAATGTTTTACATTGGAATGCTAACAAGATTCATTCTTCTCGTCATCCATTGGTTTTCCATTTAAACCATTTTGTACATATCTAGGAGATTCTATAGACATCCTCAATTGAATTTGCAACTAGATGAGCTGCTTCTTTGGCCAAATTGTAACTTCCATAATTTCTCCAACTACCTGCTAGATGAGGAATCTCGGCATCGACCATCTTCTCCATTCTCCTCTCATGTTATGACATTAGAATCTTTTTCAAGCTTGTGTGGGACGAAACCTAATAAGTCTATATTTTCAAATGAAAGATGAGATAATATTTCTATAACAAACAAAAAGAAGCTTGACATTATAGTTTCTGGTAAAAAAATGAGTTAGAATTTTTGAATCAATGTTTTGAATCCAAAAAATAGTCGGATTATATCTCAAAATGTGTAAAATAGGCTTTAAATATACACCTAGAAATATATATAGATTAGATCTTAGAAGATATCTCTTAACAACATTTTATATAGATTACTTTTAGAATATATATATGCATAATTATAATTATATTATATTATGTTTTATTTTATTTTATTTTATGAATAGGCACTAATCTATATTAATTATAAAGAATAAAATACATATTCACAAAAAAAAGGTGGGTGGTAAGAAGGCACACCCCGAAAGTCACATGGGCAGTTCCCAGAAAACCAAAAACTTATCAGTCACATGGGCCTAGCCCAGAAGTCCAAGATTTCAAACATAAAAAAGGCCACTAAGCGGCCAAAGTAGTACCAGTAGAGCCAGGAGGGTCTTTGTCATCCAAAATTTTCCCCCATACATCAACAGGGTTTGGAGTGATGTTAGGAGGAGGACCCCAGTCATCATCAACATCTTTATCTTTATCTTCTTTTTCCTCTCGTCAGGGTGAGATTGCAAACGCCAGACACAGAAAGAATTTACCAGAATCTAGCCAACCAGAGCCAGTAGCAGGAGTATTATCAAAGGGCCACTTGGATCCGACACCACTGCTCCTCCAGAAGGTCGCCCCTGGCTAGCCCGCAGAGGAGGAGAACAAGACTGCCGAGGAGGGAAGGAACCATGCCAAAGAGGAGGCTGAGAGTGGGGGCGAGCAGAGCCACTTCGTTGTCAACCCTGAGAGGTCGACCGACTGTGAGAGGAAGTGGGCACCCAAGCCATAGTACACGGGGCATTTCCCCAATGATCCAAAAGCACCTGAAGGTGATCCACCTCAAGTGCAACCTTGTTATCTTGAACTTGAATCTACAAGAGCACATTAGAGCAAATAATAGCTTTAGAATACAAAGAAACATTTTTATCCATTTGGGTGTTAGAAAATATGCTGACATTTCTATATTTTTAGATATTAAAGAGGATTTCCACCTTGAAAGTGTGCCAAAGTTGGGTATATTTAGCAAGAAGTCTAGGTGAATCTCCTAGCAGAACCATATGCCAAGAAAAGGGCTCCGGTCTGAAAGGCTAAAAGAAGTCATGAATCCAATTCCAAAACTATTGAGCTCTAGTGAAAAACTAGAAGAGATGCTTAAAAGACTTAGCTTTCCCAAAAAAAGGGTACTAAGGGTCCTGGATCCCCAAGTGAACAAGTCGAGACCCCACAGACAAGCCTTGGAAAATAATACACCAGGAAAAGTGGGAATTTTTTGGCTTAACACTTGCAGACCAAGTGGCAGAGAATCTTTTTTCACCAGACATTCAAGCGGGTGATTGAAGAAGCTACCTCTGGTTCAGACTTTCAATCATAGGAAAATGCAGTGAAAGCCACATATAACCAAGCCTAGGCTTGTAATTCTTGAAATGGGTGTCACGGTACCACTTCCAGTCCTTCCACTAGGGCTTGGACCCTCAAATTCCCACCTTATTCAAAACATATCTATAGAAATAGCATTCACTAGACCATCATAAGTATCATGGTCCTAGTTTTGAAGACTGTAGAGAGCACAATTTTTTTCCCACAACATAATGTGCATTGTGGGTCTATGAAACACATGCTGCAATGTTTGAATTCCTTTCTTGTGGAACCTTAGTGCCTTAATCCAAGGCGAATTGGCCAACGACTGACCATTACTAGCAAAGAGAGGCAACCACCAAACATTCTGTTGATTGAGTGAAAGCCCATCATGGAAACTAGAGCTGACCTGGGCAGTGAAGCCAAGGCTTAACCGCCTCCCAGGCTCTCCAAATTCTATTCGCCATGAAAGTTCCCACAATTTGTACTGGTTCCTTCATGACCAGAAGAGCTTGAAATCCAATCCCCTTCCAGGTGATTCTATGAACAAGAAAGTCAGATTGAATGCAATGCCTAAGGAGAATTTTTTAGGCTTCATCTCTAGTAAGGGCTCTAATTATCCATTTCACACACAAGGCAGTCCCTTTCCATTGAGTGGAAAGTATACCAAGCCCTCCAGAGTCTTTGGGAAGGTAGCAGAACTCCCAGTAAATGTAGTGAAACCTTCTATGGGACTCCGTAGAGGCCCAAAGAAATTCTTGAAGTAGCTTTTAAAGCTTGGCATATGTAGCTTTCGAAGGAGCCCAACAAGAGGAGTAATAGACATGTGTAGCCACCAATATCTTAGAGCATACTTGAAATTTATCTGCTAGAGATAGGGGCTTGGTAATCCAATGGGCCAATTTTTGCTCAATCCTGGAGAGAACAACTTGCCACAACTTAGCTGGAGAAGCCTGGAAGGTGAAGGGAATGCCCAGAAACCAAAATATTTCCCCTAGCCCAATCCATTTCCAACCATACTATTGAAACCAATGAGGAGTGGGTAGAATAGATTTCCTATAGCACAAAGTTTTATGCCACTGAATGGCAAAGCCAGACGCAAGACAAAAAATGTTAAGACATTCAAGAGTTGCCTTAACATTGTTCTCTTCCTCCAGAAGGGTGAGGAAAGAGTCATCAGTGAAATGACCATTAACAAGTTGATCTTGGGAGTTAGGCAGGGCAATTCCTTTAGCATGCTATTGAGAAACCGCATTAGCTAGCAGATAGCCAAATCCTTCAGGAGCAAGCACATAAAGAGAAGGAGCAAGAAAGCATCCTTGCTAAATGGAGTGAAAAAGGCCAAAGGAAAGAGATTGGCGGCCATTAATGGTGATACAAGAAAAATATTTGGAGAAAAGCATTTGGAAATCCTGAATGAAATTAGGCCCAAACCCTAAGGCTTTCAACATGGCTAGAATGAAATGCCACTCAATACCGCATAGGCTTTAGCAAATTCAATTTTGAGAAAAATAGCTTTTTGGTCCGAACACCTAGCCCACTCCATACCTTCCAACAAAACAATAATATTATCCAGAATAAATTTGGACTTGATAAAACTAGTTTGCTTCGGGTGCACAATCTGAGGCAGAAGATGGTGGATCTTCAGAGCCAAAGCGTTGGCAATGATTTTGTAAGAGATCTTGAGAAGCGTGATAGGTTGCTAGTTGTAGATATCCTCAGGATTTCTAGGCTTAGGTATGAATTAAATATTTCCTTTATTAATTATATTACCTGGGGATTTGGAATGAAAAGCCTCAAGATAGACTTTATGCAAGTCGTGCTCAACATAGCCTTAAAAGGCCTTGAAAAATTCATAAGGGAAACCATCAATCCCTAGAGCCTTGTCATCAACCATGGAATGAACGACTTCCTTAAATTTTTTAATTGTGAGCAGTTGTTCACAAAATGCTTTCTAGGCTGAAGATAGCCTATTTGGCACAACAGCAAGACAATCCTGAAGGGCTTGTTATCGCTCTAGCATATATTCCTGAGCAGTGAAAACTTGTTCATAGTGTCGAACAAAGGCTTGGAGAATGTCAGGTAGCTCAAAAAGCACCTGGGTTCCTTTAATTTTTCTCATGATAGGAGATGAGTTCCTGCCACACAAGGCTAGAAAAAACTCCTTGGAGGCACCGTCACCAATCTTTAACCAGTGCAGTCTATATTTTATTTGTGCACCTCTAGCAGCATAATTTTCTGTAACTTTTTTTTTGTGTCTTAATTCTGCCACCCTGAATTGTAATGATGGGGAAAAAGGGCTAGTTTCCAAAGCCTCGGTAGCTGAGGGTAGGTCAGCTGTGGTAGCCTCATCAGACCACCTAAAAAAAATGGCCATTTGGCACCCATAAATGCATAGAAATCTACCTGTGTGATTGATAGCATCATTCCACCAATGTGGGCTGATGACAAAGCAGAGACGAGTTAAAAAAAACCATGTTTTGTAGGTATGAGGCTGTCTTGTCTCCCATTCAATGTGAAAAGAAATGGGGAAATGATCTGACAATGTCACATCCACTAACGGCTTAACCGGGAGCAAAGAATTGTCAAAAGAAAAGAAATATTGAGCCGAGATCATGGCACGATCAAGGCACTTAAATATCCTATCAGAGCTAGCCCTGGAATTACACCAAGTGTGCCAGAGGGAATGAGAATGGTGACAGCTAATATTGGGATCAAAGAGCCCCAATTTATTATGCATGTAAAACCACACCTCTCATTCGCTAGCTACCCATCTGAATGGTAGAGTGCCATCTTTATCATACACCATCTCAACCATATTGAAATCTCCAAAAAAAATCTAGGTAGCAACTGACAATGAATCAACAATCCAACGCCAAAGCAAAGAGTATTCCACAACATCATTAGAGGCATAAATATTGATAATCCTGTTGTCTCCAAGAAATGCACCCTATGCAAAGTTATGAAAACTGAGCTTTCTGGAGACACATGGGAACTTTTCTAGGTTGTGGGTCACCTAAAAATGGGAAAGAACCTCTGGAGAAGGCCGACTTCCTCTATGCTATCACCTAAAACTACTAATTTTTGAAAGGAAAAGGGAGAAGGAGAATGCTTTAAAATTAAAACTAAATCCTATGGTGATACACCTAAATGACAAGAGCAATGAGACACTCAGGTTACACTTGAATACTGATGATGGATATGGGACTACACAACTAGATTCTGTAGATTATGCATACAAACAGGTTTGACATGCACACACTTTCAAGAAGGAAAAGAAGATTTTCACAAATTAAAAGCTCATGTGCAATTAAGTAAACACAGTTTGTAACCTACATAATACTACCTTTGCAAAGAAAGGAATGCTAGCATGAGACAAAGCTATAAGGAAAAGAAATATTTCATGAAGTAGCTTGATCAATCACCTGAAAATGCACAATATTTTGCAAGAACCAGAAGGAAAATTGAACCATCAATGGTAACCAAGGTAAATTTTATATCTCATGCTCCAAATGAGTTACAAAAGTTTGCTAATCTGAGAAAGGATTGCCAAATCCACAACTTCAGAAAAGCATAAGAAGAACTCCTTTACAAAGAGGCAAAAATGCCTTATATACAAATAGATGTCAGTCCCTGCCTTAGAGTTTACAAAAATGAGTCGGTGCCTGGACACATCGGCCCTAGAAGCGTTTTGGAATGAAGTCAATGAGGCATTAAAAGCACATCCCCTTCTCATGTCGGTGAAAGCTCGCTCCTGGGCATGGCCTTCAAATCTTTTGCAACTATCGCATTAACTCGCAACCCTCATGTCCACCCTCAAGATTTTGTCAGAGTCGCTTTGAATGCCCTGCGGCATGGTCATTAATGTCGACCCACCTTTACCAACTGACATCCCAGCTGTTATCACGACTCGTGGCCTCTTCCCCTTCGGCTCTCCTCTTGTGCTAGATCCTTCTGCAAGTTGACCTCCTTCAAGAAGCAGCATCAGATTTACCCTATCAGATTCAAACGTCATTGCTTCACCGAGCTAACCCATGTCGCTCACATTCTGTTGATCATTCTTTATAGGGGAAGTCAATCAGTCAAAATATCCATGATTTTTCCTAGCGCCTTCTTATTGGTCGGACTCGGGCCACGTAGACCCCAAAGGTCACTTCATTAGAATCGCATGTTAGTGAGACACTAACCATGTCTCCCCGATGTGATTATGCCCTTCAGCAACTCTCGGTAAGACACCACCCTATCGGTGAGACTATGTAGCGAACTCCTCCACTCTCTCTGAGCTCCCTTTATTTCGGTAAGACATCATCACAAGCTCTTCAATGTTTCCTGAGCTTGGACCATTCGGCGGAGTCGGAGTTGGGATGAGAACCAAAACAGGACCGGAGACGGAATGGGGGCAAGACCAAAGAGTCGGTAGAACCGGAACCGGAACCAAATCCAGACTTGAAACTTTTTCCAAAGTTTCAAGTTCAGATTTCGTTCTGATCCCGCCCCCAGCAACTCAAAGAAAGAAGGCAGAAAGAAAAACACAAGGAAGATCAAAAGAGGAGGAGACATCCCTTGATCACAGACCACGAAGAAAAGAAAAGAAGAACGGGCGGAACTGGCGGCGGGGACGGAAAAGAAACAAGAACTTGAACTTTGGAAAAGTTCCATCACTCGGTTTCAGTCCGCACCCGAGTCTGCCAAAACGAAGGAAACGACCAAACAAAAAGAAAGCAAGGCGGGATCAGAACCAAAACCATTCCCGAGCAAAACACAGCGGGGGCGGGGGCAGACACAAATCTGACACTGAAACTTTCATCAAGTTTCAAGTTTGGATTCTGTCCCGATCCCACCTCTGACAACATACAAAGATGACGAAAAAGGATGAGGATGAAAAAGGGAAGGGAAGAAAAAACATCCCACAACCAAAAAATGAAGAACAAAAGTAAAACAAGCAAACAAGACTGGCAGGACCAGAATCGGAACGGAAACCGGGCCTGAAACTTTTTCCAAAGTTTTAGAGTTTGGTTCGAGAACCGATTTTTTGTCCACCGAAATAAAACCAAAGATGCAAGGTAAAAACAAAAGAAAGACAGAACCGGGACTGGGAAAGGAACAAAAAAATAGAACTTGCAAAGAATTCCAAGTTCAGTTTTTGTTCCGACTCTGCCTCCGACAGAACAAAAAGAAAAAAGGGCCCAAGGAAAACAAAACGGAAAGGGGGAAAACAAGGCAAAACATAAGATGAAAACCCCCAACAAAACCGAACACCTGCACGCTAGGCTCAACTCTTGTGGGAGCCACATTTAATCCACGTGCTGAATTAACATAATTTTCCCCCTACAGCTGCACAAGAAGCAAACCGGTTAGAAAAATATGTAACCTTGATGCAAACGTTCATCCATTTGGTTTTCATGAACACTCGAAAGCATGGATTGCCCTGCCCAATTGAACCCGTAGGTGAAAATAAAGTAACAAATCCCAAAAGAGTGATTATCAATATTAAGAAGGATCTAGACGAGTTGATGTGTGGGGTCAAACCCATGGTCAACCACACAATCATGTCACCGTGGGAACAAAAGGGTGATATCTCTACCATGTCCAACATCATGAGCAGTACAAAACATATGACTGGCTGGAAAAATAGAACGACAAGCCGAAGCGAGCAAAAAACCAAAAAAATTAACCTCTTGGAGACACAACACTTCAATACCATCATACTTTTACAAAGTATCCCTAACAAAATACTTCCTGGAGAGGTCTGTCAAACCTCAAACATTCCATGAGAGGAAATTCATGAATGAAACTCCTCTATATCGTCAGATTCCAACTCCTCCTCATTCAAAGTAGAGAAGTGATTCTGCAATTTAAATTCTAGTGGAATTGAGCCAATTTGAATATTTGGAGAAGAAAATATTTGTTTCTCCTCCACATATTCCCCTTCTTCTAATGGCAGAGAAGGACTGTGATACTGTCGTTGAGCTCCTGTCATGGGAGGAGATACATTTGATTGTGCTATTATAACGACAGTAGGCTGAGGTGTAGCCGTCGGCTTGGGCCACACCGAAAAATTGTCAGCCCCGACCAGGGCCTCTTTCCCCTTTGTCAAAGGGTTTGAAACATCTTTAGCTGGCTCAGGGACTTTGGAAACCGTCCCAAAGCCACTGGACTTGTGTTTATGGTTCATAACCATGGTCCATTTCTCATCAAGTTTGGCAATAGAATTATCCGCCTGACGGGGCTTTTCAGATTTTCACGACAAAGAAGGAGTATGAGGCACTGCCAAAGGGAAATCCTTGATCTTGTGGTATGGGGACTGAAATCTATAACACGTGTTCGGTAGATTAAAATAAATGACCTTCTAGGTATGCCAAAGAGCTCCAATTTGAATGTCAATGGAGTCTTTCAAATCTTGTGAAAGGTCCACTTCAACACAGACCCGTTTCTGGGGTCGAGCTTGGAAAAACCTATCTGGCTCAATACAAATGACCTTCCTCAGAGAGGATGCAATATGACTCAAGAAAGGCACACAAGGCAAAGGCAACCCTGGAAACTCAATCTAGACTAGGACCCACAACTTGGTGTCATTCGAGACAACAAAGTCTCGGGTCCATGACTGGAAAACCAATAAATAAGACTTGACATACTAGGGACCATGATTCAAAATAGCCTGAACATGACTGACCTCCGCAAAACGGAAAAGGAAAAAACCCTTGGTTAAATTTTGAACCTGTAAGCGTGTAGAAGGGGAAAACTAAATAAACAATGCATCTACGCTTCTAAATAGGATAATTGTATCTAAAACTCAATGAATTTAAACTAAATTAAACTAAAAAGTTTCAAAATGCTATCCTATTGCTCTCTAACTCTAAAGACTTCTCTAATTTACTGAGCTCTCAGATTCTTAAGCTAATTAAACTATTAAGTGACACTTAGAGAATGAGAAATGAGATTATGCTACTCTATTTTAATCTAAATATGCAAACTCTATGCTAATGGCAGCCATGACTGCAAATGCTGATGCTGGATGGATGCTGGATGGTTGCTGGATGATTGTTGGATGAATTGGATGCTTGAGTGCTTTGGAAACCTGCAGAGTAAGATTACATTCGTTGGGATCCCTTTTCTTGCAGCCCAAGAGCTGTATTTATAGCTTTCACGGCAGCACAATTGTACAGGAAACCGGGATGAGGGGCAGTGATTTCTTCTGGAGAATCTAAAGGCTTGGGATGAGAAGAAGGAGCTGATCATGGGGAATGGTTTCTCCCCATGAAAACACCAGGCAATATAAGAGGGAAGGTGGTGGGAAGGTTGTTGAGAGATCTTCCTGCAGATTTTCCCTGAAGCATTTCCCGTGAATGGTAGTGCCATTAATTTGATTGGTGAGAAATAAATATTTATTGGTGAGGGAATAGTGCAAACTTTATGCAATAAATTTAAATAATTTTAATTTATTTAAATTTAGCAAAAAATGAGGAATAAATAATTTAATAAATCAAACTATAGGGTTTGGTTTTATTAAATTAAAGGAGAGTGATAATTAAATAAAAGATTTTTGACAATCTTTATTTAATTAAGAGGAAATGTGAAATTAAATAACATGAATTATTTAAATTGTGTATTCAATTTTAAGATAGAAGAAATAATGATAATAATTAAATAAAACAAAGTTTTTAATTTTGTTTATTTAATTAAGAGAGAATTAATGTGATAAAAATGATAATAATTAAATAAAACAAAGTTTTTAATTTTGTTTATTTAATTAGGAGAGAAAAATAGGAGAATTGATAAATGAACTTAATATAAATAAATATTTCTATTTATTTACTAAGTAGAGGAATTTAAGATTAATTAATCAAATAAGGCGTATTCGATTAATTGGATTCTCCAGACCATTTTTAGGTGTCTACATTTTGCCCCTCTTTGAAGTGATGTGTTTACACAGTGTTTCAAAGAATGTTTTTGCTTCGGCTGCCAGTATTGACGAAAGGTTTTAAAGCATGCCCCAGACTTGTCCCAGATGATGAATTTCGAAAAGATAGTGATATATGCCCCCTCGGGAGATAAATTGATGAATTTTGGATATTTTATGAATTTTCAAAAACTTTGAATTTTTATGATGGTTTGATGATGAATTGATGAAGAAACAATTTATCTCCCGACAAGATTGTAAATGCCCCAGTGATTGACAAGAATTAATTCCTCAGAATGAGAAATAAATAAATCCCATAAAATTCCCCCAAAAAAATAGCCTATAAATGCTCCAAAGGTCATTTTCAAAAGTCATTTGTGCATTGACTTTTACAAATTTTGAGATAGAGACCCTCCAGAGCATTCAGAGCTAGGATGCCGATCCCATACCACACCCACCGACTCGAGCGTGTGCGCCGTCACCAGCGTCCGGCCGATTATGGTCCTCCGGTATGTACCTCAAACTTTTCTCTTAATTTGCGCCATTGATTTTGATGCATTTTGCACGTGTTTTTTTAGTTTTAGCACACGGAACGCGTTGTAGCGCGTCCGTGTTCTGTTGTAGCACGTCATAGATTTAGCACGTCCGGTCAATAGCGTAGCGCGTCGTGTAGGTTTTGCAGCGCGCCAGAAGTTTTAGCGCGCGGGGTCAGTTTGATAGCGCTTCCATGAAATTTTGTAGCGCGACAGAAATTTTAGCGCGCTGGGTTTGTTCTGTAGCGCGCAAGGGGAGTTTTGTAGCGCGCCATACTTTTTAGCGCATTAGGTTGATTTTGTAGCGCTTTGGGTAAAAAAATTGATTTAACATTGTGCGTTTTGATTTTTGTCGATTTGTTTTTGATTCCATCTATTTTAGTGTTGATCTTGACTAAAATATATGGGAAACGATCTCATGATGAGCGAGATCTATTTGATTGATAATAATTACCATCATGATAGGCGAGGAATAATTATGCATTCTGAATGATTGAACCCAATTGATAGATGAGGGTTTCTTGATAATCTGATAGATTGATAGGAAAAAGCACAATGTTTTGATTTGTTGATGATCTTTTGATATTCTAATTAAAATGTTTTGTTTTGCATGAGTACAGGAGCAGTTGGATGTGATCCAGGTGCGGGAGCAGTTCCCCTGGCCATTTGATATGATATCGTGACTGTCTCCTGATGAGAGACAGCATATTGCTGCCTGTGGTTTGGCTACATTGTTGGACATGCCCCATATTAGACTCAATAGGGGTCTATTGACAGCTTTGGCGGAGAGGTGGCATAGTGACCACAACACATTTCATTTACCTACTGGTGAGATGACAGTGACGCCAGAGGATGTATGGCGTATTCTTCGCATACCGTTTGTTGGAGAGATTGTGGTTCACGACTCGGAGGAGGTTGGTGGTGTAGAGGCTATGCAGAGAGTCTTCCAGGATCCTCACATTGCAGGAGAGTGGATCCCATGGATAGATATATATGAGTCATATGCTCCTCTTCCTTCTATTTTGGCGGGTTTCATTGGTGGATTCCTTTGTCCTGATAAGAGGTCAAAGGGTCTATCGCTTGGATGGGGTCGTGTGCTAGAGGGCCTGGTGGTCCATAGGACGAGATATGCATGGGGCATGTGCATGCTTGCCCAGTTATATCATGATTTGCATTGGGTAGTATATCTCGGCGGCAGTAGTTTATCTGCAGGGGCTACCCTTCTCCAGGTATGGGCCTGGGAGCATATTGCTGTTACGCGTCCCGTACCAGTGTTGGCCAGACCAGCGACGAGGCCATATGTATTTCGATATAGAGGCAGGCCTACCCAGCATATGATGGGTAAGCTTGAGTATTGGAGACGGATCGTTGATGATATAGAGGCAGTGACCTGGCGTCCGTACCTAGACTGTGATGCCTGGGACGACGATGATATTGAGTTGGGGTTCTTGTCCGATTCTATGTATTTGATCGGGAAGAGCCCCAGGGTTTTGGAGCGGTTCCTGTTTCATCGTGTGTACAGACAGTATGGTATTGTGCAGTGCATGCCATTGGGTGTAGCACATTATGGACGGCGACGGATTGATGTTCCTGATTGGGGTCCCAGCTTGCCTTACGGGGCACTTGTTGAGGGTTACCGTGCTCTACAGCCATCAGCATGGGATGTTCGGCGGGATATTGTCGAGGCGCCTATTACTCCTGAGTATGGAGAGTATCTGGCTCTACATCCTCCTCCATGGATCACTATTCCAGATGAGCCAGCACCTGTACCAGCGGCAGCACCAGCAGTAGCACCAGCAGCACCAGCAGTAGCACCAGCAGGGGGTGTTCAGGTTGGTCAGAGACGGGGTAGAGAGGAGGATGTTGATGTGGATGTGGAGAGCAGCTCGGAGACCGATAGTGATGAGAGCTTTGATAGCAGTGATGATAGCAGTGACGATGATGGCGGAGATGGGAGGGGTCTAAGCGTAGCAGTTTCATCAGAGCCATCCTCCAGTGCGCCTCGTAAGAGGCAGGTTGTTATGTCTTCATCGGCAGATCCCTCAGAGGTGGCAGGCTTACAGGTGCAGGTGCAGACATTGCAGGGTCAACTAGCACAGGTGCAGGGGTTATTAACTCAGACTCAGGCTCAGACGCAGGCACAACTAGCCACTGCTCAGACCCAGATTACATCACTGATTAGTGAGAGAGATGGGGCATTACAGGTAGCAGCGACCGCACAAGCTCAGGTGACAGGATTACGAGCACAGTTGTCCACCGCCCAGGCACAGATCACACCCTTGATTGTAGAGCGGGATACCATTAGATGGATAACTGAGACAGCACAGGCGACTGCAGAGAGGTTACAGAGAGTGGCAGATGGGACCTCTGTAGCGGATTATATGCGTGAGGCCATGCGAGCCAGTGCTAAGATTGAGTTCTACCGGAGCCGCTACCATGAGCTATGCCCCCCAGAGCAGAGAGTCAGCTATGCATAGTCGCGCTCAGAGAGGACTCGGTCGAGGACAGTGAGCAGAGGTGTGACACAGCCTCTGCCGAGAGATCCGAGAGATCCTGGGACGTCTTGTGGTGGTGGAGATACTGGTGCGAGACTTGCTCCTTCTGGTGGGAGTACTACTTGAGATTATATGTGTACCCATTGAGAGATTGATACAGCCATTTTTGACATGATGTTATTTTTATTATTTTCATACTTCATTGTATACTTGACACTTGATGAGATATATTTGTGCAGCGGTTCGTTTGATTTATGATACAATTTTACATGATTTATGTGATGGATGCATTGATTTTATGATGTATTGATGTGATGGATGTATGGATTTTATGATGTATTGACGTGATGGATGCGAAATGATATTGATGATGTATTTCTTTTCTTAATGAGATGTAATGTATGATAGATAGAATGTGATGGATGATGCATGGAAAATGTAATAAATACAAATGTGATATGTGAATATGTGAAATGAATTGTAAAATGTGATATGTGATAAATGGATGACGGATAAATGAAATGTAAAATGTAATGATGTATGTAAATGAAATGTGATAAATGAATATGTAATATGTGATAAGTGGATGATGAATAATGAGATGTGAATAGAATGATATGCGATGAAATGTGATTTAATTGTAATGATAAATGAGTAGATGATTTTTTATGAATGATGAGATGTAAATGTAAATGAAATGTAATGATGTATGATAGTGTAAAATGAAATGTAATGAAATGGAATGACTGATGAAATGAAATGGAATGATGTATGTAAATGAAAATGAAATGTAATGATGTATGAAAAATGAGATGGAATGCAAATGAAATGGAATGACTGATGAAATGTAAATGTAAATGAATGTATGTAAATGAAATGTATGATGAATATGTGATGATGTAAGTGTAAATGATGTATGGATAAATGAATGGTGTAACATAACATGTATATGATGTCATGAAATGCAATTTTATTGTGAATTTATGATGAGATGAAGATATGATCCTATGTGCATGTGTCAAGTATACTCAGTCTTTAGTAAGGAAAGATAACATCATTTGCGATTGAATCATTGGAACTTGTGTCGCCAGTACTCTGCAGATGTATTATTATGAATGCAATCTATGTTAACCATGCAAATGCCTATTTTATTAATGCAAATCTAAGTGTCACTTCAATAATCATTTTATTCTGCTTTGTATCATCACTGAGCTTTTAAAAATGTTGAAAGCGAATACAAGCATCAATGATATGAGATAGACCAATGATGACCTGAGTATTTCTTTCATGATTTTTGATATTGCAAGCGAACACAAGCATCATGGTATAAGATAGACCAATGATGACCTGAGCATTTCTTGCGTAAACAAACAAGAATTAATCATTTTCTTAAGTGAATTTGAATGTCATCCATGATACTTGGTAGAGCATTTCCCGCGACAATTCACAAAACAATAATGATTAATTCACAAACAGTAAACTAAGAAAAGGTATCATTCTTCTTCCTTACTTCTCTAGTTCAATACATCATTGAGTTGCTCCAAAGAAATGATAATCAAATGATAAAAAGCACAACAATTCAAATTCTACTTAATGTATTTTCAAATCATTATTTCAGATTAGATCATCAGTGTTGAGATGTGTGTGCTGATGTGTGCATGATTTTTCCAAACGTTTGACCAAATGATGTGATCTAAAGACCTATCCTAGGGGTCTCGGGGACTGTTCAAATATTAGTCTTGCCTACGTTATATATGTAGAGACCACGTAGTTCGACTGACACAGACTCTACTTTTGACTGATGTAGACTCTATTTTGATTTTCTGATGTTTTTGGATTTTGGATTTTGTGATGTTTTTGGATTTTGATGGATTTTCTGATGTTTTTGGATTTTGATGGATTTTCTGATGTTTTTGGATTTTGATGGATTTTCTAATGTTTTTGGATTTTGAATTTTCTGATGTTTTTGGATTTTGAATTTTCTGATGTTTTTGGATTTTGATGGATTGCCACTTAAGGTTGTCGTGTTTGACTGCCCTTCCATGCAAGCTGAAAGTCTACTTGTACCAGATAACATTAGGATGTTGCCCCCAAGTTAGGGTAAAACCTGGTATCCTTGCTATGATATGGATAGTGATAATCCCAAATGATAGATGGAAATGATATGAAAGGAAACAATCGTAACAACACTGTACCCAATAGATAGAGGAGTTTGGTGAAAATCTCAAGTAACGCCTGTTTTCCAGGTTTTCATCACTTGTTTTTATTGTGTCTTCTTTCTTTTTCTTCTTCTTCTTCTTCTTTTTTTTTTTTTGTGTATTTTCAATATTTTTCTATTTTTTTTGTTTATTTCTCTCTTTTTTTGTTATCATGACGCCTGTTTTCCAGGTTTTCATCGAGACAACTTTATTGACCGTGCACTAGATATCCTCAAGTGTAGAATTGCCGGAGATGAATGTTGTTCATGGGCTCCTCCAACATGTCTCCCTCTGGTGTAGACAGTCGATATGCTCCTGATCCATAGACTGATATGATGACATAAGGTCCTATCCAGTTAGGTTCAAACTTTCCCTTCTTTTCTCTGTCTGCTTGATTTCTAGGGTTTTCCCGTAGGACCAAGTCTCCAATCTGGAAGACTCTAGGTTTAACCCTATGATTATAGTTTCTAGACATCCTTTGTTGATAGGCTGTCAAATGATTAACAGCTTGTTGTCGACGTTCATCAAGTAGCTCTAATTCCTGAAGTCTAGAGACCCTATAATCTTCATCTGAAATGAGTCCCTTTAGTGAGACTCGAAGGGATGGAATTTCTACCTCAATAGGTAATATTGCTTCTGATCCATAGACAAGAGCATATGGTGTAGCTCCTGTTGGTGTTCTGATGCTTGTCCTGTAAGCCCAAAGAGCAGGGTTAAGCTAAACATGCCAATCACGTCCCACTTCATTTACAGTCTTCTTGAGAATTTTGAGGATTGTTTTATTTGAAGCTTCTGCCTGTCCATTACCTTGAGGGTAATATGGGGTTGAAAAGCGATGTTGGATGTGGAACTTTTCACATAGTTCTTGGACGTCTTGGTTCTTGAAAGGCCTGCCATTATCTGTGATGATTGACTGGGGTATCCCATATCTACAAATGAGATAATTAAGAATGAAAGATGATATTTGCTTTCCAGTGATTGTGGTTAAGGGAACTACCTCCACCCATTTTGTAAAATATTCGGTTGCTGTGATAATGAACTTGTGTCCATTAGATGAAGATGGGTGAATTTTCCCTACCAGGTCTAATCCCCACTGACAGAAAGGCCATGTAGTTGCAAATGGATGCAACTCCTGTGCTGGTGCATGTATAAGATTGCCATGGATCTGGCATTTTGAACATCTTTTGACAAACTGATAAGATTCTTGTTCCATGTGTGGCCAGTAATACCCCAAACGAAGGAGTTTCTTGGCTAAAGATAATCCACTTGAATGTGTTCCACAAATTCCTTCATGGACCTCGTGTAAAGCGGAAGCGGATTCGTCATGTTCTAAACAACGTAAAAGAGTACCATCTAGGCCTCGACGGTAAAGGGTATCAGCAATAATGGTATGTTTGGCGGATTGGCGTATGAAGTTGCGCTTTTGGTTGCGAGAAAGATCTGGTGGTAAGATATTATCTTTCAGATAAGTATAAATTTCTCCATAAATGGAGGATTGGGCACTATCCAAAAGGCTTATGGTTTGGGATTTGGGATTTGCGTATGCAGGGTTTGATACTTGTTCTACAATAAATCGATAACGATCTTGTGTTTCAGGCATTTGTAGAAGAGATGCTATTGTGGCCATGGCATCTGCTGCTTTGTTCTCTGATCTTGGTATCTGCTCAAATTTGATTTCTATGAAGTACTTTCGTAGGTCATCCACCAGCCTCTTGTACAAAATCAGTGTGTCATCCTTAGTTTGATAATCATTGTTGACTTGATAGATGATTAACTGGGAGTCTCCATACACCTGTAGTTCTGTGATTTTCCATTCAATAGCCACTTTAATTCCAAGGATCAAAGCTTCATATTCTGCCACATTGTTAGTGCAATGGAAGGTAAGCCTGTATGATCGCGGGATTGTGTGCCCAAGAGGTGTGACAAATAGAATTCCTGCTCCTGATCCATGTTGTGTGTAGGATCCATCGAAGTAGAGTTGCCATGGTTGTGTTGTTACATTGAGGATATCTGCATCAGGAAATTCCATGGTCATATGATGACTGTCAGATAATGGAGCTTCTGCTAATTGATCGGCGATGGCTTGTCCTTTGATAGCTCGCCTTTCCACATACTAAATATCAAACTCATTGAGGAGCATGACCCACTTTGCCAACCTTCCTGTTAAAGCTGCTTTGCTCAGTAAATACTTGAGAGGATCAATTTTTGCAACAAGCTTGATAGTGTGAGTAAGCATATAGTGTCACAATTTTTGTGTTGCAAATACTACTGCTAAGCATGATTTTTCAATGAAGGTGTAGTTTACTTCATGTCCATTGAGTGTCCTGCTGATATAGTATATAGCCTGTTCCTTTCCTTCTTTATCCTCTTGTGCTAGCAAGGCTCCTAAAGAAATGTCTGTTGTTGCAATATATAACAATAATGGCTTGTCTTCACTGGGTGGTACCAAGATTGGTGGCGTCATCAGATAATGCTTGATTTGATTGAAGGTACTCTCACACTGTTCATCCCATTTGAAAGGCACATTTTTATGCAAGAGATGGTTGAACGGATGACACCGATCTGCTAGTTGGGAGATGAATCTTCTGATGGACTGTAGTCGGCCTTGTAGAGATCTTAATGTGTTGATATTCTTAGGAGGTGGCATTTCCATAATGGCCTGGACTTTTGCCGGATCTACTTCAATTCCCTTTGTAGAAACTATGTATCCTAGGAGCTTTGCTGATGTTACTCCAAAGGCACATTTCTTTGGATTCAATCTGACTTTGAATTTTTCCAACCTGTCAAATATTTTGGCCAATATCTCTAGATGTCCTTCCCTGGTGTAAGATTTGGCTAAGATGTCGTCCACATAGTCCTCCATGAAGGTATGCATCATGTCGTGGAAGATTGTTGTCATAGCCCGCTGGTATGTAGCTCCTGCATTCTTTAACCCAAAAGGCATGACGTTCCAGCAAAAAGTGCCCCATGGACATGTAAAGGCTGTCTTTTCTTGGTCTTCAGGAGCTATCTTGATTTGATTGTATCCTGAAAATCCATCCATGAGTGATAGCATTTTATGGCCGGCTGTGAGATCTACAATCATGTCTATGTTTGGCAAAGGAAAATCATCCTTTGGACATGCTTTATTTAAATCCCTGAAATCAGTACATATTCTGATGGTGTTATCCGGCTTTGAAACAGGCACAATGTTGGATATCCATTCCGCATAGTCAATAGATCTGATGAATCCAGCATCTAGTAATTTCTTCAAGTCATTTTTCACTAATAATGCAACATGTGGATGCATTTTTCTCAGCTTCTGTTTTACTGGTTTAGTGCCAGCTAGTAAGGATAAGTGATGCATAATGAGATCTGTGTCCAAGCCTGGCATGTCAGAGTATGACCAAGCAAAATTGATGCATCGTTCTTCAAAGAATTTGATAAAATCTGGCTTTTCTGTATCTGTCATGGATGCGGCCAGGTGTAATATTCTTGCTTTTTCCGCTGTGCCAATATTAATAGACTGTGTGGGTTCTATTAACACTGATGATCTTTCATGGTAATGTTGCGGGAGAATGTCAAACCTTCCATCCTTTGGTGCCTCAATGAGGTTTTCGCCATCGGATGCGTTCTTTATTTTTACTATTTTAGGATCAAATACTGCCATAGAATGGTTTTCACCATTAGATCCATTTTTTTCTTTCATATTTTTGCAACTGGAAGGTTTGGCATCCTCCTGCCTAAAAGCATCATTAAAAGAAGTATTGGTAGAACAAGCATCGGATTCCTCACAGCAAAGGTAGTTAATAATGGAGGAATCATTGTCAAAAACAGGGAGATTAATAGGATGTTGGGCTTCCCATTCGATAAGTTCGGGATGTAGTAAAGGCAATGAATCATTAGATGGGTTGAGGTCAGCGATTGTGAAAGCTCAGACGGAAATGTCGTCTAGGTTGTCTATGGTTATGTCGAGGCCTACAAAGGTATTTTCTTCCACATCATTTATCTCAATCGATGTCCGTTCATCTTCACTTGAGTCATCAAAATTTTGCGTTTCAAAGACAATAGGATTAAAACTTGAGCTTTGACCCTCCTCGTGATTGGGGGTATACTTTTTGATAATATCAATCTGAATATCTTCATAGGAAACCTCTGATAGGTTGTCCCACTCATACTCATTTGAATCTGTTTCAGAATTATCTCTTATTTGAAGAATACGCTCCACGGTTTTATTGGTGATTTCTGCTCTTGCTTTTTCTGTGTATCCTAGTCCAGTTTTGTCCTTATGTTGGAGCGTAAGAGGCTGGATTGGTTCTGTTATGCCTTGTTTTCTTAACCCAAGAGGTCCCTGTCCTGAATATCCCATTTTCGCCAGAATAGTTTTTCCTTTCCCATATTGATTTGTCTCTATGATGTTACTTGTGGAAACGAAGGCTTCTTCATCCTTATAAAGCCAATTTAGTATGGCCTTATCTTCTGATTCTTCATCTAAGCTCCCAGCTTTTACAAATCTGCCATCTAATGCTGTTGTAGATTGTTGTGAAGTGTGGGTGTTTGTGGATGGCTGTCCATGTGTTTGTAAGGAGGGTAACATTTGTGATAGATGGAATGAGTGTCCAACACCATATTCACTTATTCCTTTGTCACTTATCTGTACTTCTTTGGTGAATTGATGTGAGAGTGGAGCCAATTGTTCTTCAACATTTGAAGGGTTAGATTGTGCCACCCTTATCTCTTGTGATCTTTGTTGTTTTGGAAGCCACTTTGAAATGAAGCTTTGTTGTTGCTCACTATCTGATGTGCCAACTTCTCTATTGTTAGGTATGAATGTATCCTGAGATGTCTTCAATGTATGACAAGCTTGGGTGTCATTGTAGTCTGCTGTGATTGTTACCTCCTGTCCATTGACGGGAAATTTTAGGCATTGATGATAGGTAGACGGTACTGCTTGCATATCATGGATCCAAGGGCGTCCCAACAGTATGTTGTATGTCAGTTCCCTATCTAAGACTTGGCAAACCACTTTTTGGACAATAGGCCCAACTTGAATGGGTAATATGATCAATCCTGTAGAGGACCTTTCTTCTTCATCATATGCTTTGATTGTGATTTTTCTTCTGGTATCAATGGCTTCATCTGAGTATCCTAGTGCACGAATCAGCTTTAAGGTACAAATATTTAAACCGGCCCCTCCATCTATCAGGACACGTTTTACACGATGTTTATGGATAAGGACTTCAATGTGAAGGGCGGAATTATGCGGATGGGTGAGTGATACATCATCATGTTCAGAAAAAGAAAGGCAATGAGGTGCAGATAGATGTCCCACCATAGCTTGGAATTGACACACATCCAGATTGTTAGGTACTGTAGTTGATACGAGAGCTTGTTCAAGAACCTCTTTGTGTGATGGGGAAATCTTCAAAAGTTCCAAGATTGATATTTGTGCCGGTATTTTCTGTAATTGATCGATGAGATTATATTGATTGGGGGGGGGATCCACTGATGGGGATGATATTGATGCTCCTTTCAATATAACTTTGGATTGTGCCCTTGTTGTGGCATTAACCGGTTGGTACTCTTGTTTCCCTTTGAGTGTGACTACATTGATTTGGTTTTTGGATTTGTCCATATGTTGTACCAAATTGGTAGATGTAATGTCGTTCTGGTTGATTTGATTGCATAACTCTTCATCCTCTTTGGCAGCAGAAAAACAAAGGATTGTTGCGTCATAAACATAACCAACGTTCTTACCTTTGGTGTTTGCGGAAGAAGATTCTCCCTTTTGATAATTGGGTAGAGGATTTTTGAATGTTGTATGATCCTTGTTTGTTTGAGGGCCCTCTACGAATACTTTCTTTTGATCTATGAGGTCTTGTACCACATGTTTTAATTGCCAACAATTTTCAGTCATGTGACCTTTATTTTGATGATAGTGACAGTAATGTAAGTCATTCCACCATGATGGTTTGACTTGAGGGTCCCAATTTCTAGCCTCTTGCACTTGAATGAGTTTTTCGTTTAAAAGTTCTTTGAGGACTGATTCCAACGATTGTCCTAATGGCGTGAATTTTCGTTTATTGGAGGGTCGTTGGAATGATTGGGTTTTCGTTTCTCCACTGTTTTGATTATTTCCTTGATCACTACTTTGTTTGATATTAAAACCATTGTTTTGTTTGTTTGTAGTAGTTGGTGTCAAGGTGAATACTGGTTTAGATGTATGTGCATCGATCATGGTATCAGTATTCTTGTTCTTTTGCCAAAATCTTGGCTTTTCGTTGTTGCTGTTAGAGGAATGGTTATTGTTTGAACCTTCAGTGAAATGTTTGATTGTTCCTCTTTTGATTAGAGCCTCTTCGATTTTAAGCCCTTTTTCGATAACTTGTTCAAATGTGGATGGACATTGTAAGTCCAATCTGTAGTTCATGTCATCTACTAAGTTATCAATGAACATCTCTATCTTCTCCTCTTCAGGAATAGATCTAGGGTATTTAGCAAATAGCCTTCTCCATCGTTGGAGAAAAGAGAGAAACTTTTCGCCCTTTGCTTGTTTGGTGTTGTAAAGTTCTTTTAAGGTTACCCCATGTTGGATGTTGAATGAGAAGTGTGTTATGAACCTATTGATTAGTTCCTCAAAGGATTGAATTCCAGGTTCTAATTTAGAAAACCACTCCATGCAAGTGTTTCCTAGGCTTCTTGGGAATAACCGTAGTAAGTAAGAGTCCTCGTGTGCGAACTCTATGCTCATAGCTCGAAATTCTCGTACGTGGTCAAACGGATCAGTTCTCCCATTGTATTTGTTGTATGTTGGGTACTCACAATACCTTGGAAATGGTATCATGTTGATGCTTGAGTCAAATGGATAAGGGCAAATGTCTTGTAATAGATACCTCTTTGTTGGCCCTTGTTGGATATTCTGGAATTGTAATTGTAACTGTTGGATTTGTCTTGTCAAAGCATCTATTTGATTTGGATTCTCTATATTAGTTGAGTTAGGTGTGGTTGCTTCCTTGAGTTGATTGACATCAAAGTCTTTAGGAAGCTTAGCACCTTTGTCAGCTAATAAGAGAAGATACTTTTCCATGTCTTGCTCTAGCATCTTTTCCATAAATTTATGGAAATGAGGGTCTTGTTGCACTTTCTCGATTTCTTCTGCAGTTATTTCCTTCTCATGTGAGTTAATAAGAGGATCAGTGTTGCTATATCGTCCCCAAGGGTTTTCTTCAGTCATGGCTGCTATTTTTTCGTTTTCTTGTTCTTGTTGTTTTTGATATGCTGCTCGTGTGAAGATAGGCATACAAACGTTAAAAGGTTTACCCTAGACTTTGATCTTGGATTTGATTGGATAAGTGTCAAGGTTGTTGATTTAAAATCTGATTTTGTTTTGTCTAGTTTCGTGATGAAAGGATGATAGAATCCTTGATAGGGAAATTTTGACAGAAAATCTCAGATTTTGGTGATAACGACACTATGCAAGATGCTGCAAGATCTAGGTATAGGGGTAAAGCTTTTCTTTTTGTATGACTATTGTGTTCTGGACTGTAAAAAAATTGTTTTGAACTGATAGAAACCTTGTATTTGATATGGGCAAGCTGACAAAATGCCCTATTAACTCTCTATTTTTGGGTTTTATGGCGCGCTAAAACAGATACCGGGCGCGCTAAAACAGAGACTAGGCACGCTAAAACAGAAATTAGGCATGCTAAAATAGAGACTAAGGTATTTGAGCATAATCATAGCAAACAGAAGCGATATAGGCGCTAAAATAGATACAAGGCGCAAACAAAGAATCTAGCGTAAAACAGAGATCTAGCAAAGACAGACGGGCAAGCTGAAACAAACGGGGTGCGCGCTAAAGACCGAGCGCGCTGCTAAAACACTGGGTGCGCTAAAACTTGACCTGAAGGGGTTTAAGACAAAAAAAAACTATCTTATTCTATGAAACTCACTTGGTCTGGTATCATATTGGATGGCCGGTTGTGGGATGTATTCAGGACGAATTCTCTAACTATGATTGTGATGTTGCCTAAGAGCTCTTCTTTGAAAGTATGCTTGTGAGTCTAAGGGAGCTACGGCGTAGTCGTCTGTATAACCTCTAGAGAAATCGTGATACCTATGAATAAAAGTTCTATGTTGGAGTAGAACTTTCCTGCTTTGATATAGAAACCTTTGTTTTCTTAGGAGTTGTTTGTAGGCAAGTGTCCTCTTTGGTTTTCGGATTCGTTTGGCAAGAGATTTCTTGACAAACTTGGTGGATACCCAATCTTGAATCATGAGAAATCCACAAGTGTTTTGATTTTTTAGGATTTTTGTGATGATCTTATCTGAGTTTAATGATAGAAAACACAGCAATCAAGAATAGAGTGGTTGTATTTAAAATCCTAGAATCTAAACAAGTAGTGTATGTTCTCAAGAATCAATGATTCTTCTTGATTTTTACTGGTTTGATAACAAGATAAGACAATCCAAACAGACTCACTCCTAGAGACAAAAGGTCATCGTTATATACTCGAACGGCCCACAGCTTGGAATTGCGTCGACTCACACAGCCATGTCACCCCCTAGAGGGCGCCCATGTTTTTGTCTTTTCCAGGTGCGTACTCAGAGTGACGGAAGTGGATACCGGATCCCCTGAGCAAACAGTCCTTGGCAATTATATGGTGAGTGCTTGAGGGTAGATTCTTCCCCGCCCCTGCACCGCCGAGTATTACAATGTTCAGAAACTGACAAGCGTGCTTCTAGTTCTAGGTTCTTAGATATGGTTTCCGTTCGGAGCGACAAATGGATAAACTCCCTCGAGAGACCTCCCAATCTTTAAAACAAAGATTTTGGGGATGGTTATCCTGCGCACTTCCGTTGAAAGAGGGTTTCCCCAAATTCACATAAATTTTAAAGTGGGTTGGAATACCATGGCTTTTGGCTGTCCCCACTCAGGTCGTTCCCGTAGGGTGAGTACTTTTTCCCACTACGGCAGGCCTGTCTAAAGGTTTTAACAAAAGCATAAAATTGCATAAAGTAAATGGTGAGTCTGGTATTCTGATGCACCCAGTTAAGGGGAGAGCATAAACCTGTCACCCAAACACAGCAAGATTTTGTTCTTTTTAAGCCCAAAAGACAAATGATTTACTTCTAATGGAGATATTGCTCCATGACAAGCAAGATGTTCAATTTTTAAAACCTCAAAAGAAGTGTGATGTTTCTATCCTAGGATTGGTACATTTTTAATCCATTTCTATCCTATGATTGGTAAATTTTATCCATTTCTATCCTAGGATTGGTAAATTTTATTGTTTCTACCCTAGGATTGGTAAATTTTAACCAAACAGAAAGAAATAAATGAAATCTGGCCGGACGCGTCGGATCCAGATGAAAGAAATGACTTTAAATAAAAAGAAGTGGCGCGCTGGAACAGAAACCAGGCGCGCTAGAACAGTGACCGGGCGCGCTGGAACAGAAACCCGCACGAACAAAAACCCGGCGCTGGAACAGTTACCGGGCGCGGGCGCGCTAAAATAGAATCCTGGCGTGCTGTAAAAACTCTCGATCCCGCGAAAACTTTTACTCCGATTCCTGTACGACAAGATTTTCAAAAATTAGCAAAATACGGGGTATTGCCCCACGGTGGGCGCCATTCTGTAAGCGTGTAGAAGGGGAAAACTAAATAAACTATGCATCTACGCTTCTAAATAGGATAATTGTATCTAAAACTCAATGAATTTAAACTAAATTAAACTAAAAAGCTTCAAAATGCTATCCTATTGCTCTCTAACTCTAAAGACTTCTCTAATTTACTTAGCTCTCAGATTCTTAAGCTAATTAAACTATTAAGTGACACTTAGAGAATGAGAAATGAGATTATGCTACTCTATTTTAATCTAAATATGCAAACTCTATGCTAATGGCAGCCATGACTGCAAATGCTGATGCTGGATGGATGCTGGATGGTTGTTGGATGATTGTTGGATGAATTGGATGCTTGAGTGCTTTGGAAACCTGCAGAGTAAGATTACATTTGTTGGGATCTTTTTCTTGCAGCCCAAGAGCTGTATTTATAGCTTTCACGGCAGCACAATTGTACAGGAAACCGGGATGAGGGGCTGTGATTTCTTCTGGAGAATCTAAAGGCTTGGGATGAGAAGAAGGAGCTGATCATGGGGAATGGTTTCTCCCCATGAAAACACCAGGCAATATAAGAGGGAAGGTGGGTGGAAGGTTGTTGAGAGATCTTCCTGCAGATTTTCCCTGAAGCTTTCCCGTGAATGGCAGTGCCATTAATTTGATTGGTGAGAAATAAATATTTATTGGTGAGGGAATAGTGCAAACTTTATGCAATAAATTTAAATAATTTTAATTTATTTAAATTTAGCAAAAATGAGGAATAAATAATTTAATAAATCAAACTATAGGGTTTGGTTTTATTAAATTAAAGGAGAGTGATAATTAAATAAAAGATTTTTGACAATCTTTATTTAATTAAGAGGAAATGTGAAATTAAATAACACGAATTATTTAAATTGTGTATTCAATTTTAAGATAGAAGAAATAATGATAATAATTAAATAAAACAAAGTTTTTAATTTTGTTTATTTAATTAAGAGAGAATTAATGTGATAAAATTGATAATAATTAAATAAAACAAAGTTTTTAATTTTGTTTATTTAATTAAGAGAGAAAAATGGGAGAATTGATAAATGAACTTAATATAAATAAATATTTCTATTTATTTACTAAGTAGAGGAATTTAAGATTAATTAATCAAATAAGGCGTATTCGATTAATTGGATTCTCCAGACCATTTTTAGGTGTCTACAGAACCATATCAAGGCGAACCCCATGAGGGACCCAAGCCTTGTGGACCCATTCTTTAAGTACACTTTCAAGTGGATTCCTCCCAACAAAGTACCCAACAAGAGTATGTTGCTCAAGCCATTGACAAGCAGAATCAAAATTAGGCAAAGGTAAAACCACATCAGCTGGGGAGTCAAAAGACTTACCTCGTGAAACATTTTCGAAACAAATTTTTGGGGTCATTTGTTCAAAGGTAGAGCCATTGAGTAGAGTCGTCGAACCGCCAACACTAGCAAGAACTATTGGGTTAGAGTCGATTGAAGGCATATTAAAACAAAAAAAACTACACTAAATGCGGTCGTAAACATAGGAAAAGAGAAAAATCATGCGCAAAGTGCGCAGTATGACGCAAGAGAGGCCAAGAATGACTACAGACACAAGAAAACCCTAGTAGAGCTCCTTTATTTTAATTTTATCTTATATGATATTTATAATATATATTTATAATATTTATATTATTATTATTTAATTTTGTTTTTTATAATTTAAATTTTTTTATTAATATTATATTTTTAGTAATTACTACTTTATTATTATTTATTTATTTTATATAATTTAAAAATATTTTATTAATTAATATTTTATTATTATTTATTATACTATTTATATTATATTTTAATTATATTTTATTATGTTGATATAATATTTTGAATTCTTGTCCAATTTTTTTTTTGTAAACTTATAATTGATAAAATTTTGTCTACACTCTATCTAAGAAGAAAAATTCATAATAATTACACTGAGGGCATTCCTTATATGAAGTGGACAACCTACTTTTGAAAATCAATGGTTGAAAATTACAGAGAGATGCAAGATGATTGAAATGATCTCAACCATCAAATTTTCTAAAATATTAAAAAGTAATTATAGAAAAACTACACTCTTATCCAATCTTAGCTTTAAAATAGGGAAAGGTAGGATAAGAATGCATTTATTTTCTTTAAAAAAATTCAAACTTGGATTTTTAGATTTCTTATAATAATTATAATATATAAATAATAAATTATATGTTTAATAAATCTTTTTAAATTTAAATTTAAATTTATTTTAATAATTTTTTATATATATAATAAGTTTTTAATAAATATAATTGTTTTTTCAATATTAGAAAAATTAAAAATTATGAATTGACTTTTTACCTTTTTAATAGGTTTCATTTTATTTTTATTTTTAAGTTTGGTGTTACTTGTAATTTTTAATGTAAAAGTTAAAATTTTAACTTTAACAATTTTAATATGGTTTATTTTTATTTTTAAAATTTTTAACTTATTTAATAATTCAACTATATTTATGTCAATTTGATAATATTATAATAATTTTTTAATTTGTTAATTTAGTTTATCTTTCAATTAATGTTAATATTGTTTGTAATATATTAATTATCTTTTTTAGATACATATTTTATTAATATTTTGATTCTAATAAATTAAAATTTTGGTTTTACTTTTTATATTTAATCATTTATTAACTTAAAAATTGTATTATTCATTATTAATTTTTAAAATTATTATGTTTATTAATATTTGGATTTTGATATATTTTGACTTTGCATTTAGTTTATTCTTTTTTTTCATACGCAAGATACTAATAATTATATTAAAAAACTAAACCAGAAATGCAAACATCTGCTACGCAGGTGATAAGATTTTATGAAAAATTCATCCAACCACCATAAAAAACCAGAACGCCGTCCACTAAAGAACCGAAGCAAACATCTAGGCCACTAAGACCAGCCAAAAAACATGCAATGAAAAAGCCATGAGCGGCTAGAAACTGCCCAAACCACCACCGAGATAGACAAAAAATAGCTTCATTCCAACTAAGCCCAAAAAACCTACACCATAGACCAACTTATAGAAACTTGTTCAAACGAGTGAAGTCTTCAAATTCCTCTTTCCACCTTTCATCAACAACTGCCATTAGACCAAAAAACTTTTTTACAAAAATGACCGCAACTGCCACTATCGCCCTATGCCTCAACAAACCTGACCCATGCAAATCGAGAAGGAACGGGTAAATTTTAACTGTATCCTTCGAACGAAGCCACTCCAGGTCGCACGGCCATGGACAACCTCTACCTTCAAGCATTGCACTCAACACCATGTCCACACCTTCCACTAGGTCTCCACGAAACAATTTAACCAACAAACTTTTAGCCTTCACCTTCGGGACGAGATTATCTAGAAGTGAGGCAAGGAAATGGGAGGAAACATGTAAATTGTCCCTCCCATACTCCTTACACTCCAAATGGGTCAAACCCAAAACCATTTTAACCGCTACTAGCACCAACGACTCATAATTGAGCAAAATGCGCTTGAGCCTTTGATCAGTGACCTCTCTGAACGAGGTTTTCCTCGACGACGACTGTAATGAGATGGGTGTGTCAGCCCCAAAATGAGTGAGGCCCACCATAGAGACTTCAATCACAAACTTCGACCCCTCCACCATCCACAACCCAACGCAGAAAGCCTTGAACAAGAGAGAAAAGAGCTCACAACTACCACAACCACCTACAAAGAAAAGAAAGTACCAAACCAAGATTAAATGGATGAGCCCATATTACCAAGCCACCATCGAACACATCAAATGGTACACCACCAATGGGCTAAAGAATTTTCTGTATGCAAGGATCACCTCAACATTAATAACCAGCCACATCACAAACTTGGCAGAATAACCGCAGTTGTCCTTTCACACATGCTAATAACACTCAAAAAAGGAGCTAAATACTTAAGCTAGTCGGAATGCCAACACTTCACCCACCCCCGACCACCAAATGATGTGGCATCCAATTCCACCTCCCTCCACTAGCCTAGAGGGACGCCCACCCTACCTCCCACTATTCTATTTTAATTTTTAATTTATATTTATGTTTGAAATTTATTTTTATTATTTGTCTTTTTATAACTATTTTGAATTTTGTTTTAATTTATATAATAAAATAAATTTCAAACTTAAAATCTAAACTAAAAGTTATAGAGTGTGTGTGTGAGAGAGAAGATAACTTTTGATTAGTCATTTCATGCCAACAATCCAAAGATAGGACATGCCCCTAGGGATTTATGCTTAGGGTAGCATGTCATTTGATTAAGGATATGATAATTCACCTTTAAAACCTCTTTATTGTACCCATTGCACACTTAAGGTGGAAAATAGATAGAGAGAAAGAGAGAAGGGACTCAAGGGAGATGGAGATAAGATATCTAGAGGCCCAAATAGAGAAAAAATAGAAAGAAAAGAAGAGAGAGAAAGAAAGGGGGAGCAAATGAGACAAAGGAGGAGAGAGGCAGATAGACAAAGATAGAGATAGATAGAGATAGATAGAGTTAGATAGAGTTAGATAGAGAGAAACAAAGATAGAAATGGAGGAGAGGGAGATACAAAATGAGAGAAGAGAGAAAAAAGATAGAGATAGAGATAGAGAGATAGAGAGAAAGAGAAATATAGAGATGGAGAGGGAGACAAAGAGATATAGAGAGATAAAAAGAGAGAGATATGGAGATAGAGGTAGATATATAGAGGAATAAAGAGAGAAGCAAATAGAAAGAGATAAGAAGAGATATAATGAAAGAGCAAGAGGAAAAGAGAGAAGATGAGAAACATAGATAGATATAGTCACATAAAGAGAGGGAGATAGAGAGATAGAGAAATAAAGAGAAATAGGAGACAAAATATATATACAGAGAGAGGTATAGAGATAAAGAGGGAAAGGAGGAGAGAGGGGGGAGATAAATAGGGATAGAAAAAGAGAGTAAGGGAGAGAGAGATGGGGAGAGGGAAAGAGATAGGGAGAGGAAAATAGAGAAACATAGAGATGGGGAGGGAGATAGAGATAGAAAGATATCTCTCTTTCTCTTCCCATGTCTCTCTGTATATATCTCCACATTCGTACCTCTCTCTCTCTCTCTATATATATATATATATATCCCTCTCTCTACCTCTCTTTATATATAACTTCCTATATCTTTCTATCCCTCCATAGAACTCCCTCTCTCTTTGTCTCTCCCTCTTTATAGATCTCTATTTCTCTCTTGAGCCCTCTATCTCCATATCCATCTCCATCTCTATCTCTATCTCTCCCCCTATCTCTATCTCCTTATAACCTCTCCCTACATCCCTCTCTCTCTTTCCCCCTCTCTCTCTTTCCCCTATATCTTTCTTATTGTATATATCTCTCTATCTCTCCCTCTTGTTGGAAGTTGAAGCTTGCATCAAATGGTTGTCATTGATGTCAATAGGTTGTCGTTGATGTCAACATAGTACTGAATATATGAGTTGTTTACCGGGAGCTATTTCCTATCGAAGATGACCATTATAGGTGGTCTAGTGTGTTGGTTTTGGGGTCTGGTTTCTACCATGAAGACAAGCTATGATTTGGATATTCGAAGATCTTGGATGACTCAGCGTGTGCAATATTTTATGTGGATATAAGGCTGACCTAATTGAAAAAAAGATATATATAGAGAGGGATACTCTCTGAGAAGAAAAGTGAGATGGGAAAAAGAGACAGAAAAAGAGTGTGATAGCAATAAAGAGAAAGAGAGAATACAACAGACTAGAGTAAGCAAAGCAGGTGAAGAAAATAAAGTGTATGATCACATCAGAATTATTGAGTGATTACTGAAATGTAGTACTATCTATATAGACCTTCATCCAAAACTGAACTCTACACAAGTAAGGTGTATTCTATTAGTTCACACTTTTGGATGTAAGCCTTAACTCTTGTATTTTGGTAGTTATCCATCTTCTTTGTATCTCTGTGGCAGTGAACCCTCTGAGTTGTATCCCTTATTAGACAGCGAGTCCTTATTATAGGTAGTGAGCCTTATCACAGGCAGTGATCCTTATGTCAAGTAGTGATCCTTATCTCAGGCAGTGAGCCTTTTTTAAATTGGTTTTGATATTCTCTATAGTGTGAGTTAATCCTCACTATGGTTTTTCCCTCATTGGGTTTTCCACGTAAATCTGGTGTTATTGTGTTTTCACATTGGATTTAAGTCTCTCCATTTTCATTTGATGATTAATCATTTAAGCAGCTTATGTATTAGTTTTGATAATTGAATTGAAGGTTATAATCTGTGACAATTGATTCACCGCCCCCTCTCAGTTGGCCTATCCAACAATTGGTATCAGAGCTTGGTCCTTTGGAATAAGTTTAACAGCTTGAAGGAAATCTTGGTAGGTTGAACTAAATGATGAAGGGATCTGACTTAGATGAAGAATTAAGAACAGAGACTTCAGAATTTGAAAAATGAATATTTGAAATAAAATGTTAAGCAAGCAAGGGAATGCATTCAAAAACAAAGAAATCAGATCCGAAAGTTCAAGTTGAAACATAAAGAAGTTTACCAGGAACTAAAGAAAGCAAAGGAGATTGCTGAAAATATAAGGATGAAACTTGGAGAAAGAAAAAGTGTGGAAGAGAACCTAAAATTGGAAATTGAACAAAGCAAGGCAAAGGAAGGATGCCTAAAAGAAATTATCAATCAAAAGACAAAAAAATGTGATAAGTTTGAACAAGAAGTGGTAACCCTTAGAATTGATCTGGAAAAAGTGAAAGCTCATGAAGAAAGGTTCAAGACAAGGTCTGTAATGCTTGATGAATTGATTTCAACTCAGAAACTTGCAAAGGATAAAGATGGTTTAGGACTTGAAGAAGGACAAAATTCAAAGACTAATCCAATTTTCAACAAAGTGGAAAATCAAAGGAAATTTCAAGACAGTACTTATCAAGGAAAGAATCAAAGTGGACAACGTAATACTCAAAGGTACCCATCTTTTAATGACTTTTGTTTCTCATGCAATAAATTTGGACATAAAGAAACTGAATGTAGAAGTAGGATGAAATAGAATAGAATGAGTCGGAATGTTGGATTCATTGTTGAAAAATGTTATATCTGCAACAAGTTTGGACATAAAGCTACCATATGTAGAAACCATATGATGATAAACAAATTTGATACAAAAAGAAGAATTCAAAATTTTCAAGGCGACTATTACATATGCAATATCTTTGGACACAAGGCTAATTAGTGTGCAGGATAAAGAAAAAACAAATTCATTTGATCTTGGATATGTTATGTGCTACACTTGCAACAAACCAAGACATATCTCAAAATTTTGTAGAAGCAAAGTTGGGAAGAAACAAAATACAAAACAAAAGAACAAGCCTATGAAGGTAAATCCAGAAGAAGTAAGGAGAGAAATGGAAAAAATTTAGAGAAAGAAGGAAGAACCTGAGAACAAGGATGAATCAAATGATCCTATATATGCATCTGGTGAATATAACTCTTCTAAGGACTGAACCCAGTAATGGTTTTAGGGGGATCATTCACTGAAAAATCTAGAAAATCCTTCATATATGAGGTGTCATGTGAAGACGCATGGATATGTGATGAGAATCTCTATTTTGAAGGCATTGAAGAAAATTCTGGCAGAAAAGATGCAAATCAGGAAATATGTGGAGCCCCTCTTGGGTCACAGTGTTTTTCAAAGATAGTTGACAATTTTAAAACAAAACAAAAATTAATAAATGAAAAATTGATCTGGTAGCTTTGGCAAGAGAAGGTACTGACATAAGGAGGTACAAATGATGATGTCACAAGAAATAAATTATCTTTTATGATGAAACCCTAAAAGCGACAAGCTAAATAAGAAAGATTGGGTAGTCATTTCCATCATGAAGTGAACACGCTAAGGAATAAAGAGCAGCTGAGAAATAAAGAGTTAGGGTTATTGAAAGTACAAAGAACATGGCTAAAACAATGGAGTTGAAGGAAATGGTGGTATTTAATCCGCACAGCAACGAATTGTAGAAATTGAGTAAGTTATAGATTGATGAATTTGATCATGAAAAGATTCAAAATTTTGAGACTTTTCTTTCAATTGAGAAAATGCAAATGATCAAGAATTTAGGGCACAAGGGTTTAGACATTTGTAGTGAATTTCCATACTTTTCAAATGTGGACATTGTTCAGTTTATCTTAAGTATAATTCAAGGTGATCAGATGATCTTCGAAAAACCCTATGAGATCACGAAGGAAGAAATTGCAACATTAACAAGATTATGCAATAATGGACCCATTCCAGTCAAGAATTCAGTAAAGAACAAGGAGGTTGAAGCACTAACTGGGGTAACAAGAGATCAAAGGGCACTTCTAATTCATACTATAATCTACCCGGTGATAAGTTATGCGACATATGGCATTTCATATAGCATTTGTTTCAGAAATAGGGAAGGCTCTACTTTAGCGATTGTCGTTTATGTTGTGCATCAAATGGTTGAGAAGAAAGAGGATTTTTATTTGTGTGAATTACTGAGGAATCAATTAATGGAGAATATAACTATGATAAATAATTACAATTACCCTTTTCATTTTGGATCTCTAGTTATATGTTTGATGATGTATTTTCTAAAATCATTACCATTGAAAGAAAATGTTGTGTGGAAGTCGGTTATACCAATTGGGAAGCAGGTCTACCGATATTTGGAATTTCTAGTAGAAAAAGAGAAGGTTTGTAAAGAATACTTTGAAAAGAAAAAAAATGAATGAAGTTTTGGAATGATTTCCAGTCCAATTGGGATGTCTGAAGCAAGATCCTCCTTCGAAAAGAGGAAAGCAAGAAGAATTATATCAAGTGCTCCTCCAGAAATAAAGAAGTTGAGGTTAGAGGAAAAGGAAGAAGAAAAAGAAGAAAATATTATAGAAGCAATTTATTTGGCATCAACTGATGATGAAGAAGACTTTACTAAGAAAAAGGTGTTGAAGATTCTTGAGCAATCTGGTGGACTGAAGAAGATTGGAGATGAATGTTTGTTATGACCATCATATGAATAGGATGAGATAATAGATCCCCTGGATACTTACATAATTCATAATGATATTGACCTAAGTGATGTGACAAGTGATTTACCAGAAGTATTGATTAAGTAGATTGAAGAAAGACTAATGGCACAGTCACCTACTGAAAAAGCAGAAAAAGACAAAATCCAATTAGCCATGGATGAAAGATGTCAAAATGCACATAAGAAATTGACCGAGAGTATAAATGAATTGAAAACCAGCATCAAGAGTGTAAATGTGTATAGGTATTTTTTCCGGTGGCCTACTACTATTGGAAACTACAGAGCAAAAATTGATGCTATTAAGTTTGAACAAAATTCTATTGGAAAAACATATGATATCCTTAATGACAAGGATGGAGTGCAAAAGAAAAGGATCAATTCCTTACAATCTGAACTTGCAGACATTATGGTATAGAGGGATGGTATTGTGAAGACCTTTTGGAAAGTTAAAGAAATAATTGAACTGAGATTGGAATAGCTTTTCGATCTCCTGGTAGAAGCTGAGAATAGTACACAATATTGTTGTTTTGGGTACTCTTCTAGAAACAATTGATTCATTAGCGACGAACAACAATATTTTCTTAAACATCAAGCTGCCAGTGATTTCCTGGAAGACATATCTTCCAGAACTGAAAGAAAAATACAAGCAGATATTTTAAGGAGAAGGATTGAGGTAAAGAATCATTTTTTTAATCCATTTTGAAGACCTTGTTTTAAAAAAAAAAAATCTTGAAGGGGGAGATAGATCTTTTTTGTCATTGATGTCAAAGGGGGAGAGGAAGCATGTGAAAAAGTTCATGAAAATAATTTCATCTCATCAAAATAATTACAAAGGTTGTTGTTGTTGGCTTTTCACATTTTGTGTTGCCATCAATGACAAAGGGGGGGTTTTGGAAGTTTAAGCTTGCATCAAATGGTTGTCATTGATGTCAACATAGTAATGAATGTATGAGTTGTTTATTAGGAGCTATTTCCTATCAAAGATGACTGTTATAGGTGGTCTGGTGTGTTGGTTTTGAGGTATGGTTTCTACCATGAAGACAAGCTATGATTCGGATATTCGAAGATCTTGGTCAACTCAGCGTGTACAATATTTTATGTGGATAAAAGGCCAACCTAATTGAAAAATAAGATATACATATATATATATAGACTCTCTGAGAACAAAAGTGAGATGAGAAAAAGAGACAAAAAAAGAGCGTGATAACAATAAAGAGAAAGAGAGAGTACAACAGAGCAGAGTAAGAAAAGCAGGGCAAGATAATAAAGTGTATGATCATATCAGAATTATTGAGCGATTACTAAAATGTAGTACTATCTATATAGACCTTCATCTGAAATCGAACTCTATACAAGTAAGGTGTATTCTATCAATTCACACTCTTGGTTGCAAGCCTTAACTCTTGTATTTTTGCAGTTACCCATCTTCTTTGTATCTATGTGGTAGTAAGCCCTCCAGGTTGTAGCCCTTGTTGGACAATGAGTCCTTATTGTAGGTAGTGAGACTTTTTGTAATCATTTTTGATATTCTCTATAGCGTGAGGTATTCCTCACCATGGTTTTTCCTTCATTAGGTTTTCCATGTAAATCTGGTGTTATTATGTTTTTGCATTGGATTTGAGTTTCTCCATTGGAATTTGATGATTAATCATTTAAGCAGTTTATGTATTAGTTTTGGTAATTGAATTGAAGGTTATAATCTATGACAACATATTCACCCCCTCTTAGCTGTCCTATCCAACACATCCCTCTCTCTCTCACTCCATATCACTCTCTCTTTCAATATCTCTCTACTTCTCCTTTATCCTCTCTCTATTTCTCTCCCCCTCTCTCTCCCTATATATATATATATATATATATCCCTCGATCTCTATCTCAATATCTCTCTCTCTCACACACACACTCCCTATTTTTTCCTCCTTATATCTACCTCTCCCCCTATCTCTCTCTGCCTCTCTATCTCTATTACTTATCTATATCACCTCCTTTATCTTACTCTTCCCCACTCTATCTCTATCTTCCCATCTCTGCCTCTCCCTCACTATTTATATCTCATTATCTCTATCTCTCTCACTTTTTTACTCAATCTCTCCCTCCATCTCTCCTACTCTCTCTATATATCACTTCATATATCTTTATCTTTCTCTCTATATTTCATGCTTAATTGGACCCACCTTTGAGTACCCCTGCATTATTCATTCTTCAAAATAGCATTTATAGGCCCCTAAGACCCATTATTTTTTTATCTAGAGGCATGTTTCACTTGAGAATTCACTTAAATCCTGACAAACAACACTTAATTCATCCACATCCTGAAAACCCACCTTCAAAAACCACTAGTGGGACCAATTCCCCACCCTGGGCGAATGAGTCCCCTTTGGTGGGACCCATTCACCAAGGGTGGCGAATGAGTCCCTTTTGAGGGAAATTTTAACTTTGAGCGGGAATTCAATTAATTCAACTTAATTTTTCGATGGATTTTGGCCTCTTAGGTCTAAATAACGGGAAAATTAGGTGTTGATGCTTATAAATACTCATTTTAGGTCATTTTTCACATCTCTTAGTCATTTTTAAAAAGAAAATTCTAAATTCAAGACTTCCATAATAATTTTCATTAGCAAAGTCAAATTTTTAGGGCAGCAAACTAGGGTTTTTGCAGGTCTTGAAGCTCACTCTTCATTCAAGGTTCAACATTGCAAAGAGTTATTAATGGATGCCTATTGTGAATCATGGAGAAATCTAGGTTGAGGAGATGCAACTAGCCATCAAATCACACCTAAAGACTTGTTTTCAAAGTGATTCCATCTTCCATTTTTCTCTATCTTCAGATTCAGGTTTGCATTTCATTTACATTCCATTTGCATGTCTTTTGTCTCCATTTTTTATGTATTATAAGATTTCTAGGGTTGAAGTCTTGAATTAATCAAATCATATTTGCATCTCTTATTCTAGCACAATAGAATAGGGTTTTGACATACTTCAGATTTTCTTAGTCTTTAACACATCTAAGACTAGGGTTTTTGCAGATTTTTATCCATTCAAGATTTGATTACCCAAATAGGGGTTTCACTAAGGAAAACCCCACATAAAACAACCAATTTTAAGCTGTTTTGCAAGAATTTTTTGAGATCTCGATCTGGGTTTTCGTCAAAAAGGGTTGTATAGGTGACAAGGTGCAGAACAGAGATATGAAATTGCAGAGATTTGAAAGTAGACGGATTCACCATGGATGGTGAATGAGTCCTTCCTAAGGTAAATTTTTGAGTTAGATGCAGATCCCGACACCCAATTTGCAGAAATCAGTTTCTAGGTAGAAAACCTTGTCCTGGGACTGATTCGCCAAAGGTGGCGAATGAGTCCCAGTCCACATAAAAGTCAAATTTACCAAATTTCCAAAGTGCTTTCCAATCATCTTTGGCTTTACAGGTGCACACATTCTGAAACTTAACTTTTTGTTTAGTCGTATTTGCATTTTTTTACATCTTTTTAAGCTTTTTGCAAACCTCACAATGTTTTCAAATATTGCATATTACATTAGTTTTGCATCAATAGTTAATCAATTTCATCATCTAGTTTCATTTACAACATTGCATTTAGTCTTAATAACATCATACAATCTTCTATTTGAGTGAACCACTTCAATTTTGTCGCTTATTCTATCTCTCTCCTTTTAGGTGGAAGATCCTAAGAGTGTAAGAGAAGCCCATAGAACCCCAACCACAAAATTGTTGGTTCATTTTGGTGAACCTGCATATTGAACATTATATTCTTTTTTATTTACATTTGCATTTGCATCATAGGACTCTATTGCATTGTCTTTTGCATTGTTTTTGCATCATATGGTTTCTTAAAGTTGCAAATTAGTGAAAGTATCATTTAGAGTTCATTATTGCATCCTATTTCATTACATCATTCCAAAATTCTATATTTTCAGTCTTTATCTGCACTGTACAAACCTGAACACATCCAAAATATACCAAAAAAAATTAGAAAACAACTTAAAAATACCTCTCCTGGGACTCCTTCGCCACCTTGGGAAAATCAATCCCACTACATTTTTTGAATCAATGTTACCAAAATTCAGTTTATTGCTTTGCACTTTTCTATTTTTTGTAATTCCCTTTTCTGTTTTAGTTCAGTTACTTTCTGTTATATCTTAATAATTGGCATAAGCATCAGCTTCCTTCATGGCATTTACAGATAGTATTAGATTTTTGCATGTTTCCTTTTCAGCATTAGTTCCTAGTTCTTTAAATCAGATTTGTCAATACAAAAAAATAGAAAAACAGAAACATCAAAACAACCTTTCAAACAAATGATTCAATTTAGAAACACTATAATATCCAATCCTCTTAGTAGTGATGATGTAGACAAGTTATATGAAGTTCTTTAGGACTTTCTCTCACTCACTTCATCCTCTAAAGCTTGTCATGAGAAACCTAAACCAATTGACAATAACCTATCCCTCGAACCTTTTAGTAGTGATGACCATGATTTGTTAGATGAAGCTCTTCACGACTTCATCTCGTCTACGTCATCCACTAAGGTTTTTTATAATCAATCTACAACAAAGAATAGTAATGTCTCTAAAGTTTTCCATGAGCAACCTAAAACAATTAACGATAACTTACCCCTCAAACCTTTTAGTCGTAATGACTTAGATATATGTTAGATGAAGTTCTTCAAGACTTTATCTTGTCTAAGACATCCCTTAAGGTTTGTTGTGAGCAATCTAAAACTAAGGACGTTAATGAGATTCAACCTCAACTCATTCTTTACCCACCCTTGCATAAACTTCATCCTTCCAACAAACCTGAATTCGCTCTTTACCCACCTAAAACTGATGTGTTATAGCAATCTAATAATCTCACTATTGCTCATACATACAATACTCGAAACAATCTACAACCACCACAACCAACCCCATCCTCTTTACCTGTACCTAATTCGCCTAGTGCTCCTCACTTTTCTCCATAAACAAAGGAGTATGACCTTGTTGAGAAATTAAAGAATACTCCTGCAAAGATTTCCCTTTGGGATTTACTTCAGAATTCACCAAATTACCACACTATTCTTCAAACGGCCTTACAACAAATTGTGGTTCCTCTTGGTACAACTCCAAATGATGTGGCCACTTAAATACATGGAATGCATAAGGTTAACCTAAAAATTACTTTCCATCAACATGAGCTCCCTCCTTTAGAGTTGCGAAAATAAAATGAAGACTTTATGATAATTGTTCAATTCCATCAAATAGGTATCAAAAGAACCCTCATTGATAATGGTTCCACCCTTAATGTGTGTAGTGTGAATCTCCTTGATAGATTGTGTGTTGATAAGTCACAAATAAAACCTGATTCCTTATACATTCAAGGATTTGACAATACAACAAAGCAACCGCTCGGTGTAATCACTTTGCCTATTACGGTTGGGGTGGCTACTATGCAAATTCCTTTTCATGTCATGCCTTATGACCTTTCATATAATCTTCTCTTAGGAAAACCATGGATTCATGAGATGAATGTAGTTCCTTCAAACCTTCATTGTATCATGAAATATGTCTATAACAACAACATTCATCAAGTTGAAATAGACCTCGAGCCTGAAAGTTGCTTGCATCTTGAAAAAGGATCTATAATTCGTCTGAATACATTAATTCCCACATCTAATATTGAACCTCTTGAAGTGGAGCAACAAGATGAGGAATCAGTCTCCAAATTATTTGATGATGATTGGGGATCCTTAGAATTCACACCTTCATTTATGGGTGAATACATAATCACACAAAAGACAGATGAGAAACCAAAAAAACCAACCGTCATGTCAACTCAAAATCCTGAAAAAGCTTCTCTTATATTTATCTCCTCTACTTTGGAAGAAAATACATCTGCAACAAATTTTGATGAGATAGATTATCAACCTCTGCCTAATCCCAAAGAAATGGAAAGACTTTATGGAAAGGGTTATGAACTTATGAAACAATAGGGATATATAGGAAAAGGATGTCGAAAGCATGAACAAGGAATTCATGTCTTTATAGAACCTAATACACAAGAAGAAAAAACTAGATTGGGCTATTCTTTTTCTAAGATGACAAAAGCTACTCAACGACCATCTTTGAACATCAACACCATTACATGTCAACCAAAACACAAACTCACAATCAAACATCCTGAATTGCATGATATGAACTTACTACCACCATGGCAGTATGCTGATAGTGATAAAACTCTGAAACAAATGTTAGGAGTTTATGATAACACATCCTCTACTACTCCCATGAAATGGGTTACTTATGCTATGATAATTACCAAGCAAATAGATAGTGGGATCACTGAAGAACCATATGATCTGCCAATGGACATAGGTGATAAGGACAAAGTTATTAAGATTGGGAAGTGCCTTGACAATGAAGAACAAGAGGATACTACGACGTTACTTCATGATTTTCCTAAATTTTTTGCATGGAAATATTCTGATATGCCAGGGATTGACCTAAAAATTGTGACACACAACATCGTTCTCGCTAAAAATGCTAAACCTATTCACCAAAAGATACGAAAAAATGCACCCTAACGTAGCCTTGCATGTTAAAGCAAAGCTTTAAAAACTCCTTGATGCAGGCTTCATTTGACCTATTGATTATTCTCCTTGGATCTCAAACATTGTCACAGTTGCTAAACCCGATAATTGTATTAGGGTATGTACAGATTTTCGTGACTTGAATAAAGCTTCTTTAAAAGATGACTTTCCACTTCCTAATATTGACATGATTGTGGATTCAACTTCTAGACATGGTTTGTTGTCATTCATGGATGTATTTTTTGGTTATAATCAAATCCTTATCAACCCTCAAGATCAATACAAAACTAAATTTACAATTGTTTGGGGAACGTTTTGTTAGGTTGTGATGCCTTTTGGTTTAAAGAATGTCGATGCAACTTACCAATGTGCAATGACCTTGATCTTCCATGATTACATACATAAAATCTTGGAAGATTATGTTTATGAAATCCTTGCTAAATCCTTAACAAGATAGGAAAATGTAAATGTTCTTCAGAAAATCTTCGAATGAATACATAAATATCATATGCGCTTAAATCTGAAAAAGTGTGTCTTTGGCGTAGATAGTGGTAAATTGTTGGAGTTTGTCATATCTCATAGACGTATTGAGGTGGACACAAAGAAAATTGATTCCATCATTAATATTCCACCTCCTAAGAACATTTCTCAATTGCGCATGTTACAAGGTAGAATTCAAGCTATCTGTCGTTTCGTTGCATCTTTAGCTGATCACACGTTACCCTTTACACATCTTCTCAAAAAGGATATTCCTTTTGATTGGAATGAGGATTGTAAACAGGCTTTTGAGAGTTTAAAGGAATACCTAGCGACTCCACCTGTTTTATAACTCGTCGTGTCAAATAAACCATTTATCCTGTACATAGCGGCATCAGCCCATGCTCTTGCAACATTGTTGGCTCAACAAGATGATCATGGAAAAGAGCATCATGTTTATTACATTAGTCTAACTTTAATTGATTATGAAACTTGTTACTCCCCAATTGAAAAACAATTTTTAGCTCTTGTATTCACTACTAGTAAATTGCGACATTATTTACTAAACACTGAAATACAAGTCATAACAAAATTTGATCCCCTTAAGCATATTTTTAATAAAACTGACTTATTTGGATGCTTAGCTAAGTGGGTAATGTTGTTAACTGAGTTTGACCTTAAGTTTGTCTCACAAAAAGAAATCAAAGGACAAGCCTTAACCGATCACTTAGTTGATGCTCCCTCCCCTCTCACTTTACCTAATCATGACTCCTTTCCTGACGATAATGGCTTGACCATTGATGTTAAACCGTGGGAATTGTATTTTGATGGATCTAAGTGTAGAACAGGTTCTGATGTTGGAGTGGTATTACTTATGCCCAATGGAAAGCATATTCCCTTGTCTTATCGATTAAATTTCCTATGTACAAATAACGTAGCTGAGTATGAGGCATTAATTGTAGGATTGTGAACTGCTTTAACCATGGGTGCTGAAAATATCAAGATCTTTGGTGATTTGCAATTAGTAATCAAACAAATCAATGGGACATATCAAACTAAACATGACAAATTATCAAAATACAAGGATCTTACAATGAAATTGTTAGATAATTTTGAATCATTCACCATTGATAACATCCCACGAAAAGAAAATCGACATGCGGATGCAATGGCGAGTGCAACCTCTCTTATATCCCCACACGATCCTTCAACTGATTTCACCTTTGTTATTCACCCCATCATGAAACCTTTGATTGATGCTCGTGTAGAATACATTTTAACCACAACTCAAGAAGACTCGCGAGAATGGTATGATACAATATACAACTATTTAAAAGATGGTACCATTCCTGAGCCCACAACAACAATCACTCAAAATCGTAACTTATGCAAATTAGCAGCCAAATATGTCATCCTCGTTGTTGTCTTGTATAGAAGATCTTTCAATGGTCTCTTACTAAGGTGTCTTAAGGATTCCAAAATTCCTATAGCCTTAGAGCAGGCTCATGGTAGTGCCTGTGGCGGTCATTTTGGAGGACGGTCATTAGTGCAAAAGCTCATTTGTATGGGATATTATTGGAGACATATGGAGAAAGACTATTTCTCTTATGTTAAACGATGTCACAAATGTCAAGAACATAGCAATTTGATTCATGCTCCTACTTCTGAGCTTCGTGCCCAAGTTCCCATTTGGTCGTTCTCAGTATGGGGATTGGATCTTATTAGAAAAATTTCACCTCCCTCTTCCACTGGACATACCTTTATAATAACTACAATACATGAATTCACAAAATAGGGGGAAGCTATTCCTCTTTGCTCTACAAATGCTGAAGTAATTTTTCATTTCATATTGGAACACATAATTGCTCACTTTGGCTTTCCTTTTGCAATCTTTTCTGACAATGGAACCCCATTCAAGAATAGTGAAGTAAAGAAATTTCTCAAAACGTTCAAAATCCAACATCAATTTTCTACACCATACTATCTACAATCCAATGGACTAGTTGAAAGCACTAACAAGATCCTTGAACAAATCCTAAAGAAAACTATTAACAAACATCATAAGGATTGGCATACGCAATTACATTATGCACTTTGGGCTTATCGAATGAGTGTTCGATTATCCATAAGAACTACACCCTATAACCTTGTTTATGGAATTGACACAATCATGCCCTTGGAGTTAGAAATTCTTATGTTGTGAATTTCTCTTCAAAACCTTATTGATGATGCCACTTATAAAGACCAACGATTGCACCAGCTTGAAATGCTTGATGAAAAGCACATTAATACTCTTGAGCACCTTCAAGCTTACATTAAACAATTACAATAAAAACATGGTACTCATATCATTCCTCGCACGTATTGTAAGGGTGATTTCATTCTTTATGAGAATCAACATAATACTAACGCTAATCATATGGACAAAGATAATTTCATCCCTAATTGGTTAGGACCTTACATAATTGCTACTTGTTATGGGTCTAGTGCTTACATCTTAACTGAGCTCGATGGAACCCCCCTTAAGGAACCTATCAATTTCATGCATTTGCATCGGTATTATCTCTAATCTTTGAATAGTATGATTAATAAAGCAGTGTCATCTAAAGTTATCTGGTTACATTCTAAATAGCTTTCACATTGCTTCATTCTTGAAAATTGATCATGCATTTATTTTGAACACTAAGGTAATTATTTAAAATACTTTTTTTTAATAATTAATTTAGATTTCATACTATTCCTCTTCATTCTATGTTAAGTTCGATCCTTATAAAAAATTATAAGTGTATCTAATTTAATATTCTTTCTTTAATTCAACAATGTTGTATCTAAAGTGAAATTGAAAAATGTTTTAAATTAGATCACATCAACCATGTTAAATCATGTAGACATTAATTAAATACTTTTAACTAAGTCATTTAATTAATCACATTGTCATTTAGCATTCAAACAAATTGTGACAAATTGAAACAGCATCAACTACTTATATATATATATATATATATATATATATATATATATATATCAAAAGTTTTATATACATAATCACCAAGGTTTGTGAGAACTAGACCCATCCAGTTCTAGCACCCGTGATCCAGTCCCTGGGTGTCGTGAGACGGTCGTGTGTGATCGTGATCACGAGCTTCTGACTCTAAGTGTGTACTCCAGATAATATGCTCGACCAAGTTCCACAAGCCGATCCTCTACCATCTAATCCATGTTCACTTGTACCTGTGCTAGCTCTGCATACAGTCTCTCAACCTCTGTTGAGGTCTATGATGATTGTCTTGCACTCTCAGCTTGACAGAGTTGTCTCCTCACACTCTCGTACACTGCTCATAGCCTCGTGAAAGGTCTGAGCAACTCTGGCTCCTCCTCCATGATCAGTGGGGGAACGTAGTCAGGATCTACCTCCTCCTCATCGATGGATGTAGGAACTATCTTTGTGGTAGCCTAGCGATAGAACTCTCGCCAGTCTCTCATTGCTCCTGCAAGATAGAAAAGGTACACAATCAATACACATCATAATATATATAAAAAGTATAAAACACTCAAAGTACATGCATAAAATCAAATATCATCACCTATGTCTCCAGTAGAGTGAGGGATATCAACCTCATCCTCTCTAGGGGGCATGGATGATGTGCTAGCCTCTCTCTAACTGTGGGCGTTGATGTTTGTTGTAGCTACTACATGTGATCTGGTCCTATGAGTATGAGAAGCCTCTCCATGCTCGTACTAATCCTCAGTCGCCATCACCCTCACTCAGGGGTGGCTCCTCCTCATAATAATCATCCTCCTCATAATCCTCCTCATTCTCATCCTTCTCTCCTCCATCTTGGTCCTCATAGTCAAGATCAGCCTCTGAATCATACTCATCATTGATAACATTAGTAAATATATCTACTGGCCTATATCGTACATCCTCGGCCCTATCCTCTAGCTCATCTCCCTCATCTGGTGTTGGTCCTGCATCACCTATAGGGACATCCATGGGAAATAAAGGAGCTGGTCATATCACTGACCACCACTCCTCGTGCTCATCTATGCTGCCAACATCATCAGTGTTAGTTACTAGTGGCTGATCGTGATCTGAATCATTGGAGTCAATTTCGCAAACATGATCTATAGTGATCTGAATGGTATCACCGAGCCTTCGAGCACTCCACACTAATCACCTAATGAAGGGGCACACCCTTAGTGGTGTGTGCACCTACCCAAATTGTCCAATGACTCACCTATAATAGAAAGGTCATATAATATAGTCATGTTGTCCAGCTAAAAATATGTCCATCTACATCCTCCTTAGTTGTCCTATGGGATCTGGCCACTATAGTGTGAGTAGATAAGGTCTCCATAAGATCTCATTCTCATCTAGCCAATAAATATCACCCTCCAAAAATGTAGATCTTCGTACTGCCATAAGCATCGTAGCAGATAGCTGAATGCTCGTGGATATCCTATAGCTATAACACAAGGGAACCTGACAGGCCTGGTGCATGTAATATGCTCGAGGAACCACACCTGTAAAAGTGTGCAATGCACCATACTATCGATCTCTCAAAACAAAAATTGACCAAGATCATAATAAAGATGTGCTAAGATGTAGCATCCCCAAGCATAGACTGTCTTGTGCTCATGCATCCTGCGAATCAACTTTACCAATCCTCCATCTAAGTGTGTCGCTCGTCCATTAGGATTGAGAACAAGAGCCACTATATGCATCATAATCCACCTAACAATGGGGGCTCGCGAATATAGAAGCATAGGAAGCTCGATTCACGCTCTCACGCACTCATCATGAATAGGTCCACCCAAGCAGTATTTTTTGTTTTCCTCCTTCTCACGGAATGACTGATCCCCTTGAAAATATACCCACTCTCCCTGAATAGGAACTTGGAGAATCCAGTGTACATCCTCTAGGGTGATGGTCATCTCCCCAGTCGGAAGATAAAATGTACAAGTATTAGCATCCCAACACTCGCATAGGGCCATCAGCATGGTGTCATGGTATCTCATAGGTGGCATTAGATATTCCCAATAGATTCCTACTTCATGTAAATTCTTTGTCTCTACTGCTAATAGTGTTGGGGCTAAATCTCTAAGAAAGCTAATTTGTCTCCCTCCTAGCCACTATCGCGACCAGGCTAGAACCTATCGAAATCATACCAATATGTTCTAAAAATTCACCTAATATCTTCAATTTTTACATTATTCATCATGCAAGTGTGCTAAAGTTTATCTAGTGTTCTTTCCTAAAGGCCCTAGACACTTTAGAACCTTATTGGGACACTTCACAAAGAAACAGGACACTTTGCGAACAAATGGGACACTTTGCGAAGAAATGGGACACTTTGTAAAAAAGGGGACACTTGGCAAAAAAAATTCCAAGATCATAAATTAACCTATAAACACATTAAAAATCATTAAATCATTCCAAAATCACTAAGCAAAAGTTGCAGAATCGACTCACCTCATGATACAGCTCGCTGTGTGCTACCTACTCTTGAAGCTCATCTAATCACGAAGGTGTGTAATCCCAGCTACTCGGCATCTTCTTGTCTCACTCGTCACTCTCACACTTGTACAAGAAGGTAAAATGAAATAGTAAGTGACAAATTACTTTCTTCTCCCTCTTTTACCCCATTTTTCATTACTTAAATACTCATATACATTAAATTAGGACTATTTTCTCTTAAGAGTTCATAAAGCATCTTTTTTTCAAAACAACATAACGGGAGCTAGGGCACTCTGTTTTTGATGTTGTTTGATGGATTAGTCATGATTCCACACCCAAAATCATCAATCATCTATCGTTATGTGGCATGGTACTTGGAAATTCCCTACGGTATGATGTTCTTTATTCGACGTGGCTAGATTGCTACCTTGATTCTACCTATGAAAGCAAGCGGAATCAAGGGAGGGCATAAATCTACCCTTGAATCGGATTCCTAGGGGCTAGATAAAAGGATTATTGGACAATTAATGAATTTGTGTTGTAGGATGCAGTTCCTAATGTTGTGGTTTTGTAGATAACTACACTGGGGGCTTCATTCTCCTGTCTTTTGAATGAGTATCCCTTTATGTAATAAAGTGCACTATTTAGAGTCTTTTAGCTTACATATGCATGTAGATTCATATGGATGCTAAAGTGGGGGCTAAATTTGGCATAGAAAATTGGACACTCTTGAGAAAAGAGACAATTTCACGCTTAATTGGACCCACTTTAGAATACCCGATCACGACAATGACTAGGAGGGAGATAGTTGAGCTTCCTAAGAGATCTAGCCCCATCATTGTTAGTAGAGGAGAAAAAGCATCTTTAGGCTGTGGGAATCTATTGGGTGTAACTTATGCCTCCAATGAGGTACCAAGATGCCATGCTAATGGCTCTCTGCAAGCGATGGGATGCAAATACATGCACATTTCATTTGCCAACAGGGGAGATGACGATCACCTTAGAGGATGTACATTGGATTCTCCACATTTCAATTTGAGGAGAGCGAGTAAATTTCTGCAGAGACCGTACCTTCCATGAGGAGAAGGTCAATTTATAGTATTGTCTAGATGATCCCTCGAGTGAGAGGGCAGATTGAACTAACGATGTTATTATATTCACGAGCACCAGTGGTTTAACGAATTATGATGCACACTGTAGCACTATTTCTCATCCCTGATGGGTGGGCAGTGCACCTCAAGGAAACACTAGTCCATTTGATTCAAGGGATGGAAGAGCAGTGCACAGTATACACTTGGGGTTGGTGTATCCTAGAACATTTGTATTATGATCTTGGGAAATTTTTATTTTGGGAGGTGGATAGTATGGTGCACTGCATGCTTCTACAAGTGTGGTGCCTTGAGCATATTACATGCACCAGACCAGTTGGTTATCCATGTGCGATAGTAGTAGGGTATCCTCAGGCTTTCAGCTATCCTCTACGGAGACTATGGCAATATGGTGATTTGGATTTTTGGAGAGTACGATTTGAATGACTGGAGGAGGATGAGATCCTTTGGAGGCCTTATCAGCTGACGCTACAGTGGTGAGATCATACTAGATAGTTGAGGAGGATGCAGATGGATAGGATTTTGGTTGGTCGTCATGACCACGTAGTATGACCTTTCTACTACGATCAAGTCATGCAACAATTTGGACAGGTGTAGACACCACCTCAAGCATGATCCTCTTTCAGGAGGTCAGTGCAAAGTGCCTGAAGACTAGGTGATATAGTGCGACTCCTTCTAGAGCATGTAGCTGAGAGTGACTTTAACTTTTCTAATCACAACCAGCCACCAGTCTCCGACGGAGATGACGTCGGTGCCATAGGGGATAATGACCAATACCGGTATTCTCGATGGATGAGCTGGTGGGAGATGCGGATCCACTACCAGATGAGGGAGATGACAGAGAGGATAGGGCCAAGGAGACACGCTACAGGGTTGTAGATATATTCACAGATGTTATTGATGATAAGTATGATGAGGATGCAGATCCATATTATGATGGCTAGGAGGGAGAGGAGGGTGATGAGGATGAGGATGAGGAGGAATATGAGGAGGATGAGGAGGAGGAACCACCCCTGAGTGAGAGTGATGAGTCAGTAGTTGAGGATTGTCACAAGTGGGGAGATCCCTCTCCCATCCATATGATGAGGTCACGAGCAGTAGCTGCAACAGGCACCAGTACCCACAGTGAGGGGAAGCTAGCACATGCCCCCTATACAGGATGATTTTGAGATTGTTCAACCTACCAGAGATATAGGTGATGATATTTGATCATGAGTAGTTTATGCTCTTTATATATATATATATATATATATATATATATATATATATATCATGATGGGGTAAGTGCACCAAGATGGTTCACAAAAAGGGGGCTTAAGTGGCCACTTTTTTTCTGAAATCGGGAAATACTAACCTTGGATGTGAAATTGAGGATAGCTACACTCAAAATTTTGATATGGAACAAAAACAAGGATCGAAGTGCTCTGAGTCTACTTTCTAAACTACTAATTTATTTTGAAAATGGTTGAGATTAAGGGGTTCAAAATAGGGATGTACACAAATTTTTGTTGTTTTTGTCAGAAAAACATAACATAGCAACTCTTGTACAACCCTAGCACGATGAAATTTTTTGTAGTATTTTTAAAATCGCTAGGTCAAAAGTTAGCTAATGGTATCTAGTTGATGCATGATTTTTCTGATAATTTTTTAATGAATATTTGATTTTTTACTAATTTTCTAAGTGGGCACTTCCTAAAAAGTAGAATTTTGGTCGTGCTCCCCCTACAAATTTTGGAAAGTAATAGATTTTTTTTATTTTATTTTTTAAAAATTTGTAGAATGGAGTCTAGTTTCTAAAAATGTAATTTATTTGAAATTTTGATGAATGGTTAATTTATAACGAAAAAAACACCAAACACAACTTTTTGACAAAAAATAGACATACAAACAAAGAAATTATGGATGAAAGGCTTAACATTGTCAAAAAGTGAAAAAATTACATCATTGGAAAGCTGAGAGAGAACCTAACATTACCCATGTGTTTTTTTTTTTCGATATTGAACCAGATGCAATCCTGATGGTGAGCACGAACCCGATTATGTGAAAAAATTGTAGAATTTGCAAAAACACATCTCTCGTCATTGGGAATGCCCTCCAAGCCT
>VDFB02075321.1:110096737-110112709 GCA_007258455.2 Sequoia sempervirens | reverse complement strand
TGGGAGAGAGGGTGGGAGAGGATGGGAGAGAGTATATGGTTGAAGGATTAGGGTTGAGGGTCCAATGTATAGGGTAGAGGGTATAGGGGTTGACAGTTAAGGGTTTACAGGTAGAGGGTTGAGTGATTAAGGGATGAGGGTTGAGAATTGAGGGTTGAGGATCCAAGAATTGGCATCCTAACTTGGCCTACTTGAAAAAATTAGTCCAAGAAATAGGGTCTCCATATGAATTTTTTTTCAAACAGGACAATTTAGGATGTCAATTTCACCCACTAGCTTGCCAATTTGCTGAAATTGGAAATGTAGTGGCCTGTTTGAAAAAATGGGTCCAAGAAATGGGGTCTCCCGGTGATTTACATCACCAGGAGACCCCATTTCTTGGACCCATTTTTTCAAAGAGGCCAATTTAGGATGCCAATTTCATCAAGTAACATTTGAAAGAGGTGACCATTGGTCTCCCTCTTTAATAGACTTTTACAACCCTTCACTATTAGTTAATTTGACTTGACTTAGCACTTTTTGCACAGGTAAAATTATTCGTCATGCCGAAGAAATGAACTTTTAAAAGGAAAAAACTAACAGATGATCAGCTCCAAGCCTTCAGAGATAAAGAGAAAAAATAGATGAGGGAATATCGTGAAAAGAAGAAATTGGGAATGATTGATGAAAACAAGCTAGTTGAAGAGGAACCTCAACCATCAAAAAGAGAAAAGAAATTGGCAGCACAAAGGGCACAGATGTGAAAGAGTCGTGCTAGGGGAGATGTAGATACCGTAGTTAGAGACACACCCTCTACCGCAAGTGAATATGAAGGGATACCATTAAGCACAAGTGAATATGGAGGGACACCATCTACCACAAGTGAGTATGGTTGGACACCATCCACCACATCTGAAGTTGAGAGTACATCATCACTCAGATTTGATGAAGAAGGTATGCCATCATCCCCACATGAATCTCAAGGTATTTATTATATTCCACCCTCGATTAAAGGTACGCAATCTAGCCCACCTCAATTAAATAGTGATGAAATTGCTAATGTTGAGATGTATGTACCTAAGAGAACACCACCTAAAATTTTGCGTAGAAAGCCAAAGTTTTTGATTAATATTGATGAGGATATTTTGCAGCACATGGAAGGTAAGATTCCATAACGCACTTGTAGAAGATATGCTGATAAGATTTGGAAAATGTTCTTCAAAAGGCTAAATGAGACCGCAAGATGTCAACTATTTGTTCAAATGATGCGGGGTTTAAAGTACAAAAACATCATGAAGACTCTTGGGTTGAGAACATCAAATGCATCAAATGAAAACACTATTGTGAAGTATCTAATGGATGCTTATGAGAGTGTGGGTAAGACCTCACGCTCAAAGGATAGTGATGTCACCCAACGTGTCATTACATCGACTTTGGTAAGCTATCAAACAAAGAGATCTCATCTCATTAAAAATACAAGTGAACAAATGGGAATTAGTAGAAAAACTTTATCAAAAGTCGTTCAAAGGAGGCAAAGAATTGAGGGCACCAATTCAAATAAATTATGGGAATTCTCGGGAAGACTGCCACATAAAGATAAAAAATTTGTTGAAGCATTTCAGAACACTAATTGAAGATTATTGGAAGAATAATACAAGGCCATCTCTGAATCAAAGGGATGTCGTAAGAAGGAGAATCGGTAGTCGAAACCGTGAGCCACATCCAAAGCATTTTTTGGATACGACTCAAATCCAATTTTTTCGTAAATTTCAAAATGCTTATCCTCAAATTAGTATTTCTCAAAGGATTTTTGAAATGCTTAAACCTTTTTATGTCAAGATAAATCACGCACACACTACTTGTTGTTGTAGACTACATATTGAATTCACTAACCATTATGATGTTTATCGTTCTATATGTTTAAATTTGCATACTAACGATTTTTTGCAAGATTGTGGCATAGAAGTCCCATCAAAATCTTCAAGAGAGTTCTTATCAAAAAATTTATGTCAAATAGAGGATGGAAAAATATTCTACAGGATAGCATGCTTGGATGGTTCATGCAAGTGTTGCGGTGGCTTGCAACGAATGCTAGTATGTCAACATATGGAAAGCACAGATGAGGTGGGACATAAACTAATAGATTTCAGGAAGTATAAAACAACGCATACACTACAAAATATGGGTCTCAAGCAAAAAGGTGTGATTTGGTTATTGAGAAGATTCCAGTGTATCAGTTTATGTCCATGTTTCATGAGAATCTAGTGTATGATTATGCAAGTCATACCCATAGAGCCCGATGGTTGGACACACAATTCAAGGTATGCAAGGACACCTTTCTAGCTGGCAGCATAGTATCAGTGGTTGACTTTGCAAAGAACTACACTCTACAGCTATAGTGTGAGGTGCAGTCATAATATTACAACGCCACACAGGTTTCGATATTTGTGCACATAGCATTCATTCATGCAGTTGATAGTACAGAGGACCAAAGGAAGGTATTGAGGGAGTATCACTTTTATATTAGTGATGATCACATACATTCTCCATAGTTCGTGCAAGGTTGCTTCTAGATGTTCTATAGTGATTTGGATCGGAGGGGCATAGCATACGGTCAACATATAATATGGTTGGATAACTGTGCAGCATAGTTCAAGAACGCACGCATGTTCTACTGATTGTGTAGGATGCATCTCACTATAGGTGTTCAGCATATGTGGAACTTTTGTGAGGCTAGGCATGGAAAGGGGGAGTATGATGATGTAGGAGCATGCGTGAAAAGAGCATTAGCACAAGAAGAGTTAAAGTATAAAGATAGTGCAAAGTTGACAGATGGAAGTTCAATTGTCGAGTGGTGTAATGCTTCGATGGGCCAAAGTAATGAAGGTACGTCTTCAGTTCGTAGATTGTTTTGGTTGATGGATGATACTAACATTACACCATATGAGGATTGTTGTATACTAACAAGATCGAATGAGCTACACTCTTTCCTTAACTCAAATGCAGGTTCATGGAGTATCGATACACGTAAGATGGCATGTGTTTGTTCTTCATGTACAATGCAAGCCTGGAATGATTGTGAGTCAGGGGAGTGGGTTGACAAATGGTTTACAAGTTATCTTAGCCCACTTCACACATATCGCCCTCCAACGACATTAGAACTAACACATATGGAACCATCATTCGACTTTGACCACATATCAGATCTAGTTCAACCAAGTAATATATCTACTTGCTTAGTTTTTGAAATTCCATATTGTTATCTTACTTTGTACTGTATTCGTAATGTTGACTAATTTCAAGTGACTTTCTGCACATATCAATGCAGGGCATGTTTATGTAGTTATTGTAGATGAAGAAAATGAAAAGGGAACGAAATATTACTTGAGTCGTTGTGTTGAGGCCAAAAAGAAATTGGAAGACCTAGTTATTGTAGACACGTAAAATATACTGATTGACATCGTGCATCTGATCCTAATTTACTAACATCGTTTCTTCCTGAATCATCCCTCGTTCTAACCATTTAATCAAATTCCCCTATCTAATTAAATTCATCAATATTCATCTTTTAATTAAATAAATTATTTTGTCTAATTAAGTCAATCTTTTTTGTTAATTAAATCAATCCATCTGATCTAATTATCCCTATTTAATTAAATAATCAATTTATTTGATTAAATCTCTAAAGTCTATCCATTAAATTAAATAAATTAAAACCTTATTTGATTTAATCTAACACCATCTCTTTTAATTAAATAAATCAAAATCCTTATTTAATTAGCCTCTTATCATATTCTCTTATTTGATTTAAATAAACCCATAAATCTAAGTCAAATAGTCACATCATCTAATCTCCTGTTAAATTAATTAAACCTTGATTAATTTAACTTCATCTCATGTCACATCCTCTAGATAATGCAAGTTGCACATGAAAATAGATTTAATTCATTTATTAAATCTCTATTTTCCTCACAAGGCATTTTTTGGAATATTCTCTCAATTTGAATTCAAAAATTCCAAGTCAACATGTACATCCAACAAGGCATTTAAAATCTCTTACATGTCCTTTGCTTTGAGTCAAGTGGCATTTATTGTATTTTCCTTTCCCTCTTGCATGTCATTTCAACAAATTTGAAATTTAAAAATTATGCATTTATTGGCACAAACCCCAAATCTTGCACATCCATCATCCATTCATAGCTTGACAAGTGGCATCATATCATTGGATGAATGTTAGTCCCGCATTGCTCAAGTTTGGACATTCATCCATCTTGAAATTCTATAAATAAAGAGCTCATATCCTCATTTCATTATCCACAATCCAAGCAAAGTTACCATGCTAAAATATTTAGCCATTTCCATCCATCATTAAATTCTTAGCTAGGCTTTTTGCAGATTTGGCTTGGAGTTCTCATATTTCATCAAAGTGGATCAATGTCATCTTCAACATTCGAAGCTTGCATCTTAGGAATTGGGAAAGGGAAAATTTTCACATCAAATTGGCACCAATTCCCCCATGGGATCATGAGTTTGCACATTTAAATTAGGATTCAAGTTATTTCTTTGTTTTATTTTGTTCTTCATTGTTTTCTTTCCTATTTTGAAGGTTGTAAATGGATTTCATGGGGAATCCTTGTTTTAGCTTGCAATTCCTTGTTTAACTTGTTTACTCATATTTTTTTGCAGGTACTAGGAAAAGGGTTCACACATTTGGCGCTAGAAGGAGGGCTAGATATCATTATTTCTAATGTATTTTTGAAATTTCCACGTTTTTCTTCACACACAGGAAATTTCAACGCTGGGAGCTCAGCGTCGTTGTTTTGGCACCACGGGCTCGTCAACGTCACTATATGGCGACGCTTAAAACACAAACTACGCCGCTGGACTCGTCCCGCCAACATTTTTAAATTTTAAACTCCGCCGCTGGACTCGCCGACCTACATAAATTTTCAAAAAATATTAAACTCTGACGCTGGACATAAACTGTGACGCTGGGCGAAAATTGTGACGTAGTTGAGCTCTCTATCCCAATACAAAGCACCGTTGATTGGTAAGTGGCACTGTGAGAGCACCGCTCAAAAGCCAAACTACGACGCCATCACGAGTTGTGACGCTGGGAGACAGTAAAAAGGGAAAAATTGATTTTTAGCACGTGCTTTTGATTTATGATTAATTTATATTCTGTTTTTTGGTTTTTAACTTTTGTATTTTCTAGAATCTGATTTGTTTTTCTCCTTTGTAGGTTGGAAATCAAAATTGAAGAAAGAAGGAGCATGAGGGCTATGTCTTACGAAATCAAAGTGTTTTTAAACACTTTAGTGTTTGTTTAACACTATTTTGAGAATTTGTTATCTTTTCTTTCTTAGGACACTAATCTTCCTTTGGGTTTAAAAAGAATTTTTTTTGTTTATTTCTTGCAAAGGGCTAAAACGAACAATAGGATCAACAACTTACTAGATTTTTTTTCTTGGATTAACAAATTGAACAAAATGTATTTCACTTGTGATTTGGTGCTCTAAAATGAACTCACATTTTGCTTTGTGGATCTAAAAAGAACAAGTGTAGCTTGGTTTTTTGTGAGAGCTTACTTAAACTAAAGCCATTGAAAAAGGACGTATGCACTTCTCTCGCGCTTTATAGCGATCTTGAGAATTAAAAGGCCTTTTTCATGACTTTAAGGTGAGACAAAGCAATCACCTCCACACTTCGATTTGGGTTTAAAATTGAACATCTTGTGCAAGTGTGAGTGGGGGCATTGTTGCGTATATTCTCTCTCCTTGTGGCCAACAAGGATTGATCGAGTTAAGAATAGTGTTCTTCATTCACTTTTGTTTATCCTAGAGGGCCTGCCTTGGGGAAAAAGTATTCACCCAAGGGAACGACTCAACCGGTAACACTCTAAAGCCAAGAGTATTTCCAACCGGGATATAAATGTGGATATTGGAAGAAACGCCAATATCACGCGGTTGATTCTAACAAAATGAATTTGAAAGGGGACTCTTGCCATATGGGTCAATCTCCACGAATGGAAAGTCCTTACTAAAACCCATGTGCTAGAATTTTCCAAAATCATTTAATCTATTTTTTGGTACAAGAACAGTCGTTCTCAAGCCACCCCACACTTTTATGGTCTTCTAGTAGAAATGGAAAACATTCCATGGGAGTTTCATGGGTGTTGATGCTTGGCTGCCCCGTATAAGTGAGTGTCGTGGAGGGGAGCCAGTGGGGTCAAGCATCTAACCATTCGGTAGAGATAAGCGTAGCTGGACTTGTCCAAGTGGGAATCTAACAAATATTGTCTTACACATCCATAGGATTGTACTTATTCTTGGGTTACAAAATGCATTGCTTGATCGAAAACATCATGGAAACAAACACTTGAACCTCATCCAAATTTCAAACCCTTTTGAGGACAAATACAATTGACTCAATCCATATGTTATTGCTTGCCCTTGGGATTCACGTCCTTAGAGGTTTCTAAACATTGGATTATATCTCAATTTGTCTCCTTAAGTAAACAATAGGAAAACCCTTGCCTTAAGTTCATTGAATTTCCACATAACATATCTTGTGGGGTTTGAAGAAATTAAGACATTGGACATCTTAGTTTGAAAACCTAATTGAAGAAAGTGTTTTTGGTAAAATAAAGACATTAAGCAAAGCGAAGCAAAATGAACTTTCATATGTGTTGAAGACTCATAACCCCAAAAGCAAAAAATCATTGGTTGGAAATCCGAAAATGAATGTTCAAATGAAATCATTTCTTGGTTACAAAGGTCTTTAGGAAGTATTTGCATGCTCTTCAATACCTAGGTCTAGGAAAACAAAGGGTACCTTTTAGGTTCACCTTAGGATCAAAACATATCAAAATCTTTTTCATCCATCCTCCAAAACATCAAAACAACATCATCTCACAAACACCTTTTTGAAAATCTTGAAACCATCCTTAATACTAGACTTTGTGGATAAATCAAAATCATCAAAATCATTGAGACTAAATCCTTGAAAACATTATCAAAAACACCTTTGGCTAAGCATGTGTAGATGCATCCTTTTGCATATACTTAGTCAAAATTATCAAAATCATCTTGTCTAGCTTAGTATATGTAGATGAATCCTTCTTCATATGCTTAGTGAAATGATCATCTTGTTTGAATAGGTGTGGGTAGATGCATCCTTCTCCTCACACACATTCAAATCATCATCCTTTGAACAAAGCTATCCCTTATATCATCATCCAACATCTTAGGGTTTTTTGTTCAAAATCAAAATCAAGGACAAAATCCCAAATCCAAATCCCAAAATCAAAATCAAAATCCGCAAGTCCTAAAATCCTAGTATCTCATTCAAGATTTATCAAAAGACAAAAACATCCATATCATCCATCCCTAAACATCATCATCATATCATCACCTTTTGATCCTCAAGGCATCCTAAAAGCTTTCTACTTTGGGGCATAAAATAAAGATCGATCCAAAGGATCAAGAGATTCATCTCCCATATTCTCGAAGATTGATCCTTGTTTTATGGTTCTAACTAGATCTCAATACAAGAAGAGTATGGAAGCCAATAAAGAAACACTCGCTTCAAGCGATCTTAGCCAAACAAATGTAGAAATGAATCCTGTTGAATCAAGTAATCTATTGACCCTCTCATCATCACAAAATCTGCAAGAAGAAAACCAAGAAGAGGACCTTACCTTTGGAATGTCTCGTGAGGAAATGAATGAAATGCTCCAAAATCTGGACAACCATAGAATCATCAACATCATGATGAGACTTAACCCTTTGTTATACATGCTTGAGCTAGCAAAACAAGGGGCCAAGTTACCTTCGGATTTTGATGTGAGTACCATAGTAGAGACATCATTTCCTCCAACTTCATCCACCATTCCCATCTCATCTACACCCCCATCTCAAAACATCACAAAACATTCTGCAAATCACATCTTTTGCTCCAACCCAACCCAACGTTAATAAGGGAAGTGCATTTCTCAATGCACTTCAAACACACCTCCTTGTTAATAATCAAAATTTGGATGCAAACACCACCTTGGAACAAAGCATACCCAAAAACCCATTACACAAAAATGTTCCTCTCACATTCCATCACGATCCATCATCATCATTTTTTCACGCAATGCCTCAAACACCTCTTCTCACAAATTCACAAGAAGAGGGAGATATGTTCGGACTAGGGGGCGTATTCGACACCACGACATTTTCACAACTCACACCCCTTATATTTCCACCTCTCCCAGCATTTCCATTATCATCCACACCACTCCTTGGTTTAGGGCTTCCTCCCCTACCAAATATCAATCAAACTGCTATCGCAACCATCAATCAAAGCATTACACCAAACACTCAAAATTTGTCATTGATATCGCAACAACAAATGACAAACACACAAGCAATGGCAACATCATCAAACACACCCTTAACATCACAAAGCATGGTCTCCCAAGGACCAACCATATCAACAGCACCATCCATCACATAAAACATCAACACCACCTTCACAAACACCATTCCAAATCAACCACCACCTCCACCACCACCAACTTCCACCACATCAAGCCAATACGACGCAGCATTGCAAGCCGCTTTCCAAAGAGGATACCAACAAGTTCAGAAACAAAAATCCGAACAAGTAGCTGCTCAAGCTGCGCAAGCCGCCCAAGGAGCCCAAGCTGCCTTACAAGCGCAACAAGCCTAAGAATTATTGCAACAACAACAACAAGCCGCTCAAGTTGTACAAGCCGCACAAGCATTGCAAACATAAAGGGCCGCCCAAGCACAAATTCTATTGCAACAAGCAGCACAAGCACAAACAGCACAAGCAAAAGCTCAAGCACAAGCCCAATATCAAGCACAACTTCTTGCACAAAAATAAGCAGCGTAATTGCAAGCATTAAAGCAATACCAAGAGCAGCAAGAAGCAGTAGAATTGGCAGCCCAACAACAAGCGTTGTTGGAACAACAGCAAGCACAACAACAAGCTTTGTTGGAACAGCAACAAGTGCAACAACAAGCACAAATCCTAGCGCAACAATAGCAAGATCAACAACAAGCGTTGTTCATACAAAAGCAGGTGGAAGCCTACCTCACTCACCAAAACATACAGATACCATCGAACAATGCACCAACCAATCCACCCATCCAACCCATGATTGAAAAACCCCAAAACACTTTCATCCCACCCCCTAATCCCCAAAATGATGTGACAACACAACTCAGGTTGCTCTTGCAACAAGTGCTCGACCTTCAATCAGGGTGAACAACCAAAACACCAAGCAACTTGTGTCCCTATCCATTTGATAGGAGCCTAGACATGAAACCATTCCCCAAGGGATTTGAAATCCCCAAATTTGACAAATATCGAGGGATGGGAAACCGAAGATCACATCAGGGAATTCCGGTTCATTGCATGGAGGTCGATATGATGATACTTTATCTGAGCGCTATTTCCTAGGAGCTTGGCAGGCCCGCCATAGAATGGTTCTCTCAATTACCTTTAGGCATTAGAACATTTCAAGAAATTAGGGACACATTCATTAAAAATTATGCATGCAACATTGCAATGGATGTTAGTCTCGAAGAACTCTCAGCTCTAAAACAAGGAAAGGGTGAATCATTCACCTCATTCCTACAACGATGGCGATCCAAGGCCAATCGGAGCAAGTGGACCATGCCAGAAGAACAACAAGTTTGCACCATCATAGCCAACCTTGAAGGTCGCTTGGCATTTCATCTCAAGGTTCAAGGCATCACCACATATGAGCAATTGATCTCCAAGGCACTCAACATCAAAAGAGCCCTTGTGACTCAACCCACGGAATTAACATCATACCACGAACAACAAAATAACATCCCATCATCCAATTACAATGATAAACCTTGTACATGGGCAAGGAACAAAAATGTTACTAATGATGGTTTCGTCGATGCCAAGGTGGTCATTAGTGGTCCTCACCAACATACACCTGCACCACAAATCCAAAATCAACGCCAAAACACTCATCACACAACATACCAACCCAACAACAATCCAACCATCAATAATCTCAATGACCAAAGAGGACCACCCCAACGCAAAAGTTATCCCAAATGAAAATACGCTATTTTGGGGGAACCACTGGAGGACATAATGAAAAAGTTGATCGACAAAAAACTCATCAAGCCTCCTACATTCAAGAATTACCAAGAACCTAATATCAAACCCCCTTGGTATAACAAAAATAAACTTTGTGAATTTCATAAAATCAAAGGTCATACCACAAACAATTGCATGAGACTCAAAAACATCATCCAAGATCTCATCGATAAGAAAATCATAAACGTGGAACAACCTACCAGAAATCAGGATCTTAAAATCTACAAGAATCCGATGTTGAATCATGGCAATAAAGGGAATAGAAATGATAAAGGGAAGGGCAATGTAAATCATGTGTATGAAACAGTCATTGCCTCCCTAAATGAAGACTACATGGTCATTACCATCAAGGGCGCCCATGCCGAAGATTGTGAAGTCACCACAAGAGGCAACAAAGTCACCATCACAGGATCATCCCAACCAAATAGAGTCCCTTCATCTAGATCTGTTCTGCATGGCTACAATGTTGTAGATCAACTCAAGAGAACACCAGCACACATCTCCATCATGGAGTTGTTAAAAATCTCATCTGCACATAAAAAGATCCTTGAGGAAGCATTAGCCTCATCCACTGTCCTCGCAGATCTTGATGCGGAGCAATTCCAAGCTATGGTCAGAAATATCATAATGCCTAATCTCCTTACATTCTCTGACCAAGATTTCCCCGCCCAACCATCCCATAATCGTGCACTTCACTTGGAAGCCATTGTACACAAAAGAAAAATCAAAAGGGTCTTGGTGGATGGAGGTGCAGGTTTGAACATCTATTCTCTCAGCCTCATTAAGCAGTCAAAAATATCAGAAGATTCCATCGACAAAGGAAAGGGCATCACGATAAGAGCATATGATGACCAAGAAAGAGTGTCTCAGGGCATGATTAAACTCCCTATTCAAGTAGGTCCAATGCTCATGGAAACTATCTGTCAGGTCTTGGACCTCGACTTGCCATATAATATCCTCCTGGGATGCCCATGGATCCATGCGATGAAAGTCATAGCATCAACCTTCCACCAATGTGTGAAATTTACACATAATGGACAAGAGGTTACTATCCATGGAGATCCCGAACCTTTCTCATATTGCAAAAATCTTGAAGCAAAGTATTACAAAATCCCCCAGTGCCAAAGAATGATGAGGGTCCATCCACACCATACATCGACCCCGCCACTCTCACGTCCACTTCTGTGACAGAGACACCTGCCATCCCCACCATCCCCACCATCTCTGATATCAAGCTCATCATCCAGGAGGACGGTTGTGGAAGCTACAAACTCCCTAATAATGCTTTTGTGATAGGAGAGTTACCACAATCTCCTACATCACGTGGACGTCCACAAGAAAATCAAGCCTCCACATTACAAACCTATCCTGAAGACTATTCCAAATTCACAAGCTAGGGAGACCTTGGCCAGGAGGTTATTGAAGCATATCCATCTCACATGTTGTATCAAGCTGAAATACCAGTAGCTAATTTACCAATGGATGAGACAAGCAAGGGCCTACAAATGATGCTCGCAATGGGCTACGACAGAAATCAAAGATTGGGACAAAATGACAATGGGCTCATAATACCTATCATGCCAGAGATGTGACCCATAACAAATCTTGGCCTTGGATGTACCCCTCTGAGTATAATCATACATGGCTGAAGTCCTCCGGTTAGAACGGTTAATATTTCTCCTCAGCCAATACTATCACAAGTACGCTCACCAATATCCACAGGTGGAGACATACATAACTTTATAACTAAGGCCTATATTAGTAGCGATGATGAAGATACCATGACCAATATACCTAGGTTATTTGAGGACACCACCCTGTGTATGATTAGTACCCTATCCTTCGAACCAGACCAATAGAATCATGAGATCCATTTAGTCTATCCCCAACTGATCGACTACGACCAACGAGGACCACTAGTTCTAGATACATTCAAAAATGATGAGGCGCTCTCAAAATTCATGGGATTGTGGGATAACATTCCATATGGGGATCATAAGGTAGGGTTTATAATGGAGTTGGACACACATGCCTATTACAGGGAAACGATTGAATCCTTTAGTCGCAAAAGTGAGAAACTAAGAATCATATCCAAGTCCTTGAGTGAAAACCACATAGTGGCACTCTCTGACAAGAAAATAGTAAAAATAAAGGACGTATCCAATGGTGAAAACCTCTCTGAGGCTCCCGAGGATGAAGGATTCAATCTTCCTCTAAGAGCTATTCATCAAGAAAAGCCAGCAGTCTTGGCCAAAAAATGCAATCCTGTCAACCTAGGAACAGAGGAGATCCCGCATATCACATTTTATGCGGAATCACTATTATCAGAAGAGCAAGAACTCCTAGCAGCCTTCCTAAAGGAAAGACAAATAAAATTTGCATGCAGTTACATTGACATGCCAGGACTTGATCCAGAGACTGTGGTTCACCACTTAGCAATGTATCCAAAAGAAAAACCGGTCAAACAAAAGCTTCAAAAAATGCATCCTCAAATTGCCTTATTGGTCAAAATGGAGCTCAAAAAGTTGTTAGATGCAGGATTTATCCGACTAATCGATTATCAAGAATGGGTGTCAAATTTGGTACCTATTTCAAAACCTAACGGAGCCATCAAAATCTGTACGAACTTCAGAGATTTGAACATAGCATGTCCAAAGGATGATTTCCCACTTCCCAACATCGACATGATAGTAGACATGACAGCAGGACACGAGATGCTATCACTAATGGACATATTTTCAGGATATAACCAGATCATGATAGCAAAAGAAGATCAACATAAGATAGCTTTCACTTGTCCATGGGGGACCTACTGCTAGAACATGATGCCATTCGGCCTAAAGAATGCAGGAGAAACCTATCAAAGGGCCATGACATTGGTATTCCATGACATGATTCATAAAACAGTCAAAGACTATGTCGACGACATTCTAGCTAAGTCAAGAAAAAGACAAGATCATATAGCAACCCTAAGTGCTATCTTTGACAGACTGGAAGAGTACAAAGTCAAACTAAATCCCAAGAAGTGCATCTTTGGTGTACAGTCAGGTAAATTGCTAGGATACATAGTGTCCATGAGGGGTATCGAGGTGGATCCAGCAAAATTAAAGGCAATCCTTGAGATGGAAGCACCAAGGACATTAAAACAACTGAGAGGTCTCCAAGGCAGACTTCAATCCATCTGACGATTCATAGCACAACTGGCGGACAAGGAGAACCCATATTCTCACCTACTCCATAAGGGAGTAGCATACAAATGGGATACAAAGTGTGAAGAGGCATTCAACAAAATCAAGGAATACCTACTGACACCACCCATCTTAATGCCACCCATCCCAAGAAATCCATTGATCTTATATGTGTTAGCAATAGCAGCAGCCCTTGGGGCTCTCCTAGCTTAGCATGATGAAAACATAATAGAGAGGGTTGTCTACTATATTAGTAGGACAATGGTCGGTCATGAGCTAAACTACTCATTCATTGAGAAAGCATGCCTCGCAGTAGTGTTTTCATCACAAAAATTCAGACATTACATGTTGGCACATAAGATAAAGCTCATCGCCAAAATTGATCCCCTCAAGTATCTACTATCAAAGGCAATGCTCACAGGCAGAATGGAAAAATGGGTAATGATATTATCAGAATATTACATCGAGTATGTGGAGAGAAAATCCATTAAGGAACAAGTTATTGTATACCAATTGGAAGAAGCATCTATTTATTATGAAAATCCTCTTGTCTTAGAGTTTCCAGATGAATCTATTTTTAACCTCAACATAGCTAACCATTGGAAACTATACTTCGATGGCTCATATACACAACATGGATCAAGAGTTGGTGTCTTCTTCATCACCCCACAAGGGGACTGCATACCAAGGTCATACAAATTGGAATTTCCTTGCACCAACAACATCACAGAATACAAGGCTGTGACTATAGGTCTCAGGACAACAGTGCAATGGAATAGATCATAGCTCACAAAGTCTACAGAGACTCAGTTGATCATAAATCAAGTCAATAATGAATATCAGACCAAGGATGATAAGCTCACTCCATACAAGAAATTGGTGGAGACTCTCAAAGAATCTTTCATTGAAATAACATTTGAGCATATTCCTAGAACCAACAACAGAGCAGCAGACGCCATGCCAATAATAGGATCCTTGTTGAATATCCCCAACAATGTTCCAAAATATGAATTCTTGATTGAGCAGCTTCTCATTCCCGCATTCAAGGTACCAGAATCAGAATTCGTGTACGAAATCGTTGGTCCCGGTGGTCCTTGGTACCATGAAATCTACACATACCTGCAAATAGGAATCATACCCGCTGACCTCCCATCAAACCTAAAATGAACCTTTGTCAAAAAGGAATCCAGATTTGTCATCCTACGTGATACCTTATACTGTAGAAGCATAGAAGGTACCTTGCTACGCTGCTTAAATGTTGAGGAGGCATTAACTGCTCTAACTGAGGTACACAATGGCATATGCGGTTCACACTCGAGTGGAATGACCATCGCTAAGAAACTACTGAGGATGGGGTATTATTGGCCCACAATGGAAAGAGAAGCACATGATCATGCTAAAAGGTGTTTACAATGTCAGCAACATGGGGACTTCATCCATGCTCCAGCTCAAGAGCTTCACCTGATCGTCACACCATGGCCCTTTTCACAGTGGGGACTCGATCTCATTGGGAAAATCACACCCACCTCATCCAATGGCCACAAATTCATTATAACTGCAACTGAGTACTTCACAAAGTGGGTGGAAGCCATACCCATGATGTATATCACTGGGAAGCATATCTCAAAATTCATCCTGAACTATCTCATCTGTCGTTACGGAGTCCCACAAGCCATTATCTCAAATAATGGGACACCATTCAAGAATCGGGAGGTTCATGACTTGTGCGAGAAATTCAAAATCCAACATCACTTCTCCACCTCATACTATCCCTAAGGCAATGGCCAAGCATAAGCTACAAACAAAACCATCCTCAAAATCCTCAAGAAAACAGTCAATGACTGGCATCTGCAGCTTAATCTCGCCCTATAGGCTTATCGAACCAGCATCCGCACACCCACCAGCACCACCCCATTCTCCTTGGTCTATGGATCAAAGGCGGTTCTCCCCATTGAGATCAAGCTCCCATCCCTCAGTATATCACTGCAAAACCTCATCACGGATGAAGAATACAGAGTATCAAGATTAAATGAGTTGGAGTTACTGGATGAGAGATGGATAGATGCTTTAAATCACTTGCAAGTCTATCAAAATAGACTCAAACAGAGCTACAACAAAAAAATTAGAAGCAGGACTTTCCAAGTTGGAGAACTGGTCTTAAAAGAAAATCAAAAGAATGTCCCAAACCCAGGCAGCAAAGGCAAGTTTGAACCCAATTGGATGGGACCGTTCATCATCACAGCAAATTACAAATCAGGGGCATACCAGTTATCAACACCCGAAGGGGAACCTCTGCAGGAGCCCATGAATAGCTCCCATCTCAAAAAAAAATTATGCCTAAATCTTTCAAGGTATAGAACCAAAAAATCCAAAAAAAAATCAGAAAGTGTCCTAAAAAAATGGTTACTTAGGCGAAAACCTGGCAAATAGGCGTCTTGGTGACAACAAAAAAAATAAAAAAAGGATCAAAAAAAATAGTAAAAAGAAGAATCGTCCTCTAGTGAAAACCACTTCGGTGGCACTTTGGAAAAGTACCTTGGTGAAAACCTAGCAAATAGGCACCTTGCGTAAATAAGCACTTTCCATCCACCAGGATCTTTGCGGCTTGTTTGGAATCATCCCTCCATTTTGCTTCCATCATCCATCACAT
>VDFB02075321.1:110067548-110096637 GCA_007258455.2 Sequoia sempervirens | reverse complement strand
TTGAAATTTTGTCATCTATCAGCATCTAGTTATTAGTTATGCAATGTGAAGCAATGCTTTGAGTTTGAAAGATGTGCAATGCAATGTAATCAACAATATGAATATAAACTACAAAAATCTATTTTGTACAATTTATTAGTTAAACTCTCTATTTTATTTGCTCTCTATATCTCTATGCTATGGAAATGCCTTTAAATTTTTTATAAAAAAAAAATTGTTGTACTTTTTTTTACCTTTTTTTTTAAATCTGAATTTTTTTCCAATTTTTTCTCGACTTTTTCCAGATTTTTTCAAAAAATCTTATACTTTTGGTTTGCCGATTTTTTCCCCAAAATATTTTTGCTGCTATGGTATAAACACATATCTTTTTGTAATATCAAGGATAATTTTTGAAACTTCCATGAATTGCTAATCTAAAAGGAAAAGTCTTTTGCCTAATCTGTATGCAGCCATGCTTTTGACATTGTCAAAAAGAGAAAAACCTCCTGAATGATGCAAAGGCATGGTAGAGAATTTCTAACTCTTTGCATAAGAGAAGAGAGATGTTGGAGAGTACATCAAGTCAGTGAGAACAAAAGTGTAATGTGTTTTAGTTTGTAGTATTCCTTTGTTTCTCTACAGATGTGTGATAAATTCTCAGTTCAATGATGTAGAACAATTTTTGAAAAAAGAAAGTTGTGTCACAATCCGCTTTCAATCTAGCAAGCAAAAATGAAAGCTCAGCCTCTTGGAATTAAAATGCTTGTTTGCAAAACAAATGAATAATAATGAGGTAGTTTAGGTGTTTGAAGTGATTTAGACGTCACTTTTAGGGTTCCCTTAGGTGTGGATCAAAGTCAAACTCCATAAAACATTAAAAAAATGTTCAAAAAAAGACTTTTTTGGATGCTTACGCATGTGGGTTTTGTCTTGGTTTGCCTAGGTTCTATATGGGTTTTGCTCGGGTTCTCTTGGGTTCTGCTTGGGCGAACCATACCCAAAAATGAAGGACCCTGGTTGAACCCATAGGTGAACCGAACCAAGACCCGCACCACCTAAGCGAACCAGAACCAAAACTAGGGGTAAAATAGAAGAACCCGGTAACATAGATAATGTGTCAAGAAGTTGACTACTTCATCTACTTTGAATATTATGTTTTGCAAGTGTTGCATGAAGATTATGTATCCTTTGCTTAATTCAGTTGTTCCAATCAAAGGATTAAATATAAATTGGAATCTTTTTATCAATCATTTCATGGAATACCAATTGAAAACGTGTTTTTTGCTTTTAGATACTTAGTTGTTTACTATCAATCAATTAATTTATTCAAGACAAACCATGGACAACAATGATCAATGCTAGGGCTAACCAATTAATAAGTATACACATGAATAAGTCAAGCATGTACATGTATAAGGGAAGCACAAGTAGTCACAAACATGTATGCCTTGAAGTATACACACGAATACATGGTATACACAACTTAATACAAAGTATATGCATGAATACAAGGTATACACATGAAAACGCGTAAGTCACAAAGTATACATTGGAAAACACGTAAGTCAAAAAGTATACACGTAAGTTGTAAAGAATACACTTGAATACATGTAACTCATATCTATTGAACCGTGAATTTATAATGCAAATATGGACACCATCGATAAAAAAAGATTTGTATTAACCAAATAGCCATGTACGCATACATCAATATATGTCGATATAAGTATAAAATATAGTTACAAAATAGCCATATAGGCTTATGAGAATGCCATATAGGCATACAATGTCAAATATATCCAATACAAAAAATATGTACAAAATTGCCATGTCTAGGCATACAACAAAGGGCTCTGAATCAAAATTCATTTCTCTCCATGCTCTAGAAAATAGATTTTTTTCCCTTTTTGGCAATCCGATGGCGATAAGTTTGTCACTCATTTTTTGTGCTCGAGGAGTGCTCCTGCTCCTCCTCCTAGAGTTTAGCTCCTAGTGAAGTTTTAACTGTTACAATAAGAAGTAAAGACATTAATATATAGAAATTACATTATAAAAAATGATATATTTAACAAAATAATCACTTATGGCCATCTCACAATCACTCTCCACGATGGAAATATTTGCACGCCGATGCTGAGGCGTTCAAGCCCTATATAAACCATCCAAATAGGAATTAAACTATGAATCAGTAATGGTTTAATTTTTCACTAGAACTAACATCTATAACAACGAATGTAAATTGAAATTTAGTAATTTTCCTCATACCTCCCCTATCAGAGCCATCGAGGATTGTATAGCAGATGAAACACAGATATCCATTGCCCTCATAACATTTTGAGGGGTTTCCACAACTAACATCTGAAAATAAAACAACAAATTATTCAATCACAAAAAAGTTACAATAGTGATCCACGTCGTAACTTATAATGTATGAGATCTAATGAAAAAAAATTTGAGTACAAGTATTAAACTACATATTTCTTATTATCATGCTTACTATTTTCTCTATCCATATCTTGTTCGAAAGGACATGTTTTTAGGCTTTTACCCATAGCAGCAAGCCGCTAAACCATTTGATTAAATGCTTTCGTAGACATGTACGATATCTATGGTGGCATAGAGAAGGCAGTGAACTGTTTGAAAAAATGACTCAAAAGAAATGGGGTCTCGTGGTGATGACATTCCATTATAAAAAAATGCATGTCATGGCATTCCATCACCATAAGATCGCATTTCTTCTAGGTATTTTTTCAAAAAATTATTTCCTTCTCTATGGTATTATTGCTTACTATTATACTTTGATAGATATTTTTCCAAGCATCCATATAGTTTGTTGGAAAGCACCTATTTTAGGCTTTTAGCCATAGCAGCAACTGTAAGGAAGTGAGTAGTTTGATAAAATGCTTTGGTGAACATGTATAAAAAATGTGGTATCATAGGAAAGGTGGTGAGCTATTTGAAGAAATTCCTCGAAGAAATGTGGTCTCATGTGGTGATGGAATGGAATTCCATCACCATGAGACCACATTTTTTCAAACTACTAACTGATGCAGGAACACCTAGGTTACTAGTTGCCTCTCATAGGAATTTTTTTGTCTAGATTGAATGCCCATTTCTAAATTCATGTAAAGGTCATATAAATACCTACTTCATTGTATTTAAGGTCCTTAGGTGGTCACAAAAAAAAAAAGATTTCCAAATGTTGCTAAAGATGGGAAAAAATATAAAAAGGAAAAGAAGCATGGAATATTAAAAGTCACAAGGCAGTTTAGGTAGTTTCACGTGATGAGGGAGATTCAAAAGGTAGTTATTTGATTGGGAATATATATAAAAGCATGTAAAAGGAGGGCAGAAGAACAGATTTTGTATTCTTGAATCATTTTCAATAAATAAAGTTCTTTGTTCTTGTTTTCACTGTGTTTCATTCTTGAATTCAGTTCTTGCACGGGCTATATATTTGTTTGTTCACTTTATGCAAGGTGTTAAAAATCATCTAGTGATTTTTTGAAGAGTTACCATCAAATTTAAAATCCAAGGTTTATGCGGTTTGTCAGATTAACCAGTCAAGGGTTTTGAGGGTCATTTAAGGCTTGAATTCTCCATCCCACCAATGTAGATTTAGGAGATTGGTGGGATGGAATGTATAGAAGGTTTTTAGAATGTTTTAAGCAAATTGTGAGTGTACAGGAACAGGGAAATCAAGAAATCTCTGATTGGCTGCTAAATCATACATGAAATACAAAGTTTCCTTCATGGAAAGCATGGTTTCAGGGTGGTGTTCAATGAAAAAGCATGCATGAAGGTGGGTGGTGAGTTTCTAAAGCTTATGCAAGATATTTCCATGGTGTTTTTGGTGGTGGAAGGAGTATTTAAGGTTTGTAGGTACCTTATGCAATAAACCCTCCTTTGTAGGGCTTGATTTGTGCATTGAATAGGGGTTTTTTGGAACATTGATTTATGGAGCCTTTATGTCGCTAAAAATGTTTTATTCTTCAGTTTTGTGACATGACAAATGACTGTTTTCAGTCCTTTGGTATTTTGGTGATAAACTATGAGCACTTTATTTGTAATTTAGGCCTAAATTAGTAGCCCTTTCTAGCAAACAGTTCAAGAATCTGGTAATTTCTTTATGACAAGCTACTGAGAAATTTTTATATGTTATGATGTGTTAAAGAAGGATCCTGAATGTACATTGGGAATGTGGATATAAAAAGTGAATGGAAAGGAATCACCCGATTAAGGGATATGTGACCTACAAGCAAAATGATGGTAAGATTGTAAAAGTGTGTAATTCTGTAAATACAGAGATTTAAATGTTTATTTTGGCATAGAACCATCAATGTGAAGATATCAAAGGTGTGTGAATGGTTTTGTGAAGGCCTTGAGGCCAAACATGATTTGATATGTTGTAGCAATATGTCCCTAGGTGGAAATGGTAATTTGACTGTAAGAACTTATGAATTTGATAAATCAGTATTATGTGGATATGAACCAAGTTTGTTTCAGTAAAAAACATGATGTGAGTAATGTCTTGGAAATCAGGTGAAATGATTGAGGTGTAAATGGTTTATTGTAGTATCTTGGTCTTGAGGAACTAGTTGGTAAAAGTGAAAATTTGGTGAGTTGTTTAAGGAATTGAAAGATTCGGAGCTCTTTATCAGGTTTTTGCTTTGAATTCAGATAAATTGATAATGAAAAAGGTGTGTTAGGATCTAATGGATATAGGTTGTAACATGAAATATTGGTTTTTGGTTATTTTGCCTAGGTAAAGCAAATTGAGTGGAAGGGTGCCTTGGTGAATGATGAAAGAGTGGATTGTTCAGTGACTCTAATTAGGTTTCTTGTGTGGATCAGTCATTTTTGTTGATAAATAAGATGTTTGAAGCTTGAGGATGATAAGAAGAAGTATTGAAATGAGTTGGCATGTTGTTGCCTTGTGGTTTGAAAATGAAACAATGTGATTTTTCATGAAAAGAGAAAGAAATTTTAGTTGCTTATTCAATTTGATCTTCTCCTGATTCAATTGGGTCAGATGTACCCTAACGATTGAGTGTTTTGATATGATGCAGTATGATGCTCTGCATCACTAACTGCCTTGTCTATGCTATTGCTTACTATTATGGTTTCATATATTTTTTCCAAGCATCCATAGTTTGTCATGTTGGTGCACCTTTGCAAGCACATGCCTCCATGTGAAGTAATTGCATCATGTTGCTTATGTTGACTTTCTAAACAACTATATTGTATAGTTGAAATTTTGTCATCTATTAACATCTAGTTATTAGTTATGGAATTTGAAGTAATTCTTTGAGTCTGAATGATGTGTAATGCAATGTAACCAACAATATGAATATAAACTACACAAATCTATTAAGTAGAATTCATTAGTTAAGTTCTATTTATTCTATTACCTCTGTGTACGTTTGAGTAAATCCACTGGCACTAGGAGGTGTTTGCTTGAAACCTCCAATATTAGCCTGTTCAACATCCAAAATCACATATTAAAATACCATTCGTAAAACAATGTTATTAACATGTAATAAATTTATAATTTTTTACTAGTTACATACCCCAATGATAGGTGTATTGCAGAAATAAGTAGGTGGAGGACCGGTGTATCCAGTCTCAACACTATGACCCTACAATTTTATTAAAATAATAAAACTAAATTAGTTAATCTTGCATTTTAGAATCAAAATTTAATAAATTAAATTTAATGAACATGCTGAATTTTACCTAAGTATCAATGCCATATGCATGATGCAAAAATGTCAGTCATCCCCTCCATCCCCGTAGATGCATACGGATCCTGCATAGCATCCTCCTGAGTGTCAGTGGGGTCATATGAACAAGTCACCCTGCAAGATTGACACACATGGGTTTGAAGGCCACCACCCGAAGACTCCCCTGGATGGAATTGTACAATAGGGCTAGTATGATGGATGACACTATGGGTCAAAGTGTTGTTTTCCTACAATGTCTCTACGTCGGCACTCTCCTTCGCAACAGCAGGCATAACAGTGTGCTCACGAGGTGGCCTAGCGAGAGGTTGTCTCCCTTTCCACGCAGGATCTGGTTATGCACCGGGCCTATCCTAAGTTGACCCACCACCTCTCCCCTGGAACTCCCTCATATCGAAATAATTTGGGATATGTTTCAATACGAACTCACTGTATAGTTTCCTAAGAAAATATTGGAGGACTTCATAATTGTTGCACGGTGGGTAATCAAAGACCAAGTACCACCTATCATAAAAATGGTTCCTAATCTCTCGGTGGTGGCACCAATGAATAGGAAACCTCTTCACATTGAGGCTAAGATTTTGATGTGTTCTACGGTCAGTGAATAAAGAGCACAAATCACCTTTAGTAATTTTTAAATCTTTTACTTTTTTATATGATAGTTTATCTGCATAATATGCCCTAGCTGCCTGCCTCCTATCTTTCCATCCAATTATTTGTTGGGTAATTGAATCTACATTTTTTAACATCTCTTTCAATGAATTTGCTAGGTTCATTCTTTCTATGGTTGAAGCATTTGGATCACTCAACCTACTGATAAAATCCTCAATTTGTTTTTTTTTGTTCTCAATTTCACTCCTCAAATTTTGTTGAGTGCCTAGAGGGTGTTGAGTGATTGGTGGGGGAGGTTGATTTTATTGAGGATTTTGTTGTTAAGGATTTTCCTGCTCTTCTTGTTAAGGATTTTCAGGTTTTTTAGGATCATTTGCATCTCCTACAATTTTTTTTTAAAATAATCAAATCTAACCTAAAACAAACAAAATCAACTTGAAACTAGGAAATTCAAAACAAATAGAAAACAATACTTACCTCCCACACTTCTTCATCATCGTGGTGCCATCTTTGCAAAGAAAAAGCAATTGTTGTTGATGAATTTTGTAGAATGCCTCCTCCTAGAACGTGAGCGCGAAAATGAGGGTTTTTGGCCGCGGGCAGAGCAAAAAAACAAACGACAAAAAATGAATCACTTTCACTTTTTTTTTTGCTTTTAAAATGACATAATGTGAGCACATTGCGAGCAGAGCAGAAAAACAGACAACAAAAAATGAATCACTTTCACTTTTTTTTTCTTTTAAAATGACATAACGTGAGCATGTTATAATGCGCTTGTGTTGTGTCATTTTCAAAAAAAAATTGGAATTGGCCACAAAAGTGTAACCCAACTTCATGCACCCACCTGATGATGTTTACTAATTATGTATTGTTTCTACCTTGTAGGAGCAACGAGAGACTGGAGAGAGTTCTACCATCAAGTTGTTGTCTAGAGATAGTGCCTACATCCATCGACGAGGAGGAGATGGACCCAAACTACATGCCCCCACCTATCGTGGAGGAGGATCTAGAGTCACAAATACCATTCGTGAGGCTATGAGCAACATATGAGAATGTGAGGGGATGACTTCGTCGAGCTGAGACTGCAAGATAGTCATCCCAGACTCCAACAGAGGTGGAGAGACTGCAGGAAGAGGTATCACGGCTACAAGCAGAGAGGGACCAGATAGCAGAGGAGTGCCATGTGGCCCTTGGATGGATACAGGGTCTAGAGTTTGCACTCAAGTTTGGCAGATTGCGGTCATGATCGCACACGACCGTCTCTTGACATCTGACTACCGGATCACGAGCACTAGAGCCTGAGGGGTCTAGTTCTCATAGACCTTGGTGATGTTGTATATTATGATGATATGTACATAAAACTTTGGATATATATATGAGCTTTTGATGTTTTACGATTTGGCTTAATGTGTTTGAATGTTAAATGGAAAATGTGATTAATTAAATAACCTTGGGAAGATTACTTAAACTTAATGTCTTTGTGATTTAACAAAATTGATGTGATCTAATTAAAACATATTATAGTTTCTTTTTAGATATGTACAACATGATAATTGAGTATGTTATGCTAAATTAAATATGTTTAATGATCTAACCTATCATAACACACGAGGAAGTTTGAATAATATGAAACCTAAAGTAATTATAAAAATGAATTAAATAATCACTTTAGTGCTCAAGACATACGCATGAGTGGTTTGTCAAGAACGAAGCAATGTGAAAGTGTATAGAGTAAGACCCCATAACCTTAACAACACTGCTTTATTATTCATACTATTCAAAGGGATTAGAAATAATACCGACACAAATGAGTGGCATTGATAGGCTCTTTAAGGGGTGTTCCATCTAGTTCAGTTAATATGTATGCACCAGACCCAAATTTTTTGTCAATAATGTAAGGTCCTAACCAATTAGAACTAAATTTGTCGCGTTCACTTGGGTCGACATTGACATTGCGTTGATTAGCAGATAGAACTAAGTCACCCTTTTGGAAGGATCGAGGGATAACATTAAGGTTGTAATGATTATGTTTCCTTTTGTAATAATCTTGAAGATGTTCAAGAGCGTTAATATGTTGTTCATCAAGCATCTCAAGCTGATGTAATCATTGCTTTTGATAATGCGTATCATCAATAATTCCTTGAAGAGCAATCCTTAGTGTAGGGATTTCTAATTCTAAGGGCATTAAATGGCTTCACTAACATAGACCAAATTATAAGGTGTGGTCCCTATGGAAGAGCGAACACTTGTATGATAAGCCCAAAGTGCATAATGTAATTGTGTGTGCCAATCCCTATGATTTTTATTGACAATTTTCTTCAAGATTTGTTCTAGAACTTTATTAGTTGATCCAACTTGACTAGGAGATTGCAAGTAATAAGGTGTCAAAAAGTGATGTTGGATATTAAAGGTCTCCAAAAGTTTCTTCACGTCATTATTCTTAAATGGTGTACCATTATCAGAAACTAATGCAGAAGGGAGTCCAAAGCGAGCATTAATGTGTTCTAGGATGAATCAACATATTACTTCAGTTGTTGTAGATCGAAGGGGAATGGCCTCTACCCATTTTATAAAATAATCAGTCACAATGATAATAAAGGTATGTCCAGCAGAAGGAGGTGAATTTTTTCCTATAATGTCCAATCCCCAAACTACGAAGGGCCATATCAAAAGTTGATTTTGAATTTCACTAGTAGGAGCATGATGGAAATTGCTATGTTCCTGACATTTATGACATTTTTTGAAAATAATCAAAGAAATCATGTTCCATGTGGTGCCAATAATACCCAATACAGATAAGTTTTTGAACCAATTTTTTCCCTCCAAAATGTCCACCACAAGCACCTTCATGAGCTTAGTGAAGTGTGAGAGGTATCTCGGATTTGTTTAAGCATCGAAGTAAGATACCATTGAATGAATTTTGATATAGCACATCTACAAGGATGACATATTTAGATGCAAGCTTTCATAAATGAGCATAGAGGTTTTTGGTTGTCATCTCAAGAAAGGTACCATTTTTCAAATAGTTGAATATGGCATCATACCATTCACTCGAGTTTTCCTCAGCTAGTGTTAAAACCTCTTCTATGTTGTCATCGATCGAAGGTTTCATAATAGGGTGAATAGTGAATGTGAAATATTTTGAAGGATCTTGAGGGGAGATAAGAGAGGCAACACTTTCCATTGCATCCGCAAGTTGATTATCTTTTCATGGGATGTTATCAATGGTAAATGTCTAAAACTTCTCTAACAAGTGCATGATAAGATCTTTGTACTTGGATAATTTTCCATGCTTGGCTTGATATGCTCCATTTATTTTCTTAATTAATACTAATTGTGAATCACCAAAGATCATAATATCTTTGACACCCATAAGTAAAGCAGCACGCAACCCAGCAATTAGCGCCTCATATTCAGCCGTGTTATTCATACATAGGAAATTTAGTCGATACGATAAGGGAATAGGCTTTCCTTCAGGTGGAACTAATATTACTCCAGCACTGGATCCTGTTCTACACTTGGATGGAGGTCCATCAAAGTACAATTCCCATGTAGAAGCGTCTATTGTCAACATGCTATCATCGAGAAAAAGAGTCATTGCTAGGTAACACTAAAGGAGAAGGAGCATTAGCTAAATGGTTGGTCAAGGCTTGGCCTTTGATTGCTTTTTGTAAAACAAACTTAAGGTCAAACTCAATCAACAACATTACCCATTTAGCTAGACGTCCTGATAGGTCTATTTTATTGAAAAGATGTCCGAGTGGGTCAAATTTTTTCATCATGTGTATTTTTGCATTTAGTAAATAATGTCGCAACTTACTAGTAGCAAATACAAGAGCTAAACATTATTTTTTGATTGGTGTATATCGTGTTTCATAATCAATCAAAGTTCGACTAATGTAATCAATAGGGTGTTCTTTTCCATTGTCATCATGTTGAGCCAACAATCCTACAAGAGCATGAGTGGATGTTGCTATGTAGAGGATGAATGGTTTGTTTGGCATAGCGGGTTGTAAAACGGGTGGAGTTGCAAGGTATTCCTTCAAACTCTTAAAGGCATGTTTACAATCCTCATTCCAATCAAAAGGCACATCCTTCTTGAGGAGATGTGTGAAAGATAACGTTCGATTATCTAAAGAGGAAACAAAATGATGAATGGCTTGAATTCATCCTTGTAACATGCGCAATTGAGAAATGTTTTTGGGAGGTGGTGTGTTAATTATAGCATCAATTTTCTTCGTGTCCACCTCAATTCCTCTGTGAGATATGATAAACCCTAAAATTTTGCCACTATCTACTCCAAAGACACACTTTTTCAGATTGAGTCTCATGTTGTACTTACGCATGCGTTCAAATATTTGTCGAAGGACATTCACATTGTCTTGTCTTGTGAAGGATTTGGCAAGGATTTCATCAACATAATCTTCTAAGATTTTATGTATGTAATCATGAAATATCAACGTCATTGCTCGTTGATAAGTTGTGCCTGCATTCTTTAGTCCAAAAGGTATCATAACCCAACAAAATGTTCCCCAAACATTTGTGAATGTTGTCTTGTATTGATCTTGTGGGTTGATGAAGATTTGATTATAACCAGAAAATCCATCCATGAATGACAACAAAGCATGTCCAATAGTTGAATCCACGATCATTATAATATTAGGAAGGGGAAATTTGTCTTTTAAGGAGGCTTTATTCAAGTCACGAAAGTCTATGCATATCCTAATACGATTATTAGGTTTAGCAACTACGACAATATTTGAGATCCAAGGAGAATAATCAATAGGGCGAATGAAACCTGCATCAAGGATATTTTCAAGCTCTCCTTTAACATGCAAGGCTATCTTAGGATTCATTTTTCGTATCTTCTATCAAAAAGGCTTAGCATTGTTTGCAAGAACAATGTTATGCATTACTATCTTCAAGTCTATTCCTGGCATATCTGAATATTTCCAAGAAATTTTTTTAGGAAAGTCATGGAGTAAGATTGTAGTATCCTCTTGTTCTTCATCATCAAGGAATTTCCCAATCTTAATGACCTTTTATTTATCATCTACGTCCATTGGTATATTAATTGTATCTCCTAAGGGGAGTGCATTTGACTTAGGAGATTCAAGAGCATATGGTTCCATGGTTTTCTCATTATCATCAATATTGTGTGGCTTGGTAGTTATCAAACGTAGGTAACGTCTCGTTTGGAAGAAGATGGTTTATCAATAGCACCTAACATTTGTTTCAAGGCTTCATCACTTTCAACATACTCCCAAGATGGTGGGGAATTCATATCAAGAAATTCAGGATTTTATAGAGTAAGATTGGTTCTTGGTTTACATGTGATGGTGTTGATATTGAGTGATGGTTGTTGAGTGGCTTTTGTTGTCTTAGAAAAGGAATATCCCAAACCAGTCTTTGTCTCTTGTAGATTAGGTTCAATAGGGACATGTATGCCTTGTTCATGTTTTCCACATCCTTTACCATTATACCCCAATTGTTTCATAAGCTCATAACCACGTCCATAAAGTCTTTCCATTTCCCTTGGATTGGGTGGTCGTTGATAATCTATCTCATCAAAATTTGTTGTGTATGTTGTATTGTCTTCCAAAGGAGATGAGGTAGTTGTGAGAGAAGATTCTTTTGAATTCTGAGTGGACATAACCATTGGTGGTTCTTGTTGTTCATCTTTTTTTCAGGTAATGATGTATTCATCCATAAATGAAGACCTGTAAATTCCAGTGTACCCCAATCATCATTGAGCAATTTAGACACAGATTCTTCTTCTTGTTTGCTAGTCTCAAAGGGTTCAATATGAGATGTTGGAATTAATGTTTTTAGAGGACTTGTTCCTTTTTCAAGTTGTAAACAACTCTCAGGCTCGGGGTCTATTTCAACTTGATGAATTTGGTTGTTATAGACATATTTCATTATCCGATGAAGATTCAAAGGCACCGCATGCATCTCATGAATCCATGGCCTTCCCAAGAGAAGATTATATGCAATATCATAGGGCATGACATGAATAGGAGTTTTCAAGGTAGCCACTCTGATTTTTATAGGCAAAGTGATTACACCGAGTGGTTGCTTTGTAGTATTGTCAAATCCTCTAATAGATAAGGAATCAGGTTTGATTTGTGATTTATCCACACGTAACCAATCTAATATTTTTACACTGCACACATTGAGGGCAGAGCCATTATCAAAAAGGTTTCTTTTGATGCCTATTGTATTATATTAGGAAATGATCATAAAGGCCTCATTTTGCTTCCTTAATTCTAACAAAGGGAGCTCATGTTGATGAAAGGTAATGTCTGCATTAACTGCATTCATTCCTTTTATAAGAGCTACCACATCATTTTCATTTGTACTAGGAGGAACAATTATTTGTTGCAATGTTGTTTGGAGCATGGAATGATAATTGGGTGAATTTTGAAGAAGGTCCCAAAGGGATATTTTGGCAGGAGTACTCTTAAGTTGCTCAACAAGATCATACTCTCTTAATCGAGGAGCACTAGGCAATGTGGTATTGGGTAAAGGTAAGGAGGTTGGTGTTGGTTGTGGTGGGTGAGGGTTATTTTGAGTGTAATGTGTGTGTGCAACAACATGATGTTGTGATGGGTAAAGGGTAAACTCGGGTTTAGGTGGAGGTTGAGGTTGAATTACATTAACATCTTTTTTTTAAGGTTGCTCACAACAAACCTTAGTGGATGGAGTTTGTGAGATGAAGTCCTCAAGGGATTCATCTAACACATCAAATTCATCACTACTGAAAGGTTTGGGAGATCTAAGTTGTCGTTAATTGGTTTAGGTGTGTCATCACAAGCCTTAGTGGATGAACTTAGTGAGAGGAAACCTTGTAAGGTTTCATCTAACCTATCCAAGTCATCACTACTAAAAGGTTTGGATGATATGGTCGTCCTAAAATGAAGCATTGTTTTTATTGGTTCATTGGATGGTGTGAAGTTTTTGTTTGGGTTTTCTCATGAATCTGATCTAAGTGAACTAGGAACTAATTCTAAAATTGAACATTGTAAAAATCTAATGCTATCTATAATTTCCATTAAATTAAATGATACTAATGCTAATGATTCGAATATAACAGAAAATAACTGCACAGAAACAAAACAATAACTGAATCTAACAGAAATGGCAGATATGGGAAACAAAATGCAGAAAACAAAGATATAAAATGTGTACTGGGACTAAGTTGCCCAGGGTGGCGAATTAGTCCTAGTAGGGTGATTTTTAATTTTTTCTAAATTTTTTGATGGATATTAATGTCTTCTATAGTGTAAATGCAAATTTTCACTATTATGCAAGAAATGAAATGCAATAATGCAATCTTAAATGTGTTTTTCACTAATGCTTGACTTTTAAAACCCTAGGATGAAAAGCAAACAACGCAACACCTAATGCAATGCTAATGAAAATTAAACCTAGGATGCTCTTGAAAGCAGAAGTAAAAATGTTCAAAAGTTGGGTTCACCAAAATTATGTAAACAATGATTTTGGATTGCCCAAGGGTTCCTCTAACTCTTATAGGTTTTTCACCTAAAAGAAGAGGAAATGGGGCCAAAATGCTAATGTCTACACTCAAGATTAATGTAAAAGGGATGTAATGTATCTAAATATGATTTAATAATGTAATAAACTGAAAAAGAAATGATTTATTGATGCTAAATCTAAGAAATGCAAAGTGCTAGAAAACTTGTGGTATGCAAAAAGATGAAATGAATGCAATAAAGAACAAAATAAAGATGTTAAACAGAAACTATGCACCTGGAAACTGAAGAAGAGTTGATTGGAGATTACTGAGACTTCTGAAATTCTAGAAATTTTGATTTTTGAGCCAACTGGGACACTTACGCCAAGCTGGGCGACTTAGTCCCAGATCAAGAAAACTACCCAAAAAGTTGTTTCTACCAAATGGGTGTCTGAAACTGTGAAAATTACTGAGAAACCAATGCAGTGGGACTAATTTGCCACTATGGGTGACTTAGTCCACTTTAGATTTTCTACAAATCCAAAAGTGGAAACGGAAGCCCACAGTCTACACTTTGTTTCTTAACGGAAATCTGGATCTGAGTCTTCGAAAAACCCTACAAAACAGTTGATTTCTAAAGGGGGGTTTTCCTCAGTCAAACCCCTAGTTGGTATTTAAACTTTGGAAGAGATAAAATCTACATAAAACCCTAGCCCGAAGTGTGTCTAAGACTAGGAAAATCTGAAGTAAACAAAGATTACCCTATTCTAATGTGCTAGAATAAGATAAATAAATGGCACTTGAATGATGCAAGACTGCAATCCTAGAAACCTTACAACATTTCAAATGAATGTAAATGACATGCAAACCTTAAATCTGAAGATAAAGAGAAAATGGAAGATGGAATCACTTTGAAAACAAGTCTTTATGTGTGATTCGATGGCTAGTTGCATCTCCTCAACCTAGATTTCTCCATGATTCACCATAAGCATCCATGATCAACCCTTTGCAATGTGAGATATTGAACAGAAAGTGAGCTTGAAGACCTGCAAAAACCCTAGTTTGTTGCCCTAAAGCTTTAACTTTTTTGTAGAAAGACTAAATGAATCTTCTTGTGAAAGATATTTTTCTCTTGACTCTTGATTTGGCTTTGTAAAAATGGCTAGGAGATGTGAAAAATGACCTAAAAACATGTATTTATAGGCATTAACACCAAATTACTCATTACTTTAACTTCATAGACCGACATCCCTCAAGAATTTGAATTAGGTTGGTGATTTTCTCACTCAAAATTGGAAAATACCCCAAAAGCGACTAAGTCGCCACCCTGGGCGACTTGGTCCCACCAGGGATTTTTGAGGTGTTTTTCACGAAACTTGAGTGGTTTGAATGTTTCTTGTCGAGATTTGAGTGATTTGTGAGTGAAATAGGCCTTAAAATCCAAAATCATGAGCATTAGGGGCCTATAACTGCAGTTTTTAAGGGGTGATTGATGTAAGGGGGTCTACAATAGGACCTAATTAGGCCACAAATTGTACTATTTGCAAAGGAGTACAATTTTCGTGTCCACATTTTCAAATTTGCTCGGATCTAATGAGATGATCTCATTTTCAAGGATGTGACCCCGCATTTCATCCTACTTCCCATAAAGAGTCTCCAGCTTATTCCAAACCTCGTTTGTAGTTTTGCATGCTTCAACATGAAACAACAATTCTTGAGACATTGACAAGCATAGAAGTCTAAATGCCTCATCCATACTGTTGAAATATAATTTGGATTTTTCAACTGCAGAATTTGGTTCAGTCTCTGTTGTCATGACTATCTAATACAAGCCTCTACTTTTGAGCTGAAGCGGAATCTTTGGCTTCCATTGGAAATAGTTAAAAGGTGTGAGAATGGTAGAGGTTGGAGATTCCATTCTTTCTAATAGCTTTGTTCTTCAATACCTACAAAAATATTGTTGATGCTCCTTCTTCATAGCTACTGTATGCTCTGATACCATGTAAAAAATTTAATAAACCTACAACAGAGTTGACCTAGCTAAGAAGAAAAGACAAAACAGTGTAGAACTAAAAATTTTAGAGAAAATAATGAATGTAAAACTGTCAATCTATTCACATTGATAAAGTGTAGATGTTACAAAGTTTTAAATCCATCTGTTGGAAATAAAATAGGATGAAGAGCTTTAAAGCCACCCGTAGGAAAAAAAGAAGAAAGGATGAAAGCAGGGGAATAAGGAAAAATTTATTGGTTTCCTTTGTTAGCTTACTTTAAAGCAAACAACTCTAAAGCAGGAAAAAGCTTATTGTAACAGTATTGTCTTTGCTTGTGCCAAAATGGGAGCTTTGGAATAGGATATGGACATCTATGAAAGTATCATAGTCCAAGAAGAATATTTTTTCAGATATTATAATTGGAAATGCTCTTGTAAACATGCATGCAAAATGTGGAAGCATAGAAAAGGCACGTGAACTATTTGGCATAATTCCTCAAAGAGAGGTTACCTCAAGGAATGCGATGATCGTGGGATATGCACAAAATGGATTTTTTGAAAATTCTTTGTATCTTTAATTTTTGAAATAGAAGAACTCTTTCCTAGCTCATTGAATCATGAGAACCACAAGCTCTTCCACCAAAGACAACTTCCACCACAGACTTCCCGTCTCTAAACAAAAACTTTGAGAGCTCATCTTTGTGAAGCTTCACACACATGTTTGATCTATCTCGCCTTTGCCAAGCTCTCCTTTCTGAAATCTCTATCAGAAAAGGCTTATGAGATAGTTGGCCTTGTGATATTCTTTCTTGTCCAAAGAGGCCCAAGCTACCACCTTGAGACTGCTCCATCATCTTCTATCTTGTTGAAGTCTTGATCCTTTCAACAAATGGAAGAATAAAGTCACAAATGGGTCCACCAACTTCTCTAAAAATTTCACAACCGTCTTGAAAAATAGGACTGTGAAGAGAGACCTGATCAGGCTCTCTACTTATCTCCCTTGAAATCCTCCCTGAATTAATATGCATGTGTCACATATTTGAAGCATTTTTCTCTACCCAAAGCAGTCTGCACAACATGTAGACTTTTGGTGAATATATGTGGCATGAAGCAAAGACTGAAGGTTACCAGCGTATGTTTATCAATCAATAAATAGCATGAAAATTCCAATTGTAATTATTAATGTATTATACTCACAATGTTGTCATTAGAGATTTTTTGTAGTAATGTATTGATCACAGAAATTTTATTTTATATAACTAATATTAAGTGGGGTCCTCTACACATCAGGTAATATTGTGAGATATTTGATAATGATTTTTTACTTTTACGATATATAAATAAATCAAGTGGTTAAATTTAGGTGTTAAATGGAATAATTTTCTTATATTGTATTTTATTTAAAACTAATAAAAGTTTGATTTTTAATTTATAGGGATTGTGTATTGGAATTTTAACTAGATATAATAAGACAAATTAAATATCTAGAATATTTTTTTAGATATTAATGATGACCTTGACTTCTATGTAGTGTATTAGAGAGATTGAAGAGTGTCAACTATGTTTTTCTCTGGTTTATGTTCGAACTTCAAGATGATTGACCGCTTTAACATCTTCTCCACTATAAACATCCCTTAGAAATGGTTCTCAATGTTCATTGAAACCCTTGTAGCTTTGATTTCCTTCTATCGAGCTCTCTTGAATGAATAAGATTTATGCACCAAAAAGTGGAACATAGAGGAAAGAGGGGGAGGAATATATATATATATATAGAGAGAGAGAGAGAGGTGAGGAGGGGAAGGGGTATAGTGAGATGAATAAAGAAAGAGGTAGATAGATAAAGAGGGATAGAGAGAGTTAGAGAAAAAGAGAGGGAGACAAAGAAAGGGAGAGATAATGAACTAGAGAGAGAGGAATATAAAAGTGGAAAGAGAAGGGGGAAGATAGAGAGAGAATAAAGAAGAGAAAAGGATATAAGGAAAATAAAGGATGAGAGAGTAGGGAGAAAAGAGAGAAAGACAAAGTGAGACAATTAGAGAGAGAGAGAGAGATTGGTAGAGAAGAATAAAGAAAGAGATAAGAGATATAGAGGAAGAGAGAGGGGAGGGGCAAAGAAAGAAAATGGAAGAGAGGGGGATATTGATAGAGAGAGAAGAATAGAAAAAGAGAGACAAAGCAAGAGAAAGAGAGATTGACTTTCCATCAATTATTTTGTTCCAACAACCCAAATATGACACATATCCATGAGATAGCAGCTCCACACAACAACAAAATACATCCCCTTTTGAATTTGTACCCATTAAAATATTGACCCCATACCATAAATTGGTCTATTGAGGGTGGAGCAATGGCAAAAACTTCAATCCATGAATTTCACAATGTTAGATGTGATGAGAAAGTTTATGGGTCTAATTTCATAGACATAATAAGCTCTAAAATACATGTTACATACTTCAATGAACTTATTATGGTCTACCCCATGTTATACGCTTTAATAGTCTTTACGTTAAATTTCAAATGGTTGCATTAAACTAGGTTACACAACTCATCAATGATAACTCCTTCCATATGTGTAGACTCTATAATACCCATGCACAACTTCCATATCAAGAGCATAGATTCACTGCTCTTGTTGCCTATTAATTCCTTTGTAGATGTCATTGGCCTACATTTATCTATCTCCCTTGCATCAACCATCCATAAGAAAGATGACACCAAGATAATCAAGTGTACTACTACAATCATAAACATGTTAGGTTATACTATGATGTTCCACTTTGGGGTCAACATTGTCATATTGAAGGGAATCAAATCTCCAATATATGTCCCTATAACCAAACCCTCAAGTTGTTTTCATCAAATCTGGATGTATAACATTCTTGTGTGGAACAACTCTTGTTACTATATTTCCAGATACAATTATAATAAATCCAAATTTGTTGGAGGCCTCAATATTACTCTGTGTAAAAGTCACTATCAAAAAACTCCACTTGGATAAATTTTATTACATTTCTTTCCCTCTATAATAAGGTTATACATATCATATAACATACTTTAATATAGCAAGTAGTATGATATAAAGGGCTATTGATCGAGCGAGCTGCTACTATTTTTCCTAGAGAGAAGCCTGTGATCCAGTATACATGATGGGACAACTCCTCTTGATAAGTTCAGAATATGACTATTCTTATAAATGCACATTTGATCCCTACTTAAGGTAATGGATAAAGATCCTCGAGAACCCAATTATGATTCCAAGAAAGGATGAACATCACAAGGAAAGGGCCTTCCTTTACAACAACAAATATTTTGTTTACTGGACCAAAAAAGCATCACCCTTTCCATTTTCTAAAAGTATTTGAATGTGGCAGTGCCTTACCTTTTATCCTATTTCTCACAAGGAAGAATTTGGGTTGGATTCTTCTATTACCTAGACAACCTCTTTTTTGAGATATCTATATTTTATATAGTATAATGTATAATATAATATTATAAAATATAATACTTATTATATAATTATATTTACTTCAAATTACTAATTTAAGTGTAAAACTCTATTAAAATAAAAAACAAAATATAAATGAATATAAATATAGTATAAAATTGAATTTAGTGTAAAATAACAAAACTAATTTTGATATGCCTGGAAATACATCAATTTAGATAATCCCCCCCTCTCTCTCTCTCTCGCTCTCTCTCGAGTTTGATTTATCGACCTTGATCGATTGATCTGGATCGACGATCGATCTTTTTCGTCCATCCTATATCTCCCACTCTCTCTTCCCTCTTCCTAGACCTCTATACAAATATCTCTTTTCCTATCTATCTCTATCTTATCCATATTTTTCTTCTCTGTTTAACCCTTCCCATTCCAGGATATCTCATTATCTCCATCTCTACCCCTATATTCTCCATCTATCTATCATATTCACCTCCCATTAAGTGATCCCACAAAGTCGTGGTTTCTTACAATTTCTCGAGATTCTAATTTTTGCTAAAATCACATATTTTGTGAAAGGTAATGATTTTAAGCCTTTTAAAGCCCACCTGGTTTGAAGACTAGTTTTGATCAAACTACCTTAGATCAAACCCCTTTGGATAGAACCCTGCTAGTTTAAAACCATACCTATAATAGAGTCTCCTTTACACCTATCAAAATGCTGATAAAAAACCACTTTTGATTTACCTTTTGGGGGATCAAATGAATTCATTTAAATTTTTTTTTTTGCAAGTATGTAGTCCTTATTATAAGCTTCCCAAAAGGTATAATTTTAAATAAATTCACCTAATTATTATATTTATTTTTTATTTCTTGTGAATGTAGGTTTTCACTAAAATCGTAAACTCTTTTGTCTCCGGCATTAAGGAAAAATAAGATTTTCGATTTTTTTTTTGAAAAATATGAGTACACTAGATATTGAAGTCCTTGATCCAACAAAAAAAAAAATTTGAATTTCGATACGTACAAAAAATGTTACGCATTATACGGTCTACCTATGTATGAATTGTAATTGGTTTAACTTCGAAACTTGATTAAGGAAAAAATATTCAATAAAACACTATCTAACCAAGTGGAAGCACTATATATCGGAGTTACAAATCTAAATTCAAAATAATTAGAATTTCATCCTTCATGGAAAAAAAGTTGTGTTATACAGTGAGCGTCACTCCTTAAAAATGTTATTTTTTGAAAAAAACTAGTTTTCGAGGGAGAACGAAAAAGAGATGCAATCTCATTCCAAAAATTTTGAAAAAATATATTTAGAATATATAGAAAAAATTTCATGAAACTCTAGTTTGCATCATCTTCAAATTCTTCACGTTTTAGCCGCTATAGGTGCTCGATAGTGAAGATATAGTTAGAAAAAAATATTTCAGTGTCCAGTTTGGCCAAAAATTGTAAACCACTATTGTGGGATCACCCTATTTCTACCTTTATCTTTCTCATAATCTATCCCTTTCTCCTCTCTTTTTTATCTCTCCATATCCCTTTCCTTCTCCTTATCCATCTCTATTTATGTCTTCCTCTCTATCTCTGTCTCCTTAACCCACTCTCTCACTCTTTCCCCCTTTATCTCTCTCTCTCTCTCTCTCTTTATATCCCTATCTCTCCATGTAAAAGATAACCTAAATTTTCTCTAATTGACTTTCCACACCTCTTTGGCGTACCCATTGCACACCAAAGTACAATTGCTAGTTATATTATATTATATTTTAAATAAATATCTTAAAAAATATATATCTAGACTTAACTTATATAGATTATGGAAAATATATATATGCTAATTTTTAGTTGCTATTGTACCTCTTAAATTTGACACGTAGAAAGTACACAATCATAGTGGAAGGAACGGACAGTTTTTTTTTAATATTGAACCCGATGACTAGCTAGGTGAGTCCGATGACTAGCTAGGTGACTTGACAGACGTATAAGAAATAGAAAGCGCTAAGAAGGGCAATTGGCGGGCGCATTATAAAAATCAAATCTGGGCGTGAGTTTGAGTTGGGCTGGATATTCTCTCCAAAACCGGCCCGTTGTTTAAGTGAGTCGGTGAAGCGTCTAACTGTGGCGTTTGTTTTGGAACCCTCAACGAGGATAGCGACAGCCTTTGGTCCATTGTCCACAGATGAGTTTGAGAATCTCGATAAACCACTACAGTTGCGAAAACATGATGTAATTCTCCCTATAAATAGGCACTACATATGTATAGAACACACAGGAAATGTGAAATGTGAAATTGGAATCGAGGAGAAGATAGAGATGGAAAGTGTGTCTGTAACGGGAGCAGGAGGGTTCATTGCCTCCTGGCTTGTCAAAATGCTCTGAGCAGAGGCTACACTGTAAAAGGAGCAGTCCGCGACCCTGGTCAGTATTTCTATTTACTGTTTTTAATTGCATTACTATTTATTAACAGGGGACCTCATGCCCTCCATTAATGTAATTATATTTATAAGCTATCTCAACTAGTTATCAATGATGAGGATTATATGTACAGATGATAGAAAGTATGAACATCTGAAAGAGTTGGAGGGGGCAGAAGAGAGGCTTCAGCTTGTCAAGGCTGATATTCTAGACTATGACAGCTTGGTAACAGCTATCGCAGGGTGTAAAGGAGTCTTTCACACGGCTTGCCCTGTTATTGAAGATCCGGTATGTCCCTTCTAAACATCATGTAGGTTGTTTATTCAATTGATTAGCTGATCAATATAGATTCGTAAAAAAATTTACTGTCTAAGAACTTGTCTGCACTGGACTCGGGCTCTCTGCCCTGCAAACTATGTGACATTTAAGCTGGGCACACTTAAATAGTTGATTTTAAATTAATAAGAGATTATTTGATGGATGGGCACAGGGACAAGTGCTGCAGCCGGCTGTGAAGGGCACTCTAAATGTGTTGAAGGCCTGCACCGAATTGGGAGTGAAGCGTGTAGTCCTCACGTGCAGCATCGGTGCCGTTTACCTCGACCCCAACAGGAATCCGCAAGACATAGTCGATGAAGACTGCTGGAGCGACCTTGATTACTGCATCCAAACGAAGGTAAACTAAATGCGCCATTTTAATTTGTATAGCTCAAAGATTTATGGATACATTTCTTAAGCTCCATTATTGTTCTCTTGGCTCAGAATTGGTATTGCTATGCAAAGACAGTAGCAGAGAAAGCCGCGTGTACGTATGCAGAGGAGGTGGGTATGGAGTTGATAAGGATTAATCCCAGTATAGTGTTGGGTCCTCTGCTCCAGCCCACTTTGAACTTCAGCACTGGTCATGTTTTGAAATATTTAACTGGTGAGCTAATATTATCCTAATTCCTTTCTGCTTTCCCACTCATGGTATGCTATGAGATTAATTGTTTTAATTTGGCGTAGGGTCGGCGAAGACATATGCAAACAAAACTCAGGTTTACGTGGATGTGCGAGATGTGGCGAGAGCGCATATATTGCTTTACGAAAATCACTCTGCCTCTGGTCGATATCTGTGTGGAGAAAGAAGCCTGCACAGAGGAGAGCTCGTGGATATGTTAGCACAACTGTTCCCACAGTACCCACTTCCTACCAAGTATGGATTGTTACTAATGCCATTGCCCCCTTCCTATTAACTCTGAATACTCATGACATGATTTGGGTTTTCACAATGTTCATCTTCTCCTGTAGGTGTTCAGACCAGGAAAATCCAAGGAAAGTGGCATACAAATTCACCAATCAAAAGCTGAGGGAATTGGGTCTCTCATTTACGCCCATAAAAGAGTGTTTGATTGATACAGTAGCGAGCCTGAGGAACAAGGGATTTCTTCCCTAGGTATGGGCAGTAAGAACAAGAACGGCATCACACCCTGCTGCTACCGACATTATCTTTTGTTTTTCAACTGCGGACATTATTATTCTCACTCAGTAGTTGGATACTATAGCATTCCACATCTCACATTTATATCCATATTGTAGCATTAGACAAAGTTCATTACTCTCCAACAAGGCCTCCCAGGCACATATTATCATTTTATGCAATGGTCTATATTTATTCTTTTCAAACAATTTAAACTGGTTTATTTCTTGTAATCTTTGCTGCTCTGTTTCATACAGTCTTTTCTTGCAGTTTTTAACTGGATTTTTTCAATATTAAAAAAATAGTCGGTTTATAATAAAGTTTTGTGTATTCTAAACTAATGTTAGAAGGTTCAATTAAGGAAAGAGGGTTGTGTGTCTCATTTAAACAATATATAAGATAAATGTAAAAACAATATATAAAGTGAGTGCAAAAACAATTTTCTCATCCCTTTGTTTAAATCCATGCATAAATGTTAAACTATCGACTAAGCATCTCTTGTCATGATCTATCTGGTTTCATATGATTGAAATAGCAATGTCTAGCGACTAAAGCCTACAAAAAGTTGAAATCTCATTTGACTTAGAAAGACATACAATATGCAAACTAAATAATCAATCATACAACTTTGATTTTACTGTAAGTTAAATGTAATCCCTAAGCCTTGTACAAACTAACTATAGAATATGTAAAGAGAACACTTCCTCTTAAATAAACCATTCTTATCTAAATTGTGATTGACAATGCAATGGAAAAAGGGAGATAATTTTTTTAAAATTCTTGTAATGTCCATGCATCTTTGGGCTATACATATACAATAAAAGTCCACTTTACTTGAAATAACAAGTAAAAATGTTATCCATTCATGAGAATAGAAGATTTTTAGTCAAAATTTTGAATCTAACCCCAAGACCTATGCACAAGTTGGTTATATTATTTGTTAAGTCCAACTAGTCGCACAAAAGAGATAATTCAATGATGGATAATTGTGCATACAACAAGAGTGATGAGCTTCTAGATAGTGGTATAGAGTAGGCAATAAAGAAGGGCCTTCATATAAATAATTTCTTGAAATAATCAAAGAATGTTACATTCATAAATTGCATTATTTATCTAGTATAAAATTGATTTGGCACCTTTAAAGCTATGCATAATTTTTTTTGGTTTATCCATTACTGAAACAATTATCAGGATGAGAGTTCCCACCTTTTACGACTAGATGACTTCCCTCCTCCATATAGATATGGTGAGTGCAAGTGTCTAGATGTATACCACGCATATCTTGATATTCTCATGCAAATGCAACTTTATGAATTCTTAACATAGAAATTAAATCATTTGTTTGTTTGTACTTAATTGTGGATTTATATTAAGTATTTATCCTAGTAAAACTTCTATTACTTGTGATTTAGTGGGTGTGGGTATATCTATGGTTATTAATTTTGAGGTGGATGGTAATGAGAGATAAATTGATGATTGTCTATTTGGAGTGGATGTGTCATTAAACAAAATTGGACTATATAAGCAATCATGTGGGTTTCTTAGATCTATACTTTTATGATATTTACATCTCAATTTTATATTTGAAACTCTTTGCATGACCATTTCTTTATTGATTTTATATTGTTACATATTTTCTATTATCTTGATTATGAAATTCCTTTTACTCACCCTACCCATCCTTGGCAACCACATTAGGGTTTCATTTTCGCATTTGATACATCATTGAAATTTCTAATTTTTCATAATGAAAGTGTACCTTTGGAATTTGTTTTTCCTGTATTTTTTTTATTCCATGAGTTACTTATGGTCCTAATCTTCCTTTGAATTAATGTTTGTAGTAACCACTTCCACCACTACCAATGACCTCTACAACTATTATGTGTCATCATAGTACCACTATCACTAGTGTCCCACCATTTAGTACCTATACTCATCACCTAAATGATTTATCACACTTCTATGTATCTTTCATCAACTACCATTGGGCCTAGTAGTATCACAATCACTCAAGCCACTTCCACATCCACTACTACATCCCATACATTGAATACTCTTAAGTAACTTAACTCCTACATGTCATTATCCCAAGAAATTAGTTTATCCACCCCTCATATGTCCCTTAATGATGCTCATAAACACCATAGTGGATCCCAATCCCCCATGTCACTATTTATTCTTCAATCAAAGATGTACTATTTCATAAAATATATCAAGTAGAAAAGAAAGTTAATGTAAGGCCAAGTGGGCGAGAGAATGATGAATTCTAAAATCCTAGACCTACCCCCCTAGCTTTTGATATTGTGACATATCCACTACCCATGGGTTTAATGGCACCATGATTTTGAATGTATGATGGAAGGGTGACCCCAACACCCATTTATGATCATTCATAGGGTATGTCTGGGATCATCATGGAAAAGGAGACCTTTAAATTGGCGAAAAATTCAAAAAAATCAAAGTTAAGGCAATTTTGACATAAAACTTTGAATAAGTTATCTATATTATTTCAAAATATGGAATAGAATGTAGCAAAGTAGTGTAGTTTCTAAACTACTAGGTTTATCTTTTTTTAAAAACATTTTTGTGAAAAGTTGAAATTTCAATACATTAATGTAATTCAAATTTCAAGGGAAAATAAGTAGGTGTTTTAAAATTACCTAACCACAATAAAATGATAATATTTTTTTATAATATTTTAAAATATAAGTAGAGGACTCATGTCTTGATGGCAGTGCATATTTTTTGTAATTTTTCCAAGTAAATAATTAATTATGAATTTTTTATTTACAACTTTTTTAAAAATATAAAAAATTGTATGTCGACCACCTTAACTTGGATTTAAAACTTCATGAAATTCAATTTTTTTTTTTAATCCTATAGTATGTGAAGCATAGAGATGTGACACATGTTTCAGTTCAAAAATGTGATACCGTTTAGAAGCATAAGATGTTTTCAATCAGCCTATCAATGGGACTTTAGTCCCTGAATTCAAATAGAAAGGAAATGAATAATAATTATTTATTAAAATTGAAAGTAAAAGCATAATTTATATTGGTGGAAAGTTAGAATCTCCTTTAAAACTATTTTAGTTTTATCAATTTTGGGTAAAAAAGTCATCAGCCACATACCCTACACATACCCATCATATTGCCACTTTTGGCTGTCGCGAATCTGCACATACCCCATAATACGTAGTAGACTTCCTTTATGGGTGTGTTATTAAAAAAGCCATTTCTACACACTCTTAAAGACTATGATGTTGAGTGGTTAATTCCACATCCTCAAGGTTATATACACTCATTTAATAATTTGAAGATTTATCCTAAAATAATTTGAAACATTAGCATGGGTCTTAGAGTAACCCGTTCCAACCTATTTAAATATTCCCAAGGATCAAATTAACACAAATGATTATGTCATATGATGTGAATCTTTATTTTTTTAAATTCTCACCCCCACATGGATTTCAATTATAAGATATTTACTGTTAAGGGGCTACATTAACAAATCCATGATAATGTATATTGAAAGAACTTTTTTTCTTTTATCGATTTGTGTGCACGGTTTATAGTCCAAATTAATAGCACACAATAATTTCAAATATAGATCTTCAAGTCAAAATGCTTCATACCCTTCTAAATATCAAAATTCAAATAATTATTCCAAGGGGAATGAATTCTCTCATTCTATAATATATTAAAGGAGTAATTAATATTGAAAAAGGTCTTTATATGCAATTTAGTTGTGAGCATTTGAAGTTTCAAAAATGAAGGATGGATTTTAAAATATTATACCTAATTTTTGGTGTATAATATAGATAAATTACCTAATCCATTGTGTAGATATCTAAATCATCTTTCCAATGCCTATAAAAAATAAAATTTTTATTTAGTAATGCAAAATTTATGGCTATTTTACTAAAGTGTGTTTTTTGGGGCTTTTGGGAAAAATACATCCATTTTGTTAAAATAGATATTCATTACTAAAGAATATCCATTACTTACATATATTTGTTACTAATGGATATTAACGAACCAAAATCAACTTTCTCTCTAACCCAAACAAAAAGTCAAATATCCATTTTGAGATTTTGGCTAAGAAAATACATGTTTTTTTGTCTATTTCCATTGTTTGGCCCATCATGATCTTGCACTCAAATTCATTATAAATAATTTTATATTCAATCATACCTTTAGGTTTTACTAATTATGATCGATCAACTAAATAAATAACTATAGATGTGTGTCTAAGTATTTGAACGATTAATTATGTTTCTTTAGTTTCACTGTTCATAACATTTATAGTAGCACCCAAATCAATAAATATATTTGGAATAAAAATTTGACTAATACATACCTAAATTATTGTATTTCAAAGATCAAAATATTTAAGAGCTAAAATATTTCCTAACATAAGATCTACAAGTTTCCCAAGGACTTGAATAGTATTTGAATCTTGTTTCTTCTTTTCTCTCTTTGTGTAAAATTCCAAGTAACAATTTTGGTATAAATAGGAATATCCTTAATTTCCCACAAAATAGGAATATCCTCAATCACCTGCAAAAGAGGAATTTTTCACACATTTTGTAATTCACTAAAAAGATCAAGGTTTGAATTAGAAATTTCCTTTTGGGTAGGATAAGAATGAAATCGGTTTGGATATGGAGGTGGTGTTGATTTCACTGAAGTCTAAATTCTTCTTATGAATCTTCAAGCTTGGTGATTACATGAGGTCCAAGTCCTTAGAGAGTTTTATTTGATTAAATATGTAGCTCATTTATGTTTAAGTTACTAATAGGATAGGTTATAAATTTAGGCGCCTCATTATTGTAGATTGGTTAAGTCACCTTACTATTATTGGGATTTGGTGTTTGATTTCTAGGAATGGGTATAGCCCTTTGGTGGGTGTGATAAATTTTATGATGGTTGATTATTTATTGATGATGGTATATATGGTAAAATTTGTTACTATGGTTGTTTATATGGAGTGATGGTAGGTGGTATAGGATAGGATGGATATTGAACAAAAGGAAATAAGGTTCCATCTTTTAGGAGATGGAACAATTAGGGGACCTATTTCACTCTTAGTTCATTAAAGGAAATCCTAGATACTTCCACCCAATGATTCAATTGAGGGAAGTGCTACTAGGACAAGGAGGTTTCCTTTGGTGTGATAAAAAAGGGGGTTCACCATTGAATGAAATTTCTAAGGAGAAATCCAAACATGAATACACTAAATCCTAGAAGCTTAGAATATGAAATCGGATCACTAAACAGAAAGTTATAGAAAAGTACCTAGAGAATCAAAGATGACTAAGCAAGGCCTAAAAATACTAAAATTTATTGTTTTTTATGTGTATTGGGACTCATACGCCAGATTGGGGGATTACATCCCAGTTTAGGGTTTTTGGGTAGAAACTGTAATCTTCAAGTGATAGATCAGGATTCTTTGAAAATAGGTAAAATGGTTGTACAAGGAGTCATACGCCTAGGGTGGTGATTTATTCTTGTTCACGTAAATTTGAAAAACACACATCACAAAAGAGAGAGAGAGATGTTTTGTTAGTATATGAGGGGCTACCTCAGTCAGACCCTATTCTGGTAATTAAACCTTGAAATAAATTGAAATAACATGAAGGAATGATGAAAGAACAAATGAATGTAACCACTTAGCAAACTTTGTTGAATCCTTGGAGTGCAGATCTACAACTTGTATGAATTGGCTTCAATGGATGTAGATCTTGATCATGAAACTTGATATGGCTTTGAATGCTTGAACTTGGATCACAAATGCTACATCAACATGTTAGCTCACAAACACACATGATGCATGAAGACCTTGACAGGATGCTTGAATCTTGAATTGATGCTTCAAAATGCTTGATAATCGGCTCTTGAATGCTCTTGTTAACTCTTGAATGCTCTTGAACACTTGAAAATATCTCTTGAAGGCTCTAGATCTA
>VDFB02075321.1:110035815-110067448 GCA_007258455.2 Sequoia sempervirens | reverse complement strand
AAACTTCGCGAGCTCGTCTCTGCGAACTTCACGCCCACGTTTGATCCGCCCCCGCATGCCTCTGTCAAACTCTCCATTCGTGAAATCTCTGTCGGAGATGGCTATGCGAGATAGTTGGCGCTGTGAGTCTTTCTTGTCCGAAAAGGCCCAAGCGACCGCCTTGAAACTCTGCTCCATCATCTCCTGTCATGTTGCAGTCTTGATCCTTTCAACAGATGGAAGAAGAAGAAGGAGGTCGCAAATGGGTCTACCAGCTTCTCCGGAAATGTCACAGACATCCTGAAAGATAGGACTGTGAAGAGAAACCTGATCTGGCACTCTACTTATCTCCCTTGAAATTCTCCCTGAATTAATATGCATGCGTTGGCTATTTGAAGCATTTGTCTTTATTGAAAATTCTATTGCAGTTACCAGTTATTAATCTCATCTAATACATAGATTATTTGACTCTGAAAAGTGGTCTCATTAAAATGCTCGAAAAATATACAAGCGCAACTTCACCAATAGAAACTCACAGAATAGAAGAAGCATTCACAATAGCCAAGACACAATATTTTTGGACAAATTGTCAGTGGGAGGAAAATACAGGAAAACCCTTCTTCAGAGATGAGGAATTATATTAAACTTCAGCAAATTGAGAGGATACAAAAGCGCTTGCCTCTTCTTGTGAGCTCGACGTAATCTTCTCAGGAATTCTTCCTCAATTTCCTCTGCTGAAATTCCCACAGCTGCAATCCCCAAGCTATCCTTGTAGCCCTTGCTAACAACGCAGACTATTTGCTCTCAACGCAAATTTTACTACTTATAACAACGCCAAGTCTTTCTCAGAATAATACTCTACTTGCTATCACTGCAAGTCTACTTGTTGTTGTGTTCTCCAATTGCCCATTGATCCCCTTTTATACTTTTCTCATTGGAAAACCAATGGCCATGATTTAATCTCAATCAAAGGCTAAGATTAAATAGACTCTAAAAACCCTAACTAACTGGATTCTAGAAGTCTCTAGGAGAATCAATTTATTTAATTACATAATTATCTAGACAACTCAGCCCTTTTCTGGAGGTTTCTAGAAAATAATTAAATAATTAAATGACACTTCTAGACAATGGAGACACTTGTCCAAGCTACATAAATTAACACTCCTCTTAGCGAGGAAGATTGATGCATGACGCAACTTATCTCACGAAGAAGATGAATTGCTTCCCAATGCCTTGGTCAAAATAATACGCTTCCTGGCGATGCGTAGGTATATCTGTGCTTTAGACAATCCCATGGCTATACACAATCTAGGTAGAATGATGTCGATGTCTATGGCAGATATCATGAAACGCAGTTCTTTCCGATCCAGCAGTACAGCTCACGGTTGGCCAATGTATCGCGTAGTCCTCCTCGACCAAACAAGGCCACCGGCAACACAAAGCCATATCGCTCCTGCATTAAGCCATGCTGGCTGCTGTATTACGCCCTCGCGAACTCAAAACGGACTTACGCTACATTTGTATGAGAGACAACTCACGATCCCGGCTAAAACAACTGCGAAGTGCTTTTCACGTACGTTGTCTTGCCTTGGCGAAGATGCGTCGTGTAGCCTATCGGCGATACCATCACCTGGTATATTTGATTCCATACTCGATTGTACCACACAAATACCGCAACACATGCTTTGCCGCCGTCCAATGCACTCTCTTCGGCTCCACCATGAACTGACTAAGAGAGTTTACTGCAAAGGATATATCTGGCCTGGTGTTGACCAAATACATGAGAGACCCAATCAACTACCTGTATAAGGTGGGGTCTACATCCTCCTCTCTGGATGTCTCTACCTTCTTCCAATTCGTGATCATAGGAGTAGACATGGCTCTGCAATCCTCCATCTCGAACCTCCTCAAGATTTCGATGCAGTATTTCCCTTGTCCAAGGAAAATCTCTCCATCTGTCTGCCATACCTCCATGCCTAGAAAGTAGTGCATAAGCCCCAAATCCCTCATCTCGAACTCTGCTGCAAGGTCCCTCTTGCTTTCCTCTATGAGCCCTAGTGAACCTGTTAAAAACAAGTCGTCCACATAAAGAACAAGAATGAGAACCTCACCCCCAACCACCAAGTAGTAGAGGTTAGCATCCGCTTCACTCTTCATGAAGCCCATTCCCTGCAAGTATTTATCAATGCGCTCATACCATGCCAGAACTGTAGTCAGGTACAAAGCTCCTTCAATCACTACGTGGGTTTCCTCTTGTGTGCCACAAAACCCTCTGGTTGATCCTATGTATGCCTCCTCTTTCCATTCACCATTAAAGCACTTAGTGTGACATCCATCGATGGATCACGCCATCCCACATCATCTTTTAAGAGATCACGACTCGTGTAGAGTATACCCACAATACTTGCGTTAAATCTTCTCCTCATGGTCAATTCCCTCGCCAAGGAGAACCCTTGGCCACAAACCTTGCCTTATGTTCTCTGATTGCTACCATCTGCACCGTCTTGATCTTATAGATCAGGCATTGATCCAACCACTTCCCTATCGTTGATCTACAGGCACAACCTCCCACACATCGTTCTGCACTATTGAGGTATACTCCTCAACTATTGCATCTTGCCACACTTGCTGCTGTGCGGCCTCCTGATAGCTAGAAGGCTCACTATCTACCAACTGACTAACTAATGCCATATAGTCATCATACCTGGCTGGTTGTCTCCGCTATCTACTACTCATCCTAGGAGCTCCCACAAACTCCTGAGTATCCCTTTGTGACTGTTGGTTCTTGCTACCAACTGTAGAGGATGAAGTATCAACCTCCATATCACCTTGATGCATCTCTTGGATCTGCTGCATCTGCTGCTCCATACTCTGCGAATTCTCAGCACCTGAGCTTGTGCATGTACTAGTAACTGTACTCGAGCTTCGCTGTCCTTGATCTGGTTGAACGATCCTTGGAGCTTCCACTAACTGCTCACTCTGATCATCTGCTGGCAAATCTCTGGACCTCCTAAATGCCTTGTCCTCCATGACCTTGACATCACGCCTAACTATAGTCCTCTTGGTCCCTGGAATAAATATCCGATATGCCTTTGAGGTTTCACTGTACCCCACAAAGTACCCCTTCTCTGCAGTTTGATCTAACTTGGAACGTGTCGCACCTGGAATGTGACAATACACCAAACTCCCAAATATCCTGAAGTGGCTAACATCTGGCTTCTTCCCTGAGAACGCCTCCTCTGGTGTCATCTTGCCTAATACCTTATGTGGAACCCTGTTTTGTATGTACACTGCTGTACTGCATGCCTCTGCCCATAAGTAACGTGGCATATCCTGGTCATACAGCATAGCCCTTACCGCCTCTGATATAGACCGATTCTTCCTCTCAGCAACCCCATTCTGTTGTGGGTTGTAAGGAACAGTCCACTCTCTCTTGATTCCTTCCACAGTGCGAACTCACAAGACTCTTTCCCTTTGGCTTTTCATATCATTGTGGGCGAAGAACCTTTATCTTCCTCTGTCAATTCTCACAAAGGCTTTTGAACTCTTAGAGTATTGAAAACCCTCATCCTTGGTCTTCAAGAGATGTATCCAGGTCTTCCTGGAGAAATCATCAATAAAAGTAACAAAGTACTCATATCCTCTGAGAGACTTCGTCGACATTCGTCCACATATGTCTGAATGTACTAGATCAAGAACACCCTTGGATCTAGTGTCACTCCTTGGAAAAGTTGCTTTCGCAAACTTCCCCAACACACATCCCTTACATACATCATCGTGCTCTGTGCTCACCTCAGGAACACCTGTCACTGTCTCACGAAGCAATTTAAGTGCTCCATGATGTATATGGCCCATCCTCCTATGCCATAGCTCTCCTTGATCTCTAGAATTACTGCTGCTCATCAGTGCCTTATGAGTATCAAACTGCAACCTATAAAGCCGTCCGCTTCTAACTCCAATAGCTATGGGTGATTTCCAATCCTTGTGCTTAATTAACACACTTGCCCCTCTAAAGAGTACATTGTAACCTTTATCCTGAAGGACAGATATGGGAATCAAATTCATACCTAAGCCTGGCACATGCAACACATCATGAATGGGAATCCGCTTACCATTCTCCCTCTGAAATAGAACAGTCCCTTTCCCAACTGGATTGAGTTTGGACATGTTCCCCATAGAAATCTGCATTCTGATGTCCTCCTCCTTATAGCTGGAGAAGTACTCTCTAACTCCTGTCATATGAAATGACGCCCCACTATCTATATACCAAACACCCTGTGAGGTTGAACTAGCCATACAAGCTATGAGAGCGAACTCATCCTCCATTCTACTAGAGAGCTCATCTGCACTTGCTGAAGCTGCTGTCTGCTTCTTGCCTTTCTTCCTTTGCGGGCAATCGCTGACATAGTGGCCAAACTCGTGACAGCCATAGCACTTGACTTTAGATAGGTCCTTCTTCTTCTTCTCACCTTGTGGATTTGATCATTTACTAGACCCCTTCTTTGCTTTCCCCTTTCCTGCAAGGGCAACGTTCTCCTGTTCCGCTTCACTTTTCTGACTCTTGCTGCTGGTACCACTGACAAGACTTAGTCTAAGCTCCTCCTGAGTGAAGTCACTCCAAAGTCGATCCCAACTTGGCAAGGTGTCTCGTCCATTAATAACTTGAACAAAGACATCCCACTGCTTAGTAAACCCATTTAGGGCTATCCGCACTAGCTCGTCATCACCTAGATTATCTCCAACAACACCCAACTCATCCTTGACAAGTCTGAGTCTGGTGAGGTAACTTGTCACATCCTCTCCCTTGTTCATCCGAGTAGTCCTCAACTTTTCTCTGAGAATCAGCTTCCGGTTAGTGGTAGCATTCTGGTACAGATTCAGAATGGCATCCCACATCTTCTTCGCTGTATCTAACTCTGCGACATGTGGAACAATATGATCCTTGACACCATCAAGAATCATCCTCCTCGCCTTGGCATCTTCCTTCTTATATGCTAAGAGTTGTGCTGGATCTGTAGGTACAGGTACAACACTGGTCACATATTCCTTGATCCCATTCTCTTCCAGCAACAAAGAAATTCTGGCTTTTCAGACACCAAAATTTGAGGCTCCATCTAATCTGTCCTGATCTCTTAAACCTGCTGAGGCCATCTCAAAAGATAAAAGAAAACAAATAATAATAATTCTGAAGAGGCAGGATCTTTCCTTCCTTTGTTAAGCCTTATCTGCCCTCAGATCAGCTCTGATACCATGTGAAAATTCTATTGTAGTTACTGATTATTAATCTCCTATCTAATACATAGATTATTTGACTCTGAAAATTAATTCTCAGCAAATATCGAAAAATAACACAACTGCAACTTCACCAATAAAAACTCACAAGAATAGAGTAGAAAACATTCACAATAATGAACACAATATTTTTGGACAAATGGTCAGTGGAAAACCACGAAGGAAAACCAGCACTTTCTTAGGATGAGGAATTATATTAAACTTCAGCAAATTAAAGAATGCAAGACTGCTTGCCTCTTCTTGGCAGAGCTCCGGCAATAATCTTCTCCGGAAATTCTTCCCTCAATTTCTCCTGCTGAAATTCCACAGCTGCTATCCCCAACGCTATCACTGCGCCCTTGCTAACACTGCAAGACTATTTGCTCTCACTGCAAATTTACTACTTGCTAACACTACAAGTCTTTCTCAAGTATCTCTACTTGCTATCACTGCAAGTCTACTTGTTGTTGTGTTCTCCAATTGCCCATTGATCCCCTTTTATACTTTTCTCATTGGAAAACCAATGGCCATGATTTAATCTCAATCAATGGCTAAGATTAAATAGACTCTAAAACCCTAACTAACTGGATTCTAGAAGTCTCTAGGAGAATCAATTTATTTAATTACATAATTATCTGAACAGCTCAGCCCACTGCGGAGGTTTCTGAAAATAATTAAATAATTAAATGACACTTCTAGACAATGGAGACACTGTCCAAGCTACATAAATTATGATCCATGGGCAGTCACAACCAGTAAATTTTTGTGAATATCTACGTGGTATGAAACAAGAAATTTGAAAGTTCTGATACATTTTTCAATTTATAGAGATATAGTATAGGGATTGTGTATTGGAATTTTAACTAGATATAATAAGACAAATTAAATATCTAGAATATTTTTTTAGATATTAATGATGACCTTGACTTCTATGTAGTGTATTAGAGAGATTGAAGAGTATCAACTATGTTTTTCTCTGGTTTATGTTCGAACTTCAAGATGATTGACCCCTTTAACATCTTCTCCACCATAAACATCCCTTAGAAATGGTTCCCAATGTTCCTATTGAAACCCTCATAATTTTGATTTCCTTCTATCTCTCTTGAATGAATAAGCTTTATGTACCAAAAGTGGAACATAGAGGAAAGAGGGGAGGGATATATATAAAGAGAGAGAGGTGAGGAAGGGAAGGGGTATAGTGAGATGAGTAAAGAAAGAGGTGGATAGATAGAGAGGATAGAGAGGGAGAGAAACGAGAGGAAGCAGAAAGGGAGAGATAATGAACTAGAGAGAGAGGAATATAAAAGTGGAAAGAGAAGGGGGAAGATAGAGAGAGAATAAAGAAGAGAAATAGATATAAGGAAAATAAAGGATGAGAGAGAAGTAGGGAGAAAAGAGAGAGAGACAAAGTGAGACAATTAGAGAGAGAGATAGAGAGACTGGTGTAGAAGAATAAAGAAAGAGATAAGAGATATAGAGGAAGAGAGGGGGATATTGATAAAGAGAGAAGAATAGCTCGAAAGAGAGACAAAGCAAGAGAAAGAGATATTGAATTTCCATCAATTATTTTGTGCCAACAACCCAAATATGACACATGTCTATGAGATAGAAGATTCACACAACAACAAAATAGAACCCCTTTTGAATATGTACCCATTAAAATATTGACCCCATACCATGAATTTTGTCTATTGAGGGTGGAGCAATGGTAAAAAATCCAATAGATGAATTTCACAATGTTAGACATGATGAGAAATTTTTTGGGTCTAATTTCATAGACATAAAAGCTCTAAAATACATGTTACATGCTTCAATGAACTTATTATGATCTATCCCATGTTATATGCTTTAATAGTCTTTATGTTATTTCAAATGGTTGCATTAAACTGACCTACACAACTCATCAATGGTAACTCCTTCCATATGCGTAGACTCTATAATACCCATGCACAACTTCCATATCAAGAGCATAGATTCATTGGTCTTGTTGTCGTTTAATTCCTTTGTAGATGTCATTGGCATACATTTATCTATCTCCCTTGCATCAACCATCCATAAGAAAGATGACACCAAAATAATCAAGCGTACTGCTACAATCATAAACATGTTAGGTTATAACATTGATGTTCCACTTTGGGGTCAATATTATCATATTGAAGGGAATCAAATCTTTGATATGTCCCTATAACCAAACCCTAAAGTTTTCATCAAATCTGGATGTATAACACCCTCGTGTGGAACAATTCTTGCTACTATATTTCCAGATACAATTATAATAAATCCAAATTTGTTGGAGGCCTCAATATTACTCCGTGTAAAAGCCACTATCTCAAAACTCCACTTGGAGAAATTTTAGTACATTTATTTCCCTCTATAATAAGGTTATACATATCATATAGCATACTTTAATATAGCGAGTAGTATGATATAAAGGGCTATCAAGGTTGAGTGTTGCTACTATTTTTCCTAGAGAGAAGCCTGTGATCTAGTATACATGATGGGACAACTCCTCTTGATAGGTTCAGAATATGACTATTCTTATAAATGCATTTGATCCCTACTTAAGGGAATGGACAAAGATCCTCGAGAACCCAATTATGATTCCAAGAAAGGATCAACATCACAAGGAAAGGGCCCTCCTTTACACCAACAAAGATTTTGTTCACTAGACCAAAAAAGCATCACCCTTTCCATTTTCTAAAAAGATTTGAATGTGGGAGTGCCCTACCTTTTATCCTATTTATCACAAGGGAGAATTTGGGTTGGATTCTTCTATTACCTAGGCAATCGCTTTTTTGAGATCTATCTATATTTTATATAGTATAATGTATAATATAATATTATACAATATAATACTTATTATATAATTATATTTACTTCAAATTACTAATTTAAGTGTAAAAATATAAAATAATAAACAAAATATAAATGAATATAAATATAGTATAAAATTGAATTTAGTGTAAAATAAAAAAACTAACTTTGATATGCCTAAAAATACATCACTTTAGATAATGCCCCTTCTCTCTCTCTCTATTCATATCTCTCTATATCTCTCCACATCTCTCTATCTCTTTCCCTACCACTCTCTAGCTCTCTATATCACCATATATCTAATCTCTCCCTCTCTTCCTCTCCCTCTTTATATATTGAGCTATCTCTCACCCCTTCCCCTCTTCTTCTTCTCTCTCTCCCTCTCTACCTATCTCTCTCCCTCTCTCCCTCTACCTATCTCTCTATCTCCATTTCTCCCCCTCCCTCTCTCTATCTTCACCCCTCTCTCTATCTCTACCTTTATATCTATTTATCTCCCTCTTCCTCTCTTGCTTTATATTCATCTCTACATCTATCTTCCTCTCTCCCCCTCTATCTCTAGACATGTTTCCCTCTATCCATCCATATCTCCCACTCTCTCTCTTCCTCTTCCTCTTCCTAGACCTCTATACATATATCTCTTTTCCTATTTATCTCTATCTATCCATATTTCTTCTTCCATTTCTCCCTCTATCTAGATATCCCATTATCTCTCCATCTCTACCCTATATCTCTCCTCTCTCTACCTCTCTCTACATTCACTTCCTATTTTACCTTTATCTTTCTCATGATTTGTCCCTCTCTTCTCTTTTTAATCTCCCTCCCCTTCTCTCCATATCCCTTTCCTTCCCTTATCCATCTCTACTTATGTCTTCCTCTCTATCTCTATCTCCTTACCCCTCTCTCTCTCCTCTTTCCCCTCTATCTCTCCATGTAAAGAAACCTAAATTTTCTCTAATTGACCTTCCACCCCGGCTTAACCATCACACACTAAGCTTTGACCGCTTAGTGTGGCTGGTGTGGGTCCACTCAAACCTTCCGTTTCCGTTTTGTTTTTCGTAGCGCTCCTTGGACCCTTCACGGTTACGATGACTGTGAACGGTTAAATTTGAATTTAGATTTTAAATCTGCATCTCCCGCCAACAAAAAGGAGTTATTACATCTGCCCGCCCATTTGACGTAGTGAACAGACCAAGCTTGAAAAGATGGTATTTCTACAAGTGGATTTAAAAAAACTACTTGTTTTGTTGTGTGTGAGCAACGCCATTTCTTTGCTCATCAACATAATCCAACAATATTATCTTGACGATATCAACATCTCTGCTAGATGGAGAAGGCAACCCATTTGATAATATTGGATTATGTAGTTCCTTCACGGTAAGTCAAATGATCTAATCATCATCTGTGATATTGATATTACATTTTTTCTTATCTGTTGCAGTGTTAGAAACGCCCTCCAGTTGAAAACAAGCAATTCAATGCTTTAGCAAGTATGGAGACACAAATGGCCGATGAAAGTGAAGTTGCTTCCATGTTATTACTTGGTTGCCCCACAATCAACAGAGAAAATCAGGCATTCAAACCAACAATCATCATCGTATTGCAAACGTTTGACTGTGGAGGGCATGTATTGAGCATGATATACCTCTGTGATATCATATCAAATACATTTTCTTGTGTAATTTTTTTACCTTGATAATCTACTCTGTGTATATTATATGCAAAAACGAATGACATATGCAAGGATTTCTCTTGCTTATAGCCATAATACTGGTTCAGATATTTAGAGCATTCGAACAGCAAGTCTCCGTAAGAAAATGTAAGCAAGGATTTATCTTTCCTATACCCGTGTTGGTATACATGTAATAAGATGCAACTTGCTACTTCCTCTTTATTACTTTGCCCCATTTTATCTTCTATTTCGTATGTGGAGTAAGACATTAGCAATCATTCGAATAACAAACAATCCAATTATATTCATAGTCAAATTCAGAAAAATCTATATAGTTATATAGATTCCTTTGAGCACTCTCAACACATTGCGCTATTGTTTGGAATTTCTTTATATTTTTAAATATAACTATATGTATGTCTCACAAATTTCTTGTTTGCCAGGGAGATCTGAGATTAGTTGAGAGGATTCAGAGTTTTTAAACAAGAATGTATCAATAATAATGCATTTGATGGCATCAGTTGTGTGGAAGTCATCCCAAACAAATATGGCTCTCTAAATTTTGAACTTTTTTTTACATGAATTCATTTCAAAATACTCCCTCTCCATAGCATGAAATATTTGTTGTCTTCATTTCTGCCATCCAATTGTGAATAGATTGAATGATTAATAGAGATTTTAAATTAAAATAACAATATAATTTATATTTTTCAAAGGTAAATTCTAAAAGATTGTAGAGATGTAAATTATAAAAGGACACCTAAACCAACATTTATAATATAATTTTTTTTATAAAAAATAAGCATAAATTTTCATTCTTGTTGGGTAGTTAAATAAAATAATTTTTAGAATTGTTTTATTTCAAATTTAATTATTATTTTTTTTTTTCATAAAAGTATTTTTCACTTATTTAAATTAATGTGTTTTTTGATTAATCAATCACAAAGTTTAAAATTTATAAAATTGGAAGAGTTTTAAAAAATATAGCATTAACAAACTTAATATTTATAGATAAATAATTGTTAAACAAATTAAATTATTTAGGATTAAAGATTAATTAAAAGGAAATTCTCATGTTCAAGGTTGTACAAATATGTATGTTTTGAGATCTTTTGAATGTGAATGATGTTAAGAAAGGTTAAGACCTTATTGTTGATATATAGGAGATAGAATGAAGAAATCTAATAGCAATTAATGTCAATCACACTTTTAGTTGATTAAAATGTGTTGATACACATTCAATATTTAAATGATGCTTATAAATCTTATATAAAATTGAAAGATGTGTAATAGGTAAGAAAGAAACATTAGAATATGTTCCTAATGAGGAAGTTACATTTTGAAGATGCATAAGATTAAAAATTAATGATTTTGTAACATGAATAATGCACATCAATAACCAATTGTTGTATGTTAAGAAAGGACATAATAGTGAACAATGTGATCATTCTTCAATTTAAGGTTCTTATGACTTCATTGAGTCTCTCAATTCATAATATTTCTTTTTTAGATCTTTTTGGACTCAAAATTTATTATTTACAAATAGTACTTTAAAAAAGATAAAAAATTACAAGTAAATAAATTTTGTTGATTGAATCAAGCTACACAAAGTGAATTTCTAGGATGAAAGACAAGTTCTCATAGTTTTAAAGCACATATCATGATAAGTAAAACATGTAGCCAATTATTCTATAGAAATAAAAGTAAACATGTTATTCATGTTATTGAAAAAGGTAATAAATCTAAAGTTCAAGGTGTCTTAAATGTAACTCCTAGATGAAGAAAAGAATATGATATGTTTTCTAGATGATTGATAACAATAAAATATACATTTGATATCAAATTAAAAAAAAAAACCTTGTAAGAGATAATTTAAACATATTAGTTTTTTTTGGTAGAAGGGTATAAGCAAGGAGATATGTTTATCATTAATTTCATTCTTGCTCAATAACACCTAACTCTTTAAATTTAGTGAGTCAAACTCCCTAAAAGATTAATGATTTACATACTTGATTTTTTCTTGTTTAATGGACTAGACATTGACATCTATATGCCTAAACACATTACCATGTACCAAATCTAAAATATCATCAAATCTAGAACATACAAAAGAAAATTTCTCTATTATGCTTTTCATAAACACAATGTTTAGGAAAATCAAATTCAAGAGATCAATCTTCAAGTCCTCCTACTATAGACTTCAATTCAAAATTATGAAGATATTCCCTACCAATTTGAACTAGATTTTCATGCCACAACATGCCAATTTGACCTCACCATTATTGGGTAACATTTTTTGTTTTATGGACTAGAAAAAACTTTCATTTTTAACCATAATTTTTAATACAAAATATCCTCTCAAAATTTTGTAATTGTTCTTATTAATTACTACATTAATATCTGCATAACTCATCTTGCTTACTAAAATAAAACTTACGGTTGCTCTCTGTGTATTAAAATCCCTTGAAAGACTCTTTGTCATACCATTTTTGGTACAAATTAAATAAATCCATGTCATATTATGGAAATGAAAGATTTCCATATTAGCATCTCAAGTAAGGATCCTCTCCACTTCATTTTTTTGACAAGAATATGTACTCTCACAAAGGTACTTTGTGTTTCAAGTTTAACATTAAATCTCTTATCTGCTAGTCAATTTTTGAATCATAAGCATAAGGTGAAGTTTTAGGCCAAGGATGGATTCAAATCCTATTTTATCTTTAGATATAATATGAAACTTGCTAGAGATTTTATGAAGGATTATTTATTTGCACTAGATGCAGTTTCATCCTATATGGTTGCTTTATTTGCCCCTATAGATGAATCAATTGTTCTCTAGTATTACCGATACAGGCACCTGAAACAACAAGAAATAGGATGGGGGCTCTATCTTTGAGGATATAGGGTTCCTATTTCGCACTCAAGTTTCACTCAAGGAAACCCTAGAGATCTCAATCTAAAGTATGCAAAGGAGAAAGAGATCTTGCAATAGGGTTATCCTAGGGTTTGATTATAAACTAAAGAGAGGTTAACCACCAAGCTAGGGCTTAGAAAGACTAATGAAATGAACCTAATGCTTAAACCTAATGCAATGCAAGACTTCATTGAATGACCTAAAAATGCACATGTAAATCATAATAGAAAGTTGATGGATGAAAGGTGTGCACCTAGAAACTTGAAGAGGGTTGGATGAAGACTTGAAATGATAAAAACACTAAAATTAATGCTTGTTAAGACTCACATGCCAGTCTAGCTACTTTAGTCCCAAATTAGGGTTTTTGGGCAAGAACAAAAATATAGCATCTAGATATGTTTGAAACTCTAGAAATTTGCAATTTTGGTTATACTGGGACTCATATGCCAAAAGTGGCATATCAGTCCAGTTATGGTTTTCTAGAAATTCAAAGTCTGATTCTACTCTTCAATTTCTGCTCTATTCTTTCCACTTGATTTTTGGATTTGAAATTTTATTTGCAACTTGTAGATGTCTTTCAATGATCTCCAATGCAAGGTGACAACTTGGACAACTTTGAGCACTTGAAAACTTTCTCCAAACTTTTGATATTTTTCAAATTTCTTTGTGGATCATCATGTTTTTCTTTATATTAAAGTATGATTTGTTCTAATGCTTTACTACAAAGTCAAGTGCAAGCTAATAAATTTGTACTTGAGGTGGCTCATTTATAGGTGCATCTCAACCACTAAGGTAATTTCCCTTGTTTTGTTCCCAAAGTTCCTTCATCTCCTTCTTCAACCCAAGATCACTTCCATTCTTATGGGTGCATCATGGAGGTGGACCCTCTACTCCCTCCATATCCCTCTTCAACCCAGGGTCACTACTCATAGGATTTTCCCTTGGATATGAGAAGAGATCATGCTTATTAGGTTGGTCATGACCTAATCTTCAATACTTTTCCTCTCCACCACTTATTGGAGGAACTTCTAGGTGGAAAATGAGAGGTGCTCTTAGCTAGTTTGGTTTTATGAAATTATCTTGGTTGGCTCTTTCTATCTTCCCTAAATGTACAACTAAATAAGAAGATAAAGAAGATGATGTTGAATGGTGGGACTCAAACACAAACACTTTGGATCCCATTAATATATGGGGAAAGCCATATGATGGGGATATTCCTCCACCCCCCACTATTATGGTTCTCTCCACTTATTGAATTTGTTTATGTTTTTATGCTTTGGATTATTTTCTCATATAGAATTTAAGGGTGTGAAAATTTCCACCCACATTATTTTGTGAGTATGTATAGCACTATTTTATATATGGTAATATAGAAACCATTCATATACAACAAAAAATCCTAACAAACCCCAATTAAATAAACATATTATAATTTTGATTTTATTTTTGGATGACTACTTCAAGCCATATATAGAATTCCTTAGCATATACAAATAATTTTTATTTTCTATTTACTATATAATTTATAAGCTTTCATGTAGATTTCATCTTTATAGTAAAGTGGTGATCACATAACCATCATCTTTTTACCATTTTGAAATTTTGATGCACCTTGGAACATTTATTTAATAATAACACTATCACTAAGCTCCCTCTCTATCATTTACATCTTGGTGGTGAAAATATAACATAACATATTTTCCAGGTTGACATCCACTTTGTAGCTCATCCAAAGCCTCATATTTCTAGTTATGTGGTAATTCATGAATACTCTTGTTTTTCCAAGTTTCATATACTATTACGATAGTCGTATGGTGTAGGGGTATAAAGGTATAAAAGGATATAACCAGTAATAAATTAGGGTTAAACTGAAGGAAGTCTCTCTAAACTATTTTGTAGAGGTTTAAAATATAAAATAGTAAAATGAAAAGTACAACCCTATTAGTTGAAAAAATAGTTTTGACTAATGTACTTAGTCTATAAGATATTCATAAGATATGAGGAATGTTCCATATTCAAGTGTTTGTAGGAATTCCTAATTATGTGATATTTTGCACAAGACCATACACTTCTCAAGTAGTGGGAGTTCAAAGCATATGTTTATGGAAAATAAAAGTTATGACCATTGTACACAAGTGAAAAGAGTGTCTAGGTGCTTGATTAAAACATTAAATTATTGTATGAATTACCATGGCAGTAATAATGTGGGAAGTTCATTGACTATATACACACATTTATAGATTTTTATTGAGGTGGAGATATTGATAACCAAAGGTCAATAAGTGATTATCCTTTTATTATATTTGTAGCAAAAATTAATTGGATGAGAAAGGAATAGAAGATAGTTGCACTATTGATAATTGAATAAAAATATGTCTATAATATATGATTGTGGAATAGTTTGGTTAGAGAAGCTTAGTGATATTATTGGTTTCAAGAGTCATGTAATATTGAAATGTAATTCATTGGGTGCAATTTGTTTCATACTAAATAATTTTATCAATGCCCAAACTAAGCACATTTTTTTTTCACTTTCATTTTTTGAGAGAGATGGGTGAGAGAAAGAAAGTTCAAATAGAAAAAAATGGCACTAAGGTAAATATAATTGGTTCTTTGATAAAACTTGTAAATATTCTCAAGTTCATGTGTTGTAAGGATAAGATGGGCTTTTCATATCCATAAACATGAGTTCATTTTTTGGGTTGTATAGCATAAATTTTCCTATAGTAAATAAAGAGTGAGAGAATCTTTATACTTGTGTGTTATTCACCTAAAAATATTTCTTATAGGAAGAGTTTGTTTGTAAAATATAATATGGTGAAATGTGATGAGTTTTAGATGTTAAAATATAGCATATATATTGGTTCCCATGTGGTGATGGTGTGGTACAACATTACATGTTTTACATCTAGAGATATTTTGGCAATGGTTGCAAGTTATTTGAATAATTCACAACCACATATGGAAAAAATTATTTACTATAATTATGAATAAAGATGCATAAAAACTCGTGGAAGTTATGAAGTTCATCTAGCACAATCTAAAAGTTGGAAAATTTTCCAAAAAATTGACATAAAAGCTGCAATTATTCAAGAGAAAAATGATTTTACATAGGCTACCACAAATGTTGAGTTAGTAGTGGTTTCTATAAAGGACAATGAACATACCAACATTATTATGTGAATAATTATTGATTTATGGTGTGTGGAATTGGCTATGTATACATAGTGAATATCTATGCATAGAGACATTATACTTTGTGATATATGTGGTTTGCTAACATCATAAAATAAAATTATAATTTTTGTGATTCTTGAAATTATTTAGGTTGGTTAAATAGTGAGGTGGCTAGGATTTCATTTTTCTATATTTATCATCTCATGTGAAGGGTCAATATTTGTTACATTGAGGTCGAAATTGTACAAATTAAGTTGGATTAAAAAATAGTGTAACATTATAATAATTGTAGAAGAAGTATGTTGTAGATTAAAACTCTATATTGCAACTTGTTGTATGGAATACTTTGTTCTAAATAATAAACCATAAAATTCCCAAGTAAATATTTGAGTCTTATGTAATCTTGATGATACATTACTCTATTCACTTCTATTTATTTTGTTAGATATATTTTGTAAATAGTCTTTACTATTATTTATATAACTTAATATTGACTTTTCATTATCCTAGTCCATCTACAATAGGGTTAAAATTCTTAAAAATCATGATAATATAGAATTTCACTTATAAAATTGCACCTATTATATTAACTTGGATATATATATTTTTAATTGCTTAGGTAGAATAAGATATTTTTTATATTATATTTTCTAGTTTTGTGATTTTTATCCTTATCTTCTTTAGATTTGGAAAGTTAGAAGCTATATTCTCTAGCTCTTTCCTTTCATTAACATACATGTAATTGAATTTAGATATTAGAATTGTTGAAACTCATTGTATTTTATTTTTTTATTGTAATAATATTTTATTTTTATGTAGATTCATTATTGCAAGTTCATTATTAAATCTAAAATATAGTTAAAGTAGGAAAAATCAAATGCAATTTGAATTCAAATTTGGGATAATAATTTTTTTCTCTTAGTTTTATATTCTTGTAAAGTGGTTTATAGAGTTTTATTTTATATTTTATTGGTTGCATGCTTTTTTGAGGTAGTATAAAACCTAATGGACAATTCCACTTCATCTAGGCTGGTTGAAAACTCATAGATCAATTGTTAATTCAATGAGTTTAAGAATTTACTTTAGAAGAAAAATTTACATGGCCTTAAGTATGTAGCCCAATGTCATAAGACTTTTAATGCAAGTAGTTGTATAATTTTTGAAATATTTTAAAAATATATGTGCTTTAGTATTTTTTTTAATTTATAAAATTTTAAATTAATAAATAAGAGGTGTTATAAACAGGAAGATTTTTTACAAAATAACAAGCTTGTGTGGTACTCCTATCAATAGGTACCTACATATATGATATTTGTCCACAACCTATACTATCTCATGAGATCACATATTTCTCTTTAACTTAAACACATTTCACCACAAGAGCATTAGTATGTGGTTAGTCCAAAAAATAACACACATATAAGTTACAAAACAATGTCATCAATGAAAATAGCAAAAAATTAGGTCATATAATTTTTAGTTTACTCATCAATTATGGCAATTAAAGATCAAAAGTATTGATTCTATAACATTTACCATTAAAAGCATATTAGTGAAAATCATTGGGTATGAGTACTTTTCAAATACTAGTGTTCTCACCCCAGTTTAAATTACATCAAGACATTCAATATTTAGTACAAAAATGAAAATATGGAGTGTGCAGGGATGTGACAACAAAAATCTCAAACCTAGTAGTGTGTTCCCAACCTTGTAGATAATATTACCCTATTACATTTGTCAAACAATTTAAATAAAATCATATGTTCAAATATAATATTACTAGGTACAAACATGAATAAAGAGATTAGAAAATTGAAATAGCAATGTAGACCATGTATACTTTATTGTGTTGATTCCTTGTAAGATATAGTGCAAACAATGTTGAACCCTTAGACTAGATTTGTACCATTGTTATTGTATACTTGACCCTATGATCTACTTAGTCTATATTGAATAGACTACTACTTCTCGTGCTATTAGTTCAAACTCTAGACTCTTCCTCATAGAAATGAATGGCAGTACATGCATAGTTATGTCATCTTTTACTATGGTGATGGATATGACATTGTGTATAAGCTTTTATAGGGTTTCTTGTTGGAATAATGAAGAAATGGTCTCGTAGTTAGTATATGTGAGTTGTTTCTTAGCTGTTAGTAGTTGGTGTCTATTATTAGTATATTAGATCCGATTCTTGTAGGTTCTAGATTGTCTGTGAGTTTCCTATATATCTGTAATGTCTGTCCAAGCATTTATGCAATAAAGTGTGATCTCATTGTGCTCATCTTGTGTGTTTTATCTCTTCAATTATTTCTAAGTTGGTATCAGAGCTGAGGAAAGGAGATCACAGATTTGTGGTGATCTGTGGAAAGCTTGAGATCACCTCTGTGAGAAATCGAGCTTCATTGCTGCTGCGTGAGTGTGAGACCTACTTGCATCAGCCAAAGGAGATCATTGAGCTGCCTGGTGGTGACAGCAGCTGGAAAAGGGAAGAGCTAAGGTAATTTGTTTGCAGAATTTTTTTGTTATGGCAAATCCTCTAGCTGATTCCTATTTGAATGAATCTACTAAGCTTGATGGTGAAAATTATGTTAACTGGAAATTTAAGTTGAGGACAATATTGGAAGCTTATAATTTGTGGTCAATTGTGAGTGGGGATGAGTCCAAGCCCACTGATCCTGCCTCCGTTCCAGATTGGGATAAACGGGAAATGAAAGCAAAGGTGCTGCTATGAATGTCTGTAAAGGACAATATAATTCCGCACATCAGAGATTGTAAGACATCCAAAGAAACATGGGATGTGCTCAAAGGTTTGTATGAAACAACAAACTCAAACAGGATCTTATTTTTGAAAAGCAAGCTTTTATATATAAAAATGGAAAGACATGAAAATATAAGCAGCTTTATTTCCCGTGTCAAAGATCTAAGTGATAAGTTAGGGGATATTGGTGAAAAAGTATCTAGTACTGACTTGGTAACCATCACATTAAAAGGTTTAGTGGAAGATTATCGAGTCTTTATTTCAAGTCTTTCAGCTAGAGAAAATCCCCCTACGTTTGATGAATTGACAGGAATTTTTCTACAAGAAGAAGAGAGGATGAAGAACTTTGATCCGAGCGCTCATAGTTCAGATTTGGCATTAGTAGCCAAAGGTAAACAACCATATAGAGGTAAACCATGGGACAAGAACAAAGGAAGTAAGTTTCAAGTAGTACAGAAAGGTATAACACAATCCAGATTTGATACTCATGATAAGAGAAATGATGAATGTTATTATTGTGGAAAACCTGGTCATCACTCTAAAAATTGTTATAAAAGGAAATATCATGAGTCCAAACAAAGAAACATAAAGCATAATGGAAATTTTGTGGACCAAGACTCCTCAATTAGTGATGGATTTAAAAATCTTAAGTTGTTTGTTTCTGATGTTGCATTGTCTGCTGACACTGATGATACAAATGCTTGGTTTATTGATTCCGGTGCTTCAATTCATATGTCTTGTAACAAGGATTGGTTTGATTCATATTGTGAGAACATTGATGATACCCACATCTATCTAGGTGATAACAGATCACATAAAGCTCAAGGTTATGGAGTAGTAGGTGTAAATTTGCCTAACAGACAAGTGAAACAGATCCATAATGTGATGTATGTTCCTGGCATCAAAAAGAATCTAATATATGTTTCTACTATTGCTGATCAAGACCTAAAGGTGGAATTTGTTAAGGCACAGTGTTTTGTTAAGGACACTCAAGATCACTACAAGGTCATTGCAACAGGTACCAGAGTTGGAGGTCTTTATAAGCTTGATGTGACCAGAAAAGGACATCAGGCATTGGCATCTACAGCACTACAAACAGAAGAGCTATGGCATCAAAGGTATGGACATTTGAATCTTAATGATTTAATGTTGCTTCAAAGGAAAACAATGGTTGAAGGTCTTCCAGTTATGAAGGATAGTCATATTGAATGTGAAGCATGTGCTTTGGGTAAACAACATAGAGAGGAGTTTCCTATTCATAAAGAGAAAAGACCAAAGGAAATACTTGAATTAATTCACTCTGATGTATGTGGACCTATGCAAACTAGATCACTCGGTGGTGCATGGTACTTTCTTATATTTGTTGATGATAGATCTAGGTATACTTGGGTCTATTTTATAAGAAAGAAAAGTGATGTTTTTGAGTACTTTAAAGAATTCAGAACTATGGTTGAAAAACAAACAGGCAAATGCATAAAAATACTCAGATCTGATCGGGGTGGAGAATATACATCGGGAGCATTCAGTCAATATTGTAAAATCAATGGGATCCTTCAGCAATTTACAGTCCCACAGACACCTCAGCAAAATGGAGTTGCTGAGAGAAAGAACAAGACACTGGTGGAATGTGCTCGTAGCATGCTTCAAGGTAAAAATATTTCTAATGGTTTTTGGGCTGAAGCCATTAATACTGCTGTTTATTTAAAGAATAGGAGTCCAACCAAATGTTTAGATTTTAAAACTCCTTTTGAAGCATTCCATGGTTATAGACCACAAGTTAGTCATTTAAGAATATTTGGATGCAAGGCATTTGCTCATGTTCCAAAGGATGAGAGAAGAAAACTTGATGCAAAATCAAATAAGTGCATATTTATTGGTTATTGTGATGATCAAAAAGCATACAAGTTGTTTGATCCCAATTCACATAAATTGCTTGCAAGTAGAGATGTGGTGTTTCATGAGAATGTAGATGAAGGTAATAATACTAGTAAATGGCATGTTTCTTTTGATAATGATGATCATGTCAAAATAGATACAAGGTTGAATGGAACAGGAACAAGAACAGGTACAGGTTCAAGAGCAGGGTGAAATTAGCATAGACACTTCAAGCAGCCATGGCACACCAAGAAGAGGGGAAGATACACTACAAAGCAATAAAACACTAAGGAGGTCATCACGTCAAATTCAGCCACCTATAAGGTATAAAGATTATGCATTGATGACTCATGTAATGAATGTTGTAGAACCTTCAAATTATGAAGAAGCTAAAGGATATAAAGAATGGAGAGATGCAATGAATGAAGAATATAACTCTATAATGAGGAATGAAACATGGGAATTAACAGAACTGCCTGAGAATAAAGTTCCCATAGGATGCAAATGGTTGTACAAATCCAAGTTTAATGCAGATGGCAATATTGATAAGTATAAAGCTAGATTGGTTGCTAAAGGCTATTCACAAAAAGAGGGAATAGATTATGAAGAAACTTTTTCCCCTGTAGCCAAATTGAATACCATTAGATTGATGGTTGCATTAGCAACTAAACATGATTGGAAACTTCATCAACTAGATGTGAAATCTACTTTTCTAAATGGTGAGTTGAAAGAAGAAGTTTATTTGGTGCAGCCTGAAGGATTTGTACAGGAAGGTAAGGAGCATCTTGTTTGTAAATTGAAGAAAGCCTTATATGGTTTGAAACAGGCACCGAGGTCATGGTATGAAAAAATTGATTCTTTCTTTTGTCAAGAAGGTTTTGTGAAAAGCAAAAGTGATCCTAATCTGTATATAAAGAAAGATGAAACAGAGAATGTTGCTTTAATATCTTTATATGTGGATGATCTCATTATAACAAGGAGTGCATTCACGTTGATTGATGAAATCAAGAGCCAGTTATCACAGGTATTTGAGATGAAGGACCTTGGTGAACTACATTATTGTCTGGGTCTTGAAGTTTGGAGGGATTCTGGTAAGACACTGATCACACAAAGCAAATACACAAGAGAAATTCTTAAAAGGTTCAATATGAGTGAATGCAAACCAGTGTCTACTCCTTTAAATCAGAATGCTAAGTTGTATAATGATGATGGAACTAAAGAGGTGGATGGTACTTTGTATCGTCAGCTGGTGGGAAGTTTGAATTACCTCACCACTACTAGGCCAGATATAGCATATTCTGTAAGCATCCTTAGTCAGTTCATGGCTAAGCCTTGTGAAAGCCACTGGAGAGCAGCAAAGAATGTTCTTCGTTACCTAAAAGGAACAATAAATTTTGGTATTATGTATACTGATGAATGTGATGTTGAGTTGGCAGGTTTTTCTGATTCGGACTGGGCTGGAAATCCTGATGACAGAAAGTCAACATCAGGATATGCATTCAATATTGGATCAGGGGTCGTGTCATGGAGCAGCAAGAAACAACCAACTGTTTCTTTGTCATCAACAGAAGCTGAATACAAAGCCTTGACCAGTGCAACCTATGAAGCCATTTGGTTGAGACGAATTCTTGAAGATGTAGGAGAAGAACAAATAAAGCCAACTATCCTCAAGTGTGATAATCAAAGCTCTATTAAATTGGCACACAACCCAATTTATCATGCCAGAACAAAACATATTGAAATTCAGCATCACTTTGTAAGAGAAAAGATACTGTCAAAAGAAATTGACTTGGTATATTGTCATACAAGTGAAAATGTGGCTGACATCTTTACCAAGCCTCTTGGAAAGATGAACTTTGAAGAATGTAAGAAGCAGTTAGGTGTGGTAGATAATCCATTTCTCCATTAAGGGGGGATGTTGGAATAATGAAGAAATGGTCTCGTAGTTAGTATATGTGAGTTGTTTCTTAGCTGTTAGTAGTTGGTGTCTATTATTAGTATATTAGATCCGGTTTGTAGGTTCTAGATTGTCTATGAGTTTCCTATATATCTGTAATGTTTGTCTAAGCATTTATGCAATAAAGTGTGATCTCATTGTGCTCATCTTGTGTGTTTTATCTCTTCAATTATTTCTAAGTTTAGTACTACATTATATAGCACCATTATATTATCAAATTAAAATTATTTTTATGATAATCATGTTTTCATACATCCTTCAAATTTAAATAAGCAATAGTCTATTGTGACTTTGATAGACAAATATGATCAACACTACCAAATAAACTTCTTAATCGTCATTAAAAAGATCAAATTTTATCTTAAAAATAATGATATCTTAAATACTTGCCTAATTTTTATTTGAATAAAATGTTAATCAAATACATTAAATTGTTCAATGATTTTACGTAAACCACTTATCTACCTATCTATATTTCCATATATGCAAACCTTAACCATACTAATGTATACCCATTCAACAACAAATATGCTATCATATGTATAACCCTACCAATATCATGAATTTATGTAGTCTCAACCTATCAACTGTAATCTGCTTTATGTACACTCTTAGTTTCGCCGATTAGTGGAGAATGAGACTCAAAATCAATCTGCTTTAAGCTAGCGAGGCAAGGGATATATAATATATAGATGTTTAGTTTACTCTCTATGACCCTATACACTGTAATAAAGGGAATGGATCAGACGGATGCTTGAATTGCTTGTTTTCAACTGGAGGGCGTTTCTAACACTGCAACAGATAAAAAAACATGTAATATCAATATCACAGATGATGATTAGATCATTTGACTTACCGTGAAGGAACTACAGAATCCAATTTTATCGAATGGGTTGCCTTCTCCATCCAGCAGAGATGTTGATATCGTCAAGATGATATCGCTGGATTATGTTGATGAGCGAAGAAATGGCGTTGCTCACACACAACAACACAGGTAGTTTTTCTAAATCTGCTTGTAGAAATACCATTTTTTCAAGCTTGGTCTGTTCACTGAAGTCAAATGGGCGGGCAGATGTAATAACTCCTTGTCGGCGGGAGATGCAGATTTAAAATCTAAATTCAAATTTAACCGTTCACAGTCACGTCACCGTGAAGGATGCAAGGAGCGCTACGGAAAACAAAACGGAAACGGAAAGTTTGAGTGTGCCCACACCAGCCACACTAAGCGGTCAAAGCTTAGTGTGTGATGGTTAAGCCCGGCCCTTCCACACCTCTTCAGCGTACCCATTGCACACCAAAATGCAATTACTAGTTATATTATATTATATTTTAAATAAATATCTTAAAAGGATATCCCTAGACTTATATAGATTATGGAAAATATATATATGCTAGCTTTTAGTTGCTATTGTACCTCTTAAATTTGACACGTAGAAAGCACACATGATAGTGGAAGGAAAGGACAGTTGGCATGAACATTCCACATAACCCGGAAGTAAGGGTGAATCCGATGACTAGCTAGGTGACTTGACAGACGTATAAGAAATAGAAAGCTCTAAGAAGGGCAATTGGCGGGCGCATTATAAAAATCAAATTGGGCGTGGGTTTGAGTTGGGCTGAATATTCTCTCCAAAACCGGCCCGTTGTTTAAGTGAGTCGGTGAAGCGTCTAACTGTACCGTAGTTAAACATCGTTTCATTTGGAACACTCTACGACGATGGCGACAGCCTTTGGTCCATTGTCCACAGATGAGTTTGTGAATCTTGATAAACCACTACAGTCTGCGAAAACATGATGTAATTCTCCCTATAAATAGGCAATACATATGTATAGAACACACAGGAAATATGAAATTGGAAAGTGGAATCGAGGAGAAGATGGAGATGGAAAGTGTGTGTGTAACAGGAGCAGGAGGGTTCATTGCCTCCTGGCTTGTCCAAATGCTCTTGAGCAGAGGCTACAATGTAAAAGGAGCAGTCCGCGACCCTGGTCAGTATTTCTATTTACTGTTTTTAATTGCATTGCTATTTATTAACAGGGGACCTCATGCCCTCCATTAATGTAATTATATTTATAAGCTATCTCAACTAGTTATCAATGATGAGGATTATGCACAGATGGTAGAAAGTATGAACATCTGAAAGGGTTGGAAGGGGCAGAAGAGAGGCTTCAGCTTGTCAAGGCTGATATTCTAGACTATGACAGCTTGGTAACAGCTATCGCAGGGTGTAAAGGAGTCTTTCACACGGCTTGCCCTGTTATTGAAGATCCGGTATGTCCCTTTTAAACATCCTGCAGGTTGTTTATTCAATTGATTACCTGATCAATATAGATTCGTCGGATTTCTACTGTCTAAGAACTGGTCTGCACTGGACTCGGGCTCTCTGCCCTGCAAACTATGTGACATTTAAGCTGCGCACACTTAAATAGTTGATTTTAAATTAATAAGAGATTTGATGGATGGGCACAGGCACAAGTGCTGCAGCCGGCTGTGAAGGGCACTCTAAATGTGTTGAAGGCCTGCACCGAATTGGGAGTGAAGCGTGTAGTCCTCACGTGCAGCATCGGTGCCGTTTACCTCGACCCCAACAGGAATCCGCAAGACATAGTCGATGAAGACTGCTGGAGCGACCTTGATTACTGCATCCAAACGAAGGTAAACTAAATGCGCCATTTTAATTTGTATAGCTCAAAGATTTATGGATACATTTCTTAAGCTCCATTATTGTTCTCTTGGCTCAGAATTGGTATTGCTATGCAAAGACAGTAGCAGAGAAAGCCGCGTGTACGTATGCAGAGGAGGTGGGTATGGAGTTGATAAGGATTAATCCCAGTATAGTGTTGGGTCCTCTGCTCCAGCCCACTTTGAACTTCAGCACTGGTCATGTTTTGAAATATTTAACTGGTGAGCTAATATTATCCTAATTCCTTTCTGCTTTCCCACTCATGGTATGCTATGAGATTAATTGTTTTAATTTGGCGTAGGGTCGGCGAAGACATATGCAAACAAAACTCAGGTTTACGTGGATGTGCGAGATGTGGCGAGAGCGCATATATTGCTTTACGAAAATCACTCTGCCTCTGGTCGATATCTGTGTGGAGAAAGAAGCCTGCACAGAGGAGAGCTCGTGGATATGTTAGCACAACTGTTCCCACAGTACCCACTTCCTACCAAGTATGGATTGTTACTAATGCCATTGCCCCCTTCCTATTAACTCTGAATACTCATGACATGATTTGGGTTTTCACAATGTTCATCTTCTCCTGTAGGTGTTCAGACCAGGAAAATCCAAGGAAAGTGGCATACAAATTCACCAATCAAAAGCTGAGGGAATTGGGTCTCTCATTTACGCCCATAAAAGAGTGTTTGATTGATACAGTAGCGAGCCTGAGGAACAAGGGATTTCTTCCCTAGGTATGGGCAGTAAGAACAAGAACGGCATCACACCCTGCTGCTACCGACATTATCTTTTGTTTTTCAACTGCGGACATTATTATTCTCACTCAGTAGTTGGATACTATAGCATTCCACATCTCACATTTATATCCATATTGTAGCATTAGACAAAGTTCATTACTCTCCAACAAGGCCTCCCAGGCACATATTATCATTTTATGCAATGGTCTATATTTATTCTTTTCAAACAATTTAAACTGGTTTATTTCTTGTAATCTTTGCTGCTCTGTTTCATACAGTCTTTTCTTGCAGTTTTTAACTGGATTTTTTCAATATTAAAAAAATAGTCGGTTTATAATAAAGTTTTGTGTATTCTAAACTAATGTTAGAAGGTTCAATTAAGGAAAGAGGGTTGTGTGTCTCATTTAAACAATATATAAGATAAATGTAAAAACAATATATAAAGTGAGTGCAAAAACAATTTTCTCATCCCTTTGTTTAAATCCATGCATAAATGTTAAACTATCGACTAAGCATCTCTTGTCATGATCTATCTGGTTTCATATGATTGAAATAGCAATGTCTAGCGACTAAAGCCTACAAAAAGTTGAAATCTCATTTGACTTAGAAAGACATACAATATGCAAACTAAATAATCAATCATACAACTTTGATTTTACTGTAAGTTAAATGTAATCCCTAAGCCTTGTACAAACTAACTATAGAATATGTAAAGAGAACACTTCCTCTTAAATAAACCATTCTTATCTAAATTGTGATTGACAATGCAATGGAAAAAGGGAGATAATTTTTTTAAAATTCTTGTAATGTCCATGCATCTTTGGGCTATACATATACAATAAAAGTCCACTTTACTTGAAATAACAAGTAAAAATGTTATCCATTCATGAGAATAGAAGATTTTTAGTCAAAATTTTGAATCTAACCCCAAGACCTATGCACAAGTTGGTTATATTATTTGTTAAGTCCAACTAGTCGCACAAAAGAGATAATTCAATGATGGATAATTGTGCATACAACAAGAGTGATGAGCTTCTAGATAGTGGTATAGAGTAGGCAATAAAGAAGGGCCTTCATATAAATAATTTCTTGAAATAATCAAAGAATGTTACATTCATAAATTGCATTATTTATCTAGTATAAAATTGATTTGGCACCTTTAAAGCTATGCATAATTTTTTTTGGTTTATCCATTACTGAAACAATTATCAGGATGAGAGTTCCCACCTTTTACGACTAGATGACTTCCCTCCTCCATATAGATATGGTGAGTGCAAGTGTCTAGATGTATACCACGCATATCTTGATATTCTCATGCAAATGCAACTTTATGAATTCTTAACATAGAAATTAAATCATTTGTTTGTTTGTACTTAATTGTGGATTTATATTAAGTATTTATCCTAGTAAAACTTCTATTACTTGTGATTTAGTGGGTGTGGGTATATCTATGGTTATTAATTTTGAGGTGGATGGTAATGAGAGATAAATTGATGATTGTCTATTTGGAGTGGATGTGTCATTAAACAAAATTGGACTATATAAGCAATCATGTGGGTTTCTTAGATCTATACTTTTATGATATTTACATCTCAATTTTATATTTGAAACTCTTTGCATGACCATTTCTTTATTGATTTTATATTGTTACATATTTTCTATTATCTTGATTATGAAATTCCTTTTACTCACCCTACCCATCCTTGGCAACCACATTAGGGTTTCATTTTCGCATTTGATACATCATTGAAATTTCTAATTTTTCATAATGAAAGTGTACCTTTGGAATTTGTTTTTCCTGTATTTTTTTTATTCCATGAGTTACTTATGGTCCTAATCTTCCTTTGAATTAATGTTTGTAGTAACCACTTCCACCACTACCAATGACCTCTACAACTATTATGTGTCATCATAGTACCACTATCACTAGTGTCCCACCATTTAGTACCTATACTCATCACCTAAATGATTTATCACACTTCTATGTATCTTTCATCAACTACCATTGGGCCTAGTAGTATCACAATCACTCAAGCCACTTCCACATCCACTACTACATCCCATACATTGAATACTCTTAAGTAACTTAACTCCTACATGTCATTATCCCAAGAAATTAGTTTATCCACCCCTCATATGTCCCTTAATGATGCTCATAAACACCATAGTGGATCCCAATCCCCCATGTCACTATTTATTCTTCAATCAAAGATGTACTATTTCATAAAATATATCAAGTAGAAAAGAAAGTTAATGTAAGGCCAAGTGGGCGAGAGAATGATGAATTCTAAAATCCTAGACCTACCCCCCTAGCTTTTGATATTGTGACATATCCACTACCCATGGGTTTAATGGCACCATGATTTTGAATGTATGATGGAAGGGTGACCCCAACACCCATTTATGATCATTCATAGGGTATGTGCGGTGGATCATCATGGAAAAGCGGACCTTTAAGTGGTGAAAAATTCAAAAAAATCAAAGTTAGGCAATTTGACATAAACTTTGAATAAGTTATCTATATATTATTTCAAAAATATGTAAGAATAGAATCAGTAGCAACCTGAATGTAGTTTCTAAACTACTAGGTTTATCTTTTTAAAAACTATTTTGTGAAAAGTTGAAATTTCAATACGAGTAATTAAATTTCAAGGAAAAAATAAGTAGGTGTTTTAACCACCCTAACCACAATAAAATGATAATATTTTTATAATATTTTAAATATAAGTAGAGGACTCATGTCTTGATGTGATGCATATTTTTGTAATTTTTTCCAAGTAAATAATTAATTATGAATTTTTATTACAACTTTTTAAAATATAAAAATTGTATGTCCGACCACCTTAACTTGTTAAAACTTCATGAAATTCAATTTTTTAATCCTATAGTATGTGAAGTATAGAATGTGACACATGTTTCAGATTCAAAATGTGATACCGCTTTTGAAAACTATAGATGTTTTTCAATCACTTATCAATCGACTTTAGTCCTAATTCAAATAGAAAATGAATAATAATTATTTATTAAATTGAAAGTAAAGCATAATTTATATTGGTGGAAAGTTGGGAATCTCCTTTAAAAACTATTTTCGCTTTTATCAATTTTGGGTAAAAAAAGTCATCCACATACCCTACACATACCCATCATATTGCCACTTTTGGGTCCCATCATGATCCGCGACATACCCCATATATCTACATGTGCAGACTTCCTTTATGGGTGTGTTATTAAAAAAGCCATTTCTACACACTCTTAAAGACTATGATGTTGAGTGGTTAATTCCACATCCTCAAGGTTATATACACTCATTTAATAATTTGAAGATTTATCCTAAAATAATTTGAAACATTAGCATGGGTCTTAGAGTAACCCGTTCCAACCTATTTAAATATTCCCAAGGATCAAATTAACACAAATGATTATGTCATATGATGTGAATCTTTATTTTTTTAAATTCTCACCCCCACATGGATTTCAATTATAAGATATTTACTGTTAAGGGGCTACATTAACAAATCCATGATAATGTATATTGAAAGAACTTTTTTTCTTTTATCGATTTGTGTGCACGGTTTATAGTCCAAATTAATAGCACACAATAATTTCAAATATAGATCTTCAAGTCAAAATGCTTCATACCCTTCTAAATATCAAAATTCAAATAATTATTCCAAGGGGAATGAATTCTCTCATTCTATAATATATTAAAGGAGTAATTAATATTGAAAAAGGTCTTTATATGCAATTTAGTTGTGAGCATTTGAAGTTTCAAAAATGAAGGATGGATTTTAAAATATTATACCTAATTTTTGGTGTATAATATAGATAAATTACCTAATCCATTGTGTAGATATCTAAATCATCTTTCCAATGCCTATAAAAAATAAAATTTTTATTTAGTAATGCAAAATTTATGGCTATTTTACTAAAGTGTGTTTTTTGGGGCTTTTGGGAAAAATACATCCATTTTGTTAAAATAGATATTCATTACTAAAGAATATCCATTACTTACATATATTTGTTACTAATGGATATTAACGAACCAAAATCAACTTTCTCTCTAACCCAAACAAAAAGTCAAATATCCATTTTGAGATTTTGGCTAAGAAAATACATGTTTTTTTGTCTATTTCCATTGTTTGGCCCATCATGATCTTGCACTCAAATTCATTATAAATAATTTTATATTCAATCATACCTTTAGGTTTTACTAATTATGATCGATCAACTAAATAAATAACTATAGATGTGTGTCTAAGTATTTGAACGATTAATTATGTTTCTTTAGTTTCACTGTTCATAACATTTATAGTAGCACCCAAATCAATAAATATATTTGGAATAAAAATTTGACTAATACATACCTAAATTATTGTATTTCAAAGATCAAAATATTTAAGAGCTAAAATATTTCCTAACATAAGATCTACAAGTTTCCCAAGGACTTGAATAGTATTTGAATCTTGTTTCTTCTTTTCTCTCTTTGTGTAAAATTCCAAGTAACAATTTTGGTATAAATAGGAATATCCTTAATTTCCCACAAAATAGGAATATCCTCAATCACCTGCAAAAGAGGAATTTTTCACACATTTTGTAATTCACTAAAAAGATCAAGGTTTGAATTAGAAATTTCCTTTTGGGTAGGATAAGAATGAAATCGGTTTGGATATGGAGGTGGTGTTGATTTCACTGAAGTCTAAATTCTTCTTATGAATCTTCAAGCTTGGTGATTACATGAGGTCCAAGTCCTTAGAGAGTTTTATTTGATTAAATATGTAGCTCATTTATGTTTAAGTTACTAATAGGATAGGTTATAAATTTAGGCGCCTCATTATTGTAGATTGGTTAAGTCACCTTACTATTATTGGGATTTGGTGTTTGATTTCTAGGAATGGGTATAGCCCTTTGGTGGGTGTGATAAATTTTATGATGGTTGATTATTTATTGATGATGGTATATATGGTAAAATTTGTTACTATGGTTGTTTATATGGAGTGATGGTAGGTGGTATAGGATAGGATGGATATTGAACAAAAGGAAATAAGGTTCCATCTTTTAGGAGATGGAACAATTAGGGGACCTATTTCACTCTTAGTTCATTAAAGGAAATCCTAGATACTTCCACCCAATGATTCAATTGAGGGAAGTGCTACTAGGACAAGGAGGTTTCCTTTGGTGTGATAAAAAAGGGGGTTCACCATTGAATGAAATTTCTAAGGAGAAATCCAAACATGAATACACTAAATCCTAGAAGCTTAGAATATGAAATCGGATCACTAAACAGAAAGTTATAGAAAAGTACCTAGAGAATCAAAGATGACTAAGCAAGGCCTAAAAATACTAAAATTTATTGTTTTTTATGTGTATTGGGACTCATACGCCAGATTGGGGGATTACATCCCAGTTTAGGGTTTTTGGGTAGAAACTGTAATCTTCAAGTGATAGATCAGGATTCTTTGAAAATAGGTAAAATGGTTGTACAAGGAGTCATACGCCTAGGGTGGTGATTTATTCTTGTTCACGTAAATTTGAAAAACACACATCACAAAAGAGAGAGAGAGAGAGATGTTTTTTTGTTAGGATAGGGTTCATTTTAGTCACTCGCTTGAGTAATTAAACATTGAAATGAATTGAAATAACATGAAATAATGATAAATGAACAAATGAATGTAACAACTCACCAAACCTTGTTGAATCCTTGGAGTGTAGATCTGCAACTTGTACGAATTGGCTTCAATGGATGTAGATCTTGATCATGAAGCTGGATATGGATTTGAATGCTTGAACTTGGATCACAA
>VDFB02075321.1:109984955-110035035 GCA_007258455.2 Sequoia sempervirens | reverse complement strand
AAAAAACACTATTATAATGTTTAAAAAAAAACACACTATTATAATATTTTTTTAATTTAATATCCATGCTATATGATAAATACATTAAAAAAAATTATTATAAATATATTAAAAAATTATTATAATATATTAAATAAAAATACCGGTTGGCTCCGGACCTGACAAAATTAAAAAATCTGACCTAAACAAAACGGATATTCGTTTTGGTCTTGTATTAGCTTTGACACTATGTACTTTCTACCCAAGCCTACAAAAAGTCAAAGCAGAATTTCACGTTTTTGGGCAAGTTAAAAATGCCTTTTTTCACATCGCCACTTTTTGGACCCCCATGATCTTGCACAGACCCAAATACATCATACTTTTAGTTGGGGGAAACATCAAGTCAAATCATTTTTCAATAATTCAATCTTGCGTGTTCACTCTTTTCGAAACAAATGTGTTATTATTGTTAGATATGCCAAAAATCAGGTGAAACTGAATTCATTATTTTTTTGTCCTTCCACCCTTTCTTCTTTTTTTTACTTGACTACCATTTACATAACCCTTGCAATTAACCCATTAAAATAATTAACCATATTTGGTGGCATTGCTCTTGATGCCAAAGTCTTCTTTAAGCATATAATAAACAAGTTCTTGGTAATGGTTGCAAGGGAGTGTCTTTACTAACATCTTCTAAAGATGAAATTTTTGTTCTATTATAAGGACATTCTTCATTGATATGTTTCTTATGAAAAGTAGGGAAAAAATAGCATCTCTTTAGTTTCTTCTTGTTTCTTAGGTGTATACAAAATTTCTATTTGTTTTCTCATATGAGTCAAGAGAGTAGTTTTTAAATCATCAACGTATCTAACTCTCGCTTGATAATACCTGATGTGTCACCTTGAGAAACTTATTTGCAAACGTAACTTATTCTATATTAGTGGGATCTTTAATGGTTCCTATAAATTTCATCAAAAGAAAGTTTATAAATAATTTCAACACCTATAATACTTAAAGCATTTATCCACTCATCATGAATCCCTCTTAAGAAAAGCATTTTAATAGCCTTAGTTTAAAATCGCGTTTCTCATGATCTTTGAAGATTGAATAAGAATCATTCAAGAAAATATTCTAGTGTTTCTTCTTCACGTTGTGACATCATAAAAATCTCATCTTATTATTCTTTTGTTTTACAATAATCTTGAGATTTCATCAAAAAACATTCTTTCGTATTATCCACTGTGTGAGTAGTATGTCATCCAATTCCCATGAACCATTATAATGTAGCATCCTTTAACATGGATGGATATATTTAAGTTATTGAGCATCACTTTAGTAGTCATATCTGCAACAAAACACATCAAATTCAAATAAGAACATATTAGGGTCCTCAACATAAAGACCTTAGAAAATTGGAAAGGTCAAATGGGGTATATTTTTCATAGGTTCTTCTTGTTCAAGATTTATATTGGGAAACTCATATGTTATAGTTTCATTATTGGCCTTGGCAGGCTCGGTTAGCTTCATGATTATTTCCTTATTCAACAATCATGTTTTCAAATGCCCACGATGTCCAATGAATAGTAAAAGATTAGGGATGTGGCTTGTATTGTATCTTAACTTCTTTTCTATCATCACTTCTTAACATGTATGATACTTTAAATTATTCTACAATATCAACTAGTCAAAGAGGTTTCTTTAATAAAAATAGTGATGATTCAATTTTGTCTTAACTTTACAACATGTAAATACTTGGTGGTGATTCAATATTTGATTCCATTTGTTCACTTGTTGATTCTATGGTGGATGAATCAATGAAATATTTTGCAAGGATATGAACAATAATAAGAAAATGATCTTGATTACATCAAAAAGAACTAGATGAGGCACAAGTGGAAAAATAAGATTCAATGTTTTGACTATGAATGGTAGGGATCTACAAATACTATTTATTTATATGAAAAAACGTGTAGCACACATGATTTTCTCATAGACAATAGGGTGTGGTTCAAGCTGATAATTGGGATTTTGAACAATATGAAGCATCCCTTCAACATTGTTTCTTAGTGGTTGTTGTTATAGTTGTTCAATCATTACTTTTTCAACTAAATCTTCTTTAAATGATTCTAAAAGCAAACTTGGGTCTTGAACTTCAGGATGCTAAAAAATATCAAGACCTTTTTATTGCTAGTTGTTTTTTTTCTTTTAGGACACAAAAACATTCTTTTGATGCAAGATATTTAATTTTTCTTGAGTTATTTTAGTATTGCTAAAATTACCAATTTATATGAAATCCAAAAGAGGGTGGCACATGACTAATCATAAAAACATAAAACTTATTGAACACTCTTATCTAAGGCAAAGAAAAAAAGATGTTAAATATAACTTGCAACATAAAATATCAAGTATGTACCAACTGTAGTGCCCCTCCCCGATTCACCCTTTCATGATTTGGATCGTTTGATTTTATGTGTTTGGTTGTTTAATTTAAAATCATTTGATGAACGAGATTTTGATTATTGATGCATTAAAATAAACCATTAAGCTAAAAATGTGTGCAGAAGTAGATGAAAGAGGAAAGGGTTTATTGGAGGTGTGATAACGTAGATAAAATGTTCCTGTGGGATTTATGGCATCCAATAGAGAGAGGATGGTTCAAGTTAATGTCACTCTTCACGTATAGTGCAGATGTAGCAGAAGAAAGTAGGAAATTTAGTTTTGTTGAAGGGACGGGGAATACCATTGAGTGGGTACAATCTCTTGGCTCCCTTGCTCACAATATTTCTTCACAATCTGCAATCGATATCCTCTCATTTCTCATGATCTAATTATTTCTTCCCCAAACTCTACAATGTTAATGTTTATAGTCAAATGTATTAAATGCCCTTCTGTGACATGATCGAGTCCCTCAACACTATCATATTTAATGGCTTGATCATTCCAAACGAGCAGTTTCACAAGTTTATGATTTGTTAAACCAAATACTCATAACATAGCCTAATTTTGATGAGTTTTACCTTAAAATTGTAAGAGGGGGACAAAAAAAAAACTCGAGGAATAAAACATCCTAGCTAATTAACAAGTTTAATTCGAAAGATAAGTAATAAAAAATCAATGATAATCACTCCAAATTAATTAAAGTTGAGATTGAAATATGCAATTTCAAATGAAAATGAATAGATTTATTTGGTTCATTAAAATCTGTTGAATTTTTTTAAATGATTTATATGTTATCATTATTCAATAAAAGTCTAGATCTGATATTGAAATGATGTTTATAAGACAATCTAGTAGTACTATTTATGCTCTTTTGGATTAAGTCATGTCTACAATCTAAGCCATTTGGTAAGGTTTCATCTTCTATATGTGGTTTTGATGAACCCTTATATTCATATTGGGTATACTTGTATCTAAGATAAATGAATGTTAAAAGCATTTTGTGGGGATTTGTTGTGAGAAGATTGAATTATGGAACTTTTGTGATATTGTAAGGATTTTTCATTGTGTAAAAAATTGAAGACATACAAGACAATGACAAAGAATATCTATGATGAGTTAGTATTTGTTGATGCAAATATAAGCTTAATGAATCTACTTGAAAATATGTTTGAGGGGGTCTTTGCTATGATTATTCATGATCATTAATCTCCTAGGGCTTGTCTTTAAAAACAAGATCCTAGGTGCCCATTTTGTATTGTTTTGGTACAAAAGATGACATGCAACAATCAAATTTTGGAATTATTAGCTTTGGTAGTAGAAAATTTGAAAAGTTTGGATGAAACTTTGCATGTGAATTTGTTTACGTGATAAAACTATGTTTGTAGTCTAATACGAAAGGGGGAAAACCTTAAAATTCTAGACTAATCCACTTGTATGACTAGGATATTGTCATTAAGAATGGTAAATGTAGGGATATGGTAGAACATGTAAAATTAAGTAGTATGAAAATGACTTTATAAGAAGACCAAAAGTGAGTGTAAACCAATAGACTTTTAGTCTTTACATTTTGTCCCCTACTTTGATGTGTACATGATCTATATAAATCATGCATATTGAAGACAATAAAAGTAATAGGAATATGCAAACATATACAATGATATGTAGTATGGAATATGCAAACATATACAATGATATGTAGTATGATGCTATTTTTTGGTTTCTTTAAGTTTTTAGTAACATTACATCTTCAAACTTCCATATAATGATAAATCATCAATGGCACCTATAGAAAAATATTACTACTTTAAAATCATGATCTTCATTGTTTGCATTTTAATAAGCTTGAATTTAATCAAGTAAAGAAGTTAAAGTGGTGTAGAGTCTAATTTTGGAAAAAGGTGTCATGGATGTAATTGTTTTAGATCCCATGAAACAATGTTTAAACCTAAAAAAGGAAAAGGTGTCATGTTTTATAGTGCTGCTAACAATTTGGAACTAGTGTGGCCCCTTCAATGTACACAAGCATGAGCTGAAATATAGATTATGATGCATAGGGTTTCTAAGGAGTGAATTGAATTTCTCCCTCAATCTAAAAAAACATGTAGTTATTTTTGTAACTCCCTTATAGAGCTCCAAATGAATATAGTATTAATCACATCTAGAGATATAGGATTTAATGATGTAAAATTAGAAGAGTTTGGTTTACTAGGTGAAGAATGTGTAGGGACATGGATTGGGCATTTTTAATCTAGATAAACATTATAGAGCATGATCTTAGGATCTTTATTTGTACATTTTTTGGTAGTCAACATGGCATGCAATGATCAATTCCAAAAATAGATTGTTTCATGTCACCTCGGGTGCCAAAAAAAATAAATTGAGCACCTAGGATCATGTTTTTAAAGACAAGCTCTAGGAGATTAGTAATATTGAATAATCATAGTAAAGACTCTCTCAAACATATTATCAAGTAGATTCATTAATCTTGTATTTGCATCAATAAATACTACCTCATCATAGGTGTTTTTTGTGATTGTCTTGTATGTATTCAATCTTTTACAAACTGAAAAATCACTACAATATCACAAAAGTTCCATAATTCAATCTTCTCACAAAAAATCCCCACAAGGTGCTTTTAACACTCATTAGTCTTAGATACAAGTACACCCAAGTTGAATAGAAGGGATACAAAATAATGGTGGATAAAACCACATGCAAAAGATACAACCTTTCCAAATAGATTGAATTATAGACAGACTTCATCCAAGACATCATAAACATTAGTATTAGATTGTCTTATGAACATCATTTATAAATCAAACCTAGACTTCTATTTCATAATCACAACATATAAATCATTTCAAAATAAAAATCAACAAATCACATTAAAATAAATGAACCCTTGAAATCTATTCATTTTTATTTGTAATAACATATTTCAATCTAACTAAGATATCAAGATGTTAATTTCCAATCAATGGATAAATTGACTCAACTGACTAAGATAGAGATGACTTAAATTTAATAGAGGTGGAACCTAAATATCATTAATCAATTATTGATAAGGAATCTGTGAAACTTATGTACATAAATTCAAAGTGTACAAATGTCAAATTATTAATTAACTTTAAGTGAGGATATTTAAAAAATTATAATATCCTACATAAATTTATTAATAAGATGTAATATTACACAAACACTCCCATAAATATATATTGAGAGCAATATGAAATTAAAAATAAATTAATTATTTCCACTCTATTTACAAGAATAGAGTAAAACAATGAATTCCTAGTAAAGAAGGATGCAATGGGTGTGATGATGAGTGGTGCATGTTTATAAACATGTGTGAAGTTGTGCCTACTCAAGTGCTTGCACCTTGAAAGATTCATGCCCACATGGAATTTGGTTTTAATTATTAATAACTAAATGAACAAATAGACTCCTAGTAATTATAGTATATAGTTTAACTACTTGTCTTTCATTTTAAATATGATACCTCTACATTTACAACTTGTTAATGGAATTAGAGTGGATTTTAACCAATAACTTTCTTGGAATCAAATAGTCTCATTAAATATTCAAAGTATGTCAAATTGATTTTGCCCCTTGTTGACTACATACATATTAAAGTGTAATTTTTTTTTAGACAAAGACTTTTCCTTCATACATTTGGTTTGTGTTTGTTGAATTTTATTTTGGTAATTGGAAGGGTTATCATTTGCATGAGAGCTAGCACCTCCTTCAAGGAAACTGTAATTATTTTTTCCTTTTATTTCATTTGGGTCCATCAACGCATACCATACACATGTTTCAAAGTAAATTCATTTTTTTTACTTCCACTATGTAGGCCTTAGTACGGCTTCAACATTTCATTTAGTACTTGGTGCATTATTCAATTCAAATAGCATAACCAACCATTAATATAAATATTCTTTATCCTTGAATGTGATATCTACTATCGCTTACATAAGCTACTACATTATTAACTTATTTATGCATCATATAAATTTCCACTTGGCATATATTTAAACTTGATTATTTGTAATGAGGGTTCACTAGTTATTAAGAAAGATTCAATAAATTCCCCATCCATAATAGCAATCTATTCAAGGTGTTTCTATGCATGGCTCATCTTCACATATACAAACACATGAGCATCAAAGACATGGAGAGAAATAGATAAAACTATTTTATAAGAAGAAAACCATGTCAAGAGGACTATAGTATGCATAATAATATTCAAGAGTAGAATATACTATCTAAAAAATATGATAATCAAGATAGTGCAAGGTTCATAAGAGTGTCTTGAGTCACTCTTTAGATACTAGGTATATGATAGTTAAAATAATGTTGGGTTAGTAATAGCCTCATAACTAAAAAACAAAATATGAGGAATAAACACATATCACTTGGTTGTTAGTTGAAGCTCTATATTTCTTTGCATGTTATATTCATATTTATAAGAAAAACATATGATTAATTTATAGTCAATATTGCATAGAATTTGGTTTAAAATATTTATAAATATTGACTATGTGATATAGTAAGTAGTGATGAGTGGTTATAGTGACAGACTATGTATGGTAACCAAGATAATAAAAATTAATTTATTATATCAATTCACCCTTAAAATAAGTTTATTAATCAATTTTAAATATCCACCCATAATCCAAAAAAGATAGGCCCCAACACAAATCCTTGTTAAGTACCCATTTACAACCACTTATTCACTTATAAAATGGTAGAAATTCACAATAAACCTCCCTATATGACAACCATCAAATATTCACGCGAATTCTCATAATCCTAAAGACCTATAAAATATACAAGATTAGTCTCACATAAAGCCTTGGTTAAAATATTATCTATTTGGTCCTTTGTCCTACAAAACTAAAGATGAATCACCTACTGCTAGATAAGATTCCCAATTTAATGGTGATATACCTCTAAATTCTTTGTTCTACCATTAAAAACTAGATTCCTAGAAAATAAAATTGCACTTTGATTGCTATAATGAAGTAAAGAAGGCCCTAATTGGTGTTGTTTCAGTACTAAAAGAGGATCATATAACCAAGTTATTTATTTAGTTACCTCATTTATTTTTTAATACTCTACCTCTATAGTTGATAAAATAATAGTAGATTTCTTCTTACTACATAATGAAATGGGTTTAGAACCAAAAGAGAAGATAAATTGTGGAATATTTTTCATCGTTATGCAAAAAAATGTTCCTTATTATTGACATATTCTCCATCATTATCTATTCATATTTATTTGATCATGTTTCAACTTTGATTTTCTTTAATTCTTTAAACATTCAAATTTTCTAGAAACTTCATCCTTTTGCTTAAGGAATTAGACCCAAGCCTTCCTATGAAAACACCAATGAAGCATAAGACATACTTAGCTCCTCCCCTTGATGTCAAATTCATCCACCCATATAAATGATTATGGACAAGTTCAAGAGATTTACTTTCCCTACATGTAGACCCTTAGTTCTTGTCTTTGTATTGTTTTACTATCATGCATCTTATACACACATTTGTTCTTACCTTTATCCAAGGACATCCATAAACCATATTCATCTTTGAGTGCATAGCCAAAATTTGATAATTTAAGTGACCAATTTTTTTTATGACACAACTTACTTGTAGAGGAACCTATAGTAGTGCAAGTTATCTTATATACATATGTTAAAAATTTATAGATAACATCACTCTCAACTCTTATAGGAAGAATTTTAAACTCATTAAGTTAATGATATTGATTAGACACTTATATGAATAGAACTCCACCTTATAACCATGTTGAGTTATTTGACTTATTGAGAGAATATTTTTGGTTAGCTTAGGTACATGATTCACATCTATTATTTCTAATTTCTTACCATTTTTTCTTGTCATTGGAATTGAATCTATTCATTCAATTTCATCTAAACTATCATCACCAAGAAATATTCTTGCACTTTTTACTTCTAAATTATTAAATAATTTTTTATTGTAAGTCATTTATTGACTAGCTCCTAAATTACTATACCATGTGTTATTTAAATATCCTTTAGTACCTAATAAGGATATTGATATATTATACTAACCTTCTTCTTAATCAAATTTTTGTTACATTTTTTGACAAAACTTTCCTTGCCCTCCTACATGTGATTTTCTAGGATATTGATCACTTTTATGCCCTTATTCTCCATAGTAATAACATCTAATAGAATTTTATCTTTTAAAAATATCATTGTGATTTATCCATTCATTTACCCCTTTTAAAAATCATGCCTTTGTTGATTTTCCCATGATTCATCCCATTGCCTTTGATTATTTTTATGTTGATTCCCTTGATTTTGTTGTCTTTGATTTTGATATGAATTGATTTGATTTTAATTCTTATATTATCCTCTAGCAATAAATGCTTGAGAAATATTTTTGGACTCACCTCTAATCTTCTTAAGCCTATCCTCTTCATTCAACAAAACCTCTTATACCTTTTCTAGTTTGATATTGCCAAAAGTTCTAGTTATCTCTAATATGTATATAAAATTATGATCTACTCATCTAGAAGACTTTCAATCAAAAAATATAGAATTTCATAATCTTCACATTTTGTCTTCATCATTACAAGTTGATTTCTCAAATTCATCAAATTTTAAATGTGATCGTGTCCATGCTATCTCTTCCCTTCATTTTCAAATAATCTAATTGATTTCTAATTTCCCTAAAAAAAATAAAAATTATTTCTTTCATATATTGTTTGCAAAGTTTCCTTTTTTGATTTTATTTTTCTTATAAGGTCCTAAACATGAGGTTTAATCCCTAGATTAATTTTCCATAGAATATTTTTTCATACATTCATATCCATTTTATCTCATTTTCATACTTCCTCTCATCTGTACGTTTGTCTTCTATTGTTGGCTCCCATAAATGGCTCTAGGAAAACTCACCGCCAACAATTCATCATTGGAAAATTCATTGCCAACAATTCACCGCGGAAAAATTCAATGCCATGACAAATTCACCTCATGGAAAATTCACCAGAAGCAATTCATGACAATGAAATTTCCATGAGGTGAATTTTTCATGGCGATGAATTATCCTGCAATGAATTGTTGGCAGTGAATTTTTTGATGGTGAATTGTTGGCAATCAATTTGCCTGATGCCGCCATAAAAATTTCATTTGTAAAATTAATTCCATCTCACATTTCCAATTTATGCAATTACAACCATCTATTTTTGTACTAACCACAATATTAGAGATTTCAAATGAGGTCATAAATGATATAAATATAAATTTCTCATCTGTATAAACACAAAGAATTGAAAAATGAAGTCTCTAACAATACATGGTGAATTTTTTGTATTATGTTGCCTTGATGTTGGCCTTCTTATGAACCAAATGAAAAATAACTTTGTGAAATATTTGTGATACAAAAATATAAAAGAGATTTTAATTGAATGTTTCACTTCAACAAGAATTGTCAACTATTACAATATGATAATTTTATTCCATACAACTTCGAATTGATTTTTTTTTGTAGGCTTCACATTTAACAAAAAAAATACAATTAAACAAATACTTTAAAAATTAATATTTTAGAAATATGTCACTCAACACAACTTCATTCAAAATTGTATATATACACCAAAAAAATCATATATGCTTCTCTTATAGAGAGCTCCATAGGTTCTATGATGTTCCATGGTCTACAAAACACATAGCTCCATTTACATTCAAGATCCATTGAACAACATGAACCAACAAAACTTATAACTTTAGTAATCACAACTCACTCACATATATAATCATCCAATCAACTAAAAGGAGCATAAATTCAATAAAGGTTATGATTAGAAAGCATTAAATTGAGGGCATGAAACACTTAAAATTAAATAAATGGTTATTTTCTTTAATGGATGCAAACAATAAAAGTAAAAAACTTATAAAATTCATATTCTTATATTGCTCCTTTCCATCAAGATGAAATATAAAACAATTACCTTACTTTAATTTTTATTATAATGTGTTGAAGCAACTTTGACCTTTACTTCAAAGAAAATCTTCTCCCACATGTATTGCCACTACTCCAACTAGTTGCTCTTCTCCTCCAATTTTCTATTCTTTTGCAAAATGGTTACTAAGTCTAAAAAATCCCCAAGATGTTGAAATACCCATCATTTTGCATGATTTTCTTCATAAAACTACTATGTTATCTTTATGCATTTCCATTCACAACTTCAAAGGCAAGGATACAAGTGTTATTGCTTCACACTTTAATCATTTACAACTCTTAGTTTGATGGGGTGCACACATCTCACTCACAATCCGAGATTTAAAGGGCTCTAATACCGTGAAAAGAAAAACACATAAGAAACAAATAAAGATCACATGGTTGTTAATTGAAGCTCTATATTTCCATGTTCATTGTATTTGTATTTATAGGCAAAACATTTGATTGATTTATAGTCCATGTTGCATAACAATTGGTTGAAAATATTTATGAATGTTCATTATGTGCAATGGTAAGTGACAATTAAATATTATGTCAATAGACTGTCTATGTTGACCAAATTGATAGAAATTAATATATTCTAATAATAACTAAATCAATAACCTTTTTTTATTATATTACCAAACAAATATTTACAACCTCAATTTTTTTTTATCTATTACTATTTATTATTTTATATCAATTAATTAAACTCTAAATTACTATAAGTTATATTTAATTTTTGTATATTTTAATAAATCTAAGCTGAATCGAACACATGCAAAGAAGCCTAAGAAAATTTTCGTATTGGACAATTTTTATTTATTTTAAATATAAGTATTTTATCATAGTTAATTGTTGACTTGGTACAACCATAAAGAATTAAAGTGTTTTACCACTTTAATTTGGGTTGTCAAGATACTTTTCTCACTCAACCACAGAGCCACGGAAAATGTTCAACCAATTGTAATAACGAAAAGTGTAGAAGATGAGTTCGAGTGAACAGGACATAATTCCCATTCATTTCTCAATGAGAATTCCATTTCAACTGAGAATCATTTTAATCTATCAACTACCTTGGTTTGTTAAGAAAAAAGAAAGCCAAGTGAAAATCCGTTCTTTCACTGTCGAATGGCAACGCAAATGGTATGAAGATGACGGCATGCAAAACAATAGAAGGTGAAAGTAAGGCCACTATACCCTTAAATCAAATATATGGCTATCATGTACCCGCCTTTCACAGAGCCACTTGCTAAGCATCGATTTTCAAGTCAACTACCATGGTTTCCTTCGACTTTTGCTCCATTTCATTTCAAGTTGAGAAAGAGGAAGTTGGGGGTACTTTGCTGTAGCTATTTTATCTGACTGCACAGTCACTATTTTCAATTTTATATCTTCAATCCATCCTTGACTCTTTTGCTTATAAGTGTGATATATTATCATCTGAATAAAAGCCAACGGTATTCTAAGGAAATTAGGAGCCTGTATCAACCATAAATTATAAAACAAATGAAATGAGCTCAGTTGGATAGATCTTGTTTGTATAGACTATAAATTTATATGGATGCTCAACATATAATCAGCATGATAAGAATGTCTCTGCTCAAAGAGCCTTACACCAACCACAACAAGCTGCCGAGGAAAGCGAACATTGAGAAGTAGGATGGCATGCTTTCCATACTCTTGGTCCGAATTACTGCTTCTTTTTTCACTCTCCACGACCGGGCTTAAAAGAAATCCTCCTTCCAATGAATTGGGCGGGAGATGCAGATTCAAACTTAACCGCTACAGCGACAGCCTGTTGCTCCTTCTAATGGATTGCGCGGGAGTGCAGATTCAAACTTAACCGCTCCGCTGACAGCGACTATGGAGAGTTAAGGCGAGCGCAACGGAAAATAGAACGGTGGACGGAAGGAGAATGAGACAAAAAAAAAACCTACGGAACAGAGTAAGGACGGGCCCACGAGCCACCTAGGAAGTCAAACCTTAGTGTGTGATCTTTAGGCCCGCCCCGGCTGAAATGTCACACACTAAGCTTTGACTGCTTAGTGTGGACGTGCCGTGGGGCCCACTGTTAACCGGTAATCTGTCCTTCTACCTTTTCCCAAAGCCCTTTCCCGTTGCCGTTATTTATACGGTGAAAAATTTATCCCTGCTCCGTTTGTGTCCCGCGTCAAAATTTTGGGCGCTATTTTATCCCTCTATTGCAGCCCATTTGCCACACAGCCTCTGCCTCACTACCTCACTCCTCCGCAACGCCTCTCCTCTGTTGCTGCTCAAAGCTTAGTGTAATTACAATTGATAAAAGCATTACAAACGTTTTCAATATAAAAAAGTAACTTAATATTTACTGAAATCAGAGAATATTAACTGCACATAATGCACAGAATGTCTTTACACTGTAATTTGTAATTTGTATGTTTTGTGTTTTACACAATCGCAGTGTCTTTTTTCTGGTATCGTGGGGAATTTAGAGACCCTTTGTCACCCAGCTGTAAAAGCTAAGAGTTTAGCACCCACTTTATAGAAAAAAAAAATTTCCTTTTTTCGCCTAATCTTCTTCATTATAGGCTGATCTTCTTATTATGGTGTTTATTGATTTTTTGTTTTGATTTCTTTTGAAATATTATATGTTTTTTTACGGTAAAGTTCATATATTTGTTAAAATCTGCAGAGAGATCCACTTGTTGTATAAAAGGCAAGGTTTAGTTGAGAGTTTGTTTTTAAGGAAAAGCTTCTTATTTGAAATCATATAAAAAGTTCTCAATATCTTGACTCAGTAAAAAGGTTAACAGTAAGATAAAATAATATAAAGATTTTTTTTTTTAGGTTTTATTTTATAAGATAAGTATCTTTTTAAGGTTTTGTGTTATGTTTTTAGATTATTGTGTTCATTTTTATCATAGCATATATAGGGAATATGATATATTCTAGCATGTTACTTCTCATTTTTAAAGGAGATATCCTAATAAAATAAAGTTTTTAAGAAATTGTACAGCTAAGATTTGTAGAACAAACAAATGAAAATCCATTAGATGATTCACATAATGAAAAAGGAAGGATAAAATACATGTGAAAAAAATTCATGAAGCTTTATTTTTCTATTCAAGATATAATTAATCAAATAATATTTCCTATAATATGTGGCAATGTTCATTCTAAGAAAAAATCAACAGTTAATGATTTCTTGATGGTGAAGATGTGACTAACAAACATGATATGGAGAAATTTTAAGAAAAATTATTCTTGAATTTTATGATGTAGTTTATATAGTAAAAATTTCTATAGATATCAAAACTATAAAAATAAATGAGTTAAATAATTTTTATTTTACTATCAAATAAAGAATGAGAGTTATGAAAAGGCTAAAAACAAAAATGTTCCTCTAAAGAAAGCCTAAGAGGTAAAAGAAACAATTTTTCCAAGAAGCAAAGAAAAGTGAATCTCGAGATGACTTAACAATAAGGAAAATGAGCCTAAAGGTGAATCTAAAAAATTCAAGGAAGAGGTAATAGTTTAGAGGTAGAAGTAGTACCTTCAAAGAAAGAGGGAGACATAGGAATAATGTGAAAGATAATAATTGTGATGTAAAGAATATCAACACAACGTTAGTAGTTCCATCACTTAAAAAGAAGTTGTTATTTGTTAGAAAAATATTATAACAAAATTATTAAGTGGCTTTTAATGAAGATGAGTGCATGACCAGATATAATTTTAAAAATTAATTTAGATGTTGCAAGAATATAAATTGTAGGTGATAGAATGTCTTTTCTCTATTTCACCCAAGGAAATAAAGCATTAAAAACTAGTGAAATTAACTAAAGCAAAATCTAGTAGCAAAGATATAGCCATCTTTGTTTTAGTCATTTACCTTTGCCTAGAAAAATATTAATGATTGAAGGATTACCTTTCATTGAAGATACAAAAGGAGAGTGTGAATAGTGTATTGTTGAAAAATAATTTTTAATTGATAAATTAATAAGAGTTAAAAAATAGCTTGAGGTATTTCTTATATATTTGGTTTGATAGAAAAAAAAATTCTTTGAACAAGTCAAAATATAATAAAAGTACTCAAGAAAAACTTGGGCATACTTCCTACATAATAAATCAATACTATTTAATTAGTTTATAGGCTTTAAGAGGTTGGTTGATTATTAGAGTGATAATTACATTAATTTAATCACACTAGATAATAGAGTTGAATATAAATCAAATATATATTTAGATTTTTACAAAAATCATGAAATCAAGAGAATTTAGTACTTCGTACACCCTACAACAAAATGGAGTTTCCAAAAAAAAGAATATGACCATTTTCAAAATGAAAAGGAGTATGATGAAATTAAAAAATTGGATCAAAGTTTGTAGATAGGACTAGTATATATAATAGTACATATTCTAAATATGAGTCTTACAAAAGCATTTATAGGAGTGTCTCTAGAATAATAGTGGTTTGGAATTAAGTCAAAAGTTGACTATTTGCGGGTGTTTGAATGTGTTTCTTGTGTATGCATACCAAAAGAAAAAATACTATGTTTAATCATAAAGACAAAATACATTTTCCTTGGATATAGATCAAAAATAAAACATAAATCTTTTATGATCTAGTAAGTATGAAACAAGTGATAAGTAGAGATGTGATATTTAGTAAAAATGGCTACATCTTCGGGTCCTCGTTCACTTTTTGCACCCAGGCAGTGCGCTTAAATCCAATGGGTAACTTTATTGACTTTGGTAGGGTTTTCATATAATAATAGTCATTCAACATTACATCGAATGGCTTCATATCCTTGGAACCTTAAATGGAAGAGCCTTTAGAACACCAATAAATTGGCCAGTATTTGAATTTAAATAAATGGAAGAATAATTCATATAGATTGAATAATTATTAAAGAAATCTTAGTAAAATAAATATAAAAAAAATTATGTAAGGGATATCTAAAAGTGAAATCTTGAAAGGGAATCTTAAAATTTCGAAAAACCTCTATATTGTATCATAAATTTATAGGGCTTTTCAAACTCTTTTACATAAAAATAAGTTTGTGAGAACATTCTATCCAAAAACATTGATTTTCTCAATCTTCTCATCCCTTTGAAATGTGTGTGATGGTTGTGTATTTGAGTGTACTTTTCTTTTAATTCATTTTTTTGAATGTGGGCCAATGTTTCCCTCCCTTACTAGTCATTATATTTAAACTAAAGGACAATTTCAAATTGCACACTAGCACATGATGTTTTCAAGGACTAATCATAATTCATTTTGATTATCTAGGATAATCATGAGCTCGCATTCATTAGCCTACGTCATCATTCTAGGCATACTACATACTTTCTTATTGCCTTAAATCATTATTCAAAGCCACTGAATTAGTCCACCTAGGGGCTTGATTATAAGAGAATAAATCCTTGTGTAACAAGCTCCTAAATGGTGTCTATAAACACAATCTCACTTCAAACATCTAGGTACAATTAGGTGAGGCCAATTTAATACATTCAAAAATTACTTATTAATTGATCTCCATCAATCTAATTTTAATTTTATACACATAATCAATTCCACAAGTGTAAAGATCAATTTTGCAAGCATGTATTTAAACCAAAGAAAAAATTAATATATTTTAAAATACTAAAGAAGTTATCTAAATAGTCCTTCTCCCACCCATCCAACAGTCACGATTAGAGTCTCCTACCTACCAAGAACTATCTACTCCATTCAAAACATAAATGTGACACCCGATCTGTCTCTATTGGTGAGGGTAGTTTATATGCGCAATGCAGGTAAGGAAATGCAGAAAAAGTCATGGAATAGAGAGGACAAGACACCACATGAAATCACAAGAGAAGCCATGGAGTACCACGAGTCTTTTAGGGTTATAAGAAAGCTGAAAAAGTGGGTTGTTCGATCTATTTATATTTCTCTCTACTATTTCTATTTTTGGTTTAACTATTAATATTACTATTTATTTTATCTCTAGAAATCAACATTTGACACCAAAGTGGATTGTTTGATCTATTTAATAAGAAGGGTGTGCCTTGCCTAGTAGAGAGGAAAGAAATATACCAATACTAAAAATATAGTTTTACAATTGAATAGGAGAAGTTGTGAAGAGAGTAGAATACTTCATTTTAGAGTATCATCTTGTTTGAAGGTAAAAAAAATAGGCTTTATGAAAGATAAATTAATTATTTTCTTTTCTTCTTTGATTTCAAGATATGTCATCTACTTGTAGTGATTTAAATTTATCTCAGCCCTATATTTTTTTTGCAAATGTGAAAATTATTATTTTTTGAGTACTAAAATGAAGATATCATTTCTCAAGATTGTGGGATTTAGTTGAAAGTGGTTACTCAAAACTTGCATGTGCACAGGTTCTTGCCACAATGGAGTGAAGTAATAACTATGCCAAAGTGTTATGTTGCAATGACTATCTCCTTCCTTGGTGACAATTTACTTTATATATTTGACAAGATTTTGTATTTAAATAGATTCTCCCATCTTTATGGTAGTCTTTATGAATAAAATATTGAGACCTTGATGACAATGCTTCAATGGTATGGGATTATTAATGGAGATGATTGTCCTATGTATGACTAGGTGCATGGAATTCATCATGATAATACCTCTCTTATTTATGGTAGTCATTGAGGTAATAATGATTATCAATATGTCTAGAGGTCAATGTTAGAGTTTGAGGGTAGCAAGTCTCAAGTGCCATGATTATCATTGATACTGATAATACAAATCTCCCCTTAATAAGGTAAGACATTATAGTAGTTCCATAATAATTTGTATACTTCTTGAATATTATTGGTTACCATGATGCTTTTGACTTGAGACGACACATATAACACAGCATACGATAATATTATTTCTAAGATTAAGGATAGTGGTGATTGTCATGACCATATGAGTAGTTATGTCTATTATGATTATGGTTATACAATATACTTGGGATATTGTGTTGTGTAGTTTGTATAAGGCTAATGCATTAAGACTCATTGAATGGAGTCCCTTCATTGTCTTTCTAATACCATGATTTTCATCACTCATGTAATTGTCTTCATTTATATGTCTTCCAAATCATAAATTTCTCATAGATTGCAATGATACCATGTGACTCGGGGACGGACTTAGAAGGAAAGGACTATCCATAGTAGTATTATGGTATTGGCTAACAACCCAATTTCCTTCCTTTCTTGTAATATTATTTAGGATGGTTTTATAGCAATCAATAGAAAATGAGCTACAAGTCTATGCTCTAAGGTACATAACAATCATGAATATTACTATTTATTGGAATCCTTCATTACTGATATGAGGGCCTTATTATAAAAAAAAAGGCTAGTTTGTAATTTCACACTCAATAAAATCAAAAAATAAATCATGATACTAAAATGATATAAGTTTTTTAGGAATCTGACAAAAATTAAGCCATTGTAATTCTGTCTTTGCCAATGGTTGAAGAGGTATGCATCTACAACTTATTCTTTCTTGATTTCTTAAAATATCAAGACAAAAAAAGATGTTTTAAAAACATTTCCATATTCCAACACCAATTACACAGTAAAAACATATTTTTCTCTTAAATGCAACAACTATAGAGGGAGTTTGATATCATACATCACATGTGTTGAAGCTTGTTGTAGGTGTTAGGAATCAATTAATTTTCTCATATAATGGCTTTACTAAGGGTTATGACTCCTACTAGACAACTATAGCTTTGTCATGATAGTTAGGTGAGGGTTACTAGTGGTGTATTCAAGGTACATCATACATCCAATTGTCTTTGTTCAAACCTTCATTATAAACTACCTTCTTGTCATCCTTTAGATTTAAATTATTAGAACCAAATATTATTTTGAAATATAATAAATATTTTTAATGCTTCAAGGAGGGATTGTAAAGGTTGTAGGTACTCTAGAATAGCTTCCAAGCTATTTCCCAAACTATTTAATGGTTTTGTGAGAGTTTTTAGGGGTTAGTCTCATGGTGAGTTCCTAGAGATTTTTCTAATGTATGAATGATATTAACATAGCATAAAATTACCATGATTACAATCTCGACACTCAAATTCTCTAATTTCAATCATATTTGCCACAATTATGTGAGATCAAGTAGGATATTTGCTAGTTTAAAATACATTTTATGGATATTTACTCATATATATATATATATATATATATTTATTTATTTATTTATTCTATTGTTATAGATCATAAAAACCTAACTTGATTAATTTTAGAAGCATTCCCAATTTGAGGATAAAGAGAGTGCATAGTACAAATGTTATATTTTTTAAATTGGTGAAGAGATTTAAACAGTGTCATACAAGTTACTTTAAATTTCAACAATTGGGTAATTCAACTTGAGGGTTTAGGATTAAACATACAAATGCACATAAGTAAATGAGAAGCAATGAAAACCCATTCATGAGAACTTTCCTTGACAAATTAAAACCCATTAATACATTTGAGAACTTTATTTCTAAGCTCACAAAGAAAGGAAATTGTTAAAAACTATTTTTAACACTCTTAAATACATTCATGACAAGAATAATTTCATCTCTAACCCATAACAATGAAATGAAAAAGCAAGTAGTGGAGACAAGCTCTGACACATATGGAAGGCTCTTAGAAAATCATACATGTACTTTGTTAAGAGCACATGGACTTGAAAGACCTTCCAAAATCATACACATGAAAATATCTAATATGAATGGCCAACTAGTGCTTTCTAGAAGCCTTTAGATTATTTTGAACATGTCTACTATTATCCGTAAGTCAAAATTTCTATCCAAATGAAAGAAAAGTCATTTTATGACATGTTACTAAAATTTAATATCCATACAAATCCTATTGTGTGTTTTTTATATTGAAATTAACCAAATCATGTCATATTAAATTTTAATATTCATTAAATTGATTTCACTTTTATAATCATTTCCAGCATCGACATTCGATATCCTTAGGATCTTTACCTCTAATTTTGACAATGGGCATAATTGAAATAATTTAACCTCTGCATGTTTTGAATGGTTATCAAACATGTCTAGAATTTCTACCAAGTGTGTTATATCATGTGTGGACATTTTTAGTTAGATTCTAACATTTTTGTTTGTCTACTAGATGGACATTGATTGGTCTCGCATCATGGACGAAGACATTCAACACCCCCCTAGGGGGAAGTTCTCCTACAAAGACCTGTCATGGGAGACATATATCCTTAAAGGCTCATAGTTGCTTTCAGCTTGGATTGAGGATGATAGATTAAATGACTTTATTGAGGGAGAGTTCAAGGGACTCCTACCCAACTCAATTTTACAAGAGTCACAAAAGGGAACCCACTCCTAATACAAAACCTAGAATTAATAGTCATTTGAAATACAACATGTAAGAATCATATGCTAACTACAAATGTTTATACTTACTATTGTGCAGTGCAATATTGTCTCTAATAATTTTTCAACCGTATTTATTAATAGTTTGAAGATTATTTATGATTTCTATAGGTATTAGTGTGCGTATGGACCAAATGACTATAGGGAAAAAACTCAATACCTTTTGATCCTTCCTCAGTTCCCAAATTAGGGAAAGGTAGTAGACCTGGTTGTAAACATACACAACGTGGTTGTACCTATCATTTTAGCATACGAATCATGGTTCGTAGGCCAAACCATGTTTTGATATGGTACCACCAAGTTGAACATGTGGACAATGAAGGCATACCTTGTCACGGTCAAATAAATAAGTTTTGGGAACAAGGTCCTTCTTTGCACCATATATTAGCAAACAATTACATCAATGGGTGGAGTCATTATTATTGCTTGGCATGCCTGCAGATGCAGTGCATAAAAAATATAAGCAAATGATGCATGAGAAGATGACCATGTTTGAGGGTCAATCTTCTAGGGATGATTTTCTTACCATGAATGACATTGCAAATATTGATCGCAAAATTAAGACATCAAGCTACATGTTTGATAGTAATGATGCTCTTTCGGTGCAACAATGGGTTTTGGCAAACCCTGAAAAGTGGTTTGCATATCAAGAGTATAGTTCCATTGTTGTTGATGGAGATGGAAAAATCCCATTAGTTTTGGGAATTCAATTACGAGAGCAACTTGACTGGATGCTTCAATATGGCCACAACAACATATTGGCCATGGATTCTACATTTGGTACTAATGCAATGAAGGTACGTTGTGTATTCTTTAGTAGTTTTGAATTGAAAATGTTTACAATCAAATAAAAAATAGTATTGATATATTGTACCTTATGTCATATGATAGTTTCAATTGTATACAATTCTTCCATTCAATTCGAAGCATATGGGGGTCATCTGGCATGGGTCATTATGTCCAGGTCTTGTGCATATGATATTGCATATTGGATGCACATTCTTCTCCAATGGGTTCACTTGAAGAATATTGATTGGAGACTAAACGCATTCATGGTGGATGATGCAGCGTCTAAGATCAAAGCTATCAAGTGTTTTAGTTTTCATTAAAACTTTGTACGTTTTTGTAAATATTTTAATACATCACATGTAAGAATATTAAATATTGAGTAAAAGTATTCATGATGTAGAGAAGTGTTTCAATGTGATGTATATCTATGCTCTTGGCATGTTAGACGTGCGTGGTTGAAGAACTTGATCGCAAAGGTCAAAGATAATGTAGACAGACAAGAGATGTTTGATAGACTTGGATATATTATGCATCTTTCAATAGATGAGGATTCTGCAAGGAATGAGGTTCACAAATTATTGAAGACTTTAAATATACACAATCATCATTCATTGAATATTTTAAGGGACGGTGGTCTAACAGAATGAGTATGTGGGCTAGATGTTGCCATACACTAAAGCATGCAGGGCAAGAGACAAATGGTGCCATAGAGTCCTACCACTCACACCTAAAGAGACGATTCTTGAAAACAGTCGAGCATGTTGCAAATCGTCGTGTTGATTGGTTGGTACATCAACTAACAACACATGTTTATGTCTATTATTGGTGGGTGCAAGTTAGCAAGAAACATGGTTTCTATAGGAACTTTGATATTGAGAAGATTGAAAACACATCTTGGGTTCAAGCCTTGCAAATTCCAGATGACCATGTTACATTCAATGACACCGATGATCGCATAGCATGGGTGACAAGTGAAAGCAATCCTTGTTTTCGATATGAGGCGTATAGATCCTCACTTGATCTATGTATGTGCTCTTGCAACTTCTCAATGCAAGGATACATGTGCAAGCATGTGATCAAAGTGAACTTGATGAGGGAGAGATGACATCTATCTAACAACTTGCATGAAGACCTTGATAATATTGCTAATACAGTTGATTATATAGAAGATGGATGCACCGCCAGTGTCTCTAATCATTTGGTAGTTGAAAAAAATAATTCTTTTATTCTATTGGTTATCATTCTTTGCAAAAAAATGTGTTTTAAATGTGTTGCAATGCCAATGTAGGAAATTGATGAATTTGATGGGATTAGAGGTAATGAAAAATGCCATCTCTTGGAGGATTATTCTATACATACACAGGTGACATTATAACCACATTTTTCTCATTCCAATTCATGTTAGTTTGATTATTAATTTTTAAAATATTTCTATTTTTGTTTGTAGACTATTGACAACAGAGATGGAGATGAAGCAATAGAAAAAAAAAGTTGCAACTAACAGACATGTTTCAAGGAATTTTGACTCACACATCTGATTTGGCAACACTTGCTTTCATTGAGAAGATTTTAAAGGACGTATCAAAGAAGGTCAAAAGTAGACACGTCTCATCGCAGCTCGGATTAGACCATCTAAGTGTGCATCCATTTCGCCCTGTACAAGATGGATTTGGTCACACTCTTTGCTGAAAAAAAGACTTGATTGAGTGCATGAATGTGAGGAGAAGGCCGAGTATCTCCAGCAAAACACCTAAGTTTCCAAAAATGCCACAAAATCTTAAGCATCAAAATTGGTTTGATGATCTTGATAGGGAAAATGAACAAGACAAGGATCATACCTAGTACAATGAACGTAGTCTTGACATGGTTGACAACACAGAGTTTGGAAGCATGCAAGATACTATTGCAAGCACACATGATTTTATTGAGAACACATAGGATAGTGTCATCATACTCAAGTTTAGTTGTGTACTAGAAGCATTTTTAAGACGTAGGAATGCCATAATTTTATTTTGAATGTTACAAACATAACTGAAATGTTTGTCAATTTCCAATTAGTTGAACTGGGGGATATGGAAAACTATTATGGTGAATCATGATCTATGTATAAAATTATTTTATTTCTGATGTACTAGAGTTAAGTTATATCAAATGCATAAAACAAGCAACTATGTATCAATTCAAATCCATTCATGGGAACATGTCTAATATGAATGACCAACTAGGGCTTCTAGAAGCCTTTAATTTATTTTGAACATATCTAATATTATCCATAAGTCAAAATTTATATTCATATGAAAGAAAAATAGTTAAATATGATGTTACTAAAGTTTAATATTCATACAAATCTAGTTGTGAATTTTACAATCATTGCCCACGTTGACATTTGAAATCCTTGGGATCTTTACTTGTAATTTCTTAGTTCTTTTTTGTGTCTAACCTACTTTTATTATTTCCAACAAGCTACCATATTGTGTTCTCTATGCAAATTCTTAAATTTGTCTTCCTATCAATTTTTTAAATCTAGGTAGTAGTTGGTGAGTTAATTATAAAATGTTTCATATGGCTGAAGTCAACTAAAGAGAACAATGTCTAGGCCATTAGTTCCATTGACTTTTTATGATATCCAATTGTAATTCTCTAAATTTTATATATTTTCTCTTTTGTATGAAAATTCCATTATTAATATATGAGAGTTTATAAAAGGATGTCTTTCCCTTTTCATTGCAAAATTGAGTACATATAATGTCAAACTTTCTTTAAGTATTATAAGATCAACCTTCTACTAGTTAGATATGTAGGGAGATTGTATAGATTACCCACATATCTATAAAGCTTGATGATTATGCTAGTGTTCCCAAAGAACTAGTCACCTTTTTTGGTAGTTTTGATGATTTGGTAGGATTTTATAATACTTGAATGGTTTGGTCTTTGATGAGGTTGATAGAGGGTATGAGGAACCATTTTGTATATTTGAATTAGCATGAGGTCCTATGTAGATATGGAGTCTATACGATCACTAGGTGATATCCAAGTATTCTATGACAAAGCTCAAGGTTAAGGTAAGGATATAAGAGTTAATATTTATTGATGAAAAATCACATGTATTAGGATTGAAGGGTACTTGAACTTCTTATTAATTTTGAAATACTTTAGTTGCATGATTAAATTTGATCATCTAGGAAACCTTATAAACCTATCTATAAGAGTTCTCTTAGTGATGTTTTAAAGAGTATGTTCACTATTGTTAATTATATGTTTGATACAATTTGCATGTACAACATTATTGAAGAAATAATGAACCATTTGCACATAATTTCAACTCCCTTTATCAAAAGTTAATAATTTGTAAGTCAATTTTAAAAACTTTAATAACATGTATTTGGTTAAAATTTGGTAGCATATATGTGGTTTTTTAAAATGTTTGACAACATATATCTTTTGGTATAAAAATGTGAAAGCTAATAACTTTTTTGATGCAGGTGATCAAGATGTCACATAATGCACATAAATGGGTATCTGATTGGTTGTCCAACTATCACTACCATCTTCCATGGAATGTCATCCTTCGTATAGAGGAATTGGGTGTCCCCCATTGGTTGATAGACAAGATGGTGAATAGAATTAACATAAATGGGTCAAGGATTAGTCTAAGCTTTCATGATAAATGGCTGACTATATGCAGCCCATTGTTATGTATGAATGAGCACACATGATTTTCAAAATAAGAGTGTTGAATGTAAAGTTGGTTGCATGTGTACATACATGTCTTGAAAGTATATGTGAAACTCTAATTTTGATATCTAAATATTTAATATGGAGAATAGGACATGATGATTAGAATTTACATTATAATCTCTCTATGAAAATTTATCTTAATAGTATCTCTCTATGTTTCACAATAACTAAAGTACAAGGTTAAAAAAACGTATATGTATATTTCCTATTACATCTAACAAAGCTCTTTTATCCTTTATCCTTTGATGGATGTCCATACCCTATTACAAACCTCCCATTTTGGCATAGGTAGGGAGGATATTGGCAAAGCTTGTGGAGTCTTGTTTTACACCTATCAATTGCATTTGCTTGAAAGTTTATAAAGCCTTTTCAACAAATCCATTTTGTGCATATCTTGCAATCAAGGCATTCCATGAGAAGACATTTCTTTGAGGAATTCTATCAGACAATTCATGTACTTTTTCTATGCTTAGACATTTTAGATGTCTTGCCATAATGGTATTCCATGAGATGACATCTTTGAGGCATTATGTGAAACAATTCATGTTCCTTGTCTATGCTTTCATGTCTACCTGGGCAGTTACACATGCCTTGTCTATGCTTCCACATTTCGCATACATGTCTACCTGATAGTTATAGCCACAACATTTGACAAACTTCTATCCTTACAAAAATCCACCTTCCACTATGCTTTGATGGATTTCCATACACTGCTCCCATTTTTGCACTTGAGTAGGGAGGGTACTTACAAAGGTTATGAAATGTGGCTTTGCACCTGCCAATTACATTTTCTTGAAAGTTTCAATATCCTTTTTAATGATTCCATTTTGTGCATATCCTGCAATCATTGAATTCCATGAGATGACATCTCTTTAAGGCATTCTATCAAACACTTCACGTGCCTTGTCTATTCTTCCATATGTTGCATACATGTCTACTAGATACCATTTCCAGCTCTAATATTTGACAAAAATCCTCTTTCCATTATGCTTTGATGGATGTCCATGTTCTGTTCCAAAGCTCCCATTTTGGCACAGGCAGGGAGGATGTTGGTAAAGGTTGTTCAATTTGGCTTTACAACTGCCAATTGCATTTGCCATAATGGCATTCCATGAGATAACATCTCTGAGGCATTATGTCAAAAGTTCACGTGCCTTGTCTATTCTTCCATTTCTAACTGGGCAGTTACACATGCATTGTCTGATTCTATTTCTAACTAGACAGTTAGACATCCCCTGTTTGTGCTTCATTTTTAACTAAGCAGTTACACATGCTTTGTCTATGCTTCCACATTTTGGATACATGTCTAGCTGGGCAATTATAGCCACAACATTTGAGAAAATTCTTGTATCCTTACAAAAATCTCCCTTCCACTATGCTTTGATGGATGTCCATACACCTGCTCCCATTTTGGCATAGGTAGGGAGGATACTATGTGAGATTAATTGTGCTAGAACTGAACTATGCTAAGATTAAATACATGCAAACACATTGTGGTTTTAGAAAACTTGTATGAGATCTTATATAAGTTGATACTCACATTGCTGCTCTTTTTTCAATTTAGTGCACAAGGCTTGCAAATTTTCATCTGCCACTCCCTCCTCTTTCAACTCATGCACTTCACCCTTAATGTTGATTGAATGAGCGTATAAAATGGAAAAAATAACATGTGAGAGTATATAACTGGAAGCCTATATATAAAAGATAACTGGAAAAAAAAAACACTTGCTGTCCATACACCTGCTCCCATTTTGGCACAGGTAGTGAGGATACTGACAAGGTTGTGAAATGTGGCTTTACACCTGCCAATTGCATTTGCTTGAAAGTTTCAATAGCCTTTTTAATAAATCCATTTTCTGCATATACTGAAATCATGGAATTCCATGAGGTGACATCTCTTTGAGGCATTCTGTCCAACAGTTCACGTGCTTTGTACATTCTTCCACATTTTGCATACATGTCTACCACAGCATTTCTAACTATAATATCTAACAAAAATCCTCTTTCCATTATGCTTTGATGGATGTCCATGCCCTGTTCCAAGTGCCTTGTCTGTTCTTCCACATTTTACATACATGTCTACCAGGTGAGTTGCAATCTGTTTTGTGAATATCCTGCAATCATGTCATTCCATGAGAACACGTTACTTCGAGGCATTCTGTTTAACAATTCACATGCCTTGTCTATGCTTCTGCATATGCAATCATGGCAATCCATGAGACCACATTTCTTAGAGGTATTCTGTTAAACCGTTCACGGGGCCTTGTCTATCCTTCCACATTTTGCATACATGTCTACCAAGATAGCTGCAACTACAACATCTAACAAAAACCCTCAGCCAAAACCGTATGTTCCTCACCCTTCAACGTATGTCCATACCCTATTCCAAACTGTTAATTTATGTAGCTTGGACAGGTGTCTCCATTGTCTAGAAGTGTCATTTAATTATTTAATTATTTTCTAGAAACCTCCAGAAAAGGGCTGAGTTGTCTAGATAATTATGTAATTAAATAAATTGATTCTCCTAGAGACTTCTAGAATCCAGTTAGTTAGGGTTTTTAGAGTCTATTTAATCTTAGCCATTGATTGAGATTAAATCATGGCCATTGGTTTTCCAATGAGAAAAGTATAAAAGGGGATCAATGGGCAATTGGAGAACACAACAACAAGTAGACTTGCAGTGATAGCAAGTAGAATTGCAGTGAGAGCAAATAGTCTTGCAGTGTTAGCAAGGGCGCAGTGATAGCGTTGGGGATAGCAGCTGTGGAATTTCAGCAGGAGAAATTGAGGGAAGAATTTCCGGAGAAGATTATTGCCGGAGCTCTCAAGAAGAGGCAAGCAGCTTTTGTATTCCTTAATTTGGTCGAAGTTTAATATAATTCCTCATCTGCAGTAGTGGTTTTCCTTCGAGGTTTTTCCACGGACAATTTGTCCAAAAATATTGTGTTCATTATTGTGAATGTTTTCTTCTCTATTCCTTGTGAGTTTTATTGGTGAAGTTGCAATTGTGTTATTTTTCGATATTTTCCGAGAATTAATTTTCGTGAGTCAAATAATCTATGTATTAGATAGAGATTAATAATCGTGAATCTGAATAGAATTTTCACATGGTATCGAGCCGACCGAGGGGGCATAAAGCTCAAGCGAAAGAGGGCTTATAAAACCCGCTCTACCTCTTCGCACTATTATTTGTTTTCTTTTATCTTTTGAGATGGCCTCACAGTTTAAGAGATCGGACAGATTGGATGGAGCCTCAAATTTTGGTGTCTGGAAAGCCAGAATTTCTTTGTTGCTGGAAGAGAATGGGATCAAGGAATATGTGACTAGTGTTGTACCTGTACCTACAGATCCAGCACAGCTCTTAGCATATAAGAAGGAAGATGCCAAGGCGAGGAGGATGATTCTTGATGGTGTCAAGGATCATATTGTTCCACATGTCGCAGAGTTAGATACAGCGAAGAAGATGTGGGATGCCATTCTGAATCTGTACCAGAATGCTACCACTAATCGGAAGCTGATTCTCAGAGAAAAGTTGAGGACTACTCGGATGAACAAGGGAGAGGACGTGACAAGTTACCTCACCAGACTCAGACTTGTCAAGGATGAGTTGGCTGCTGTTGGAGATAATCTAGGTGATGACGAGCTAGTGCGGATAGCCCTAAATGGGTTTACTAAGCAGTGGGATGTCTTTGTTCAAGTTATTAATGGACGAGACACCTTGCCGAGTTGGGATCGACTTTGGAGTGACTTCACTTAGGAGGAGCTTAGACTAAGTCTTGTCAGTAGGACCAGTAGCAAGAGTCAGCAAAGTGAGGCGGAACAGGAGAACGTTTCCCTTGCAGGAAAAGGGAAAGCAAAGAAGGGGTCTAGTAAAGGATCAAATCCACAAGGTGAGAAGAAGAAGGACTTATCTAAAGTCAAGTGCTATGGCTGTCATGAGTTTGGCCACTATGTCAGCGATTGCCCGCAAAGGAAGAAAGGCAAGAAGCAGACAGCAGCTTCAGCAAGTGCAGATGAGCTCTCTAGTAGAATGGAGGATGAGTTCGCTCTCATAGCTTGTATGGCTAGCTCAACCTCACAGGGTGTTTGGTATATAGATAGTGGGGCATCATTTCATATGACAGGAGTTAGAGAGTACTTCTCCAGCTATAAGGAGGACATCAGAATGCAGATTTCTATGGGGAACATGTCCAAGCTCAATCCAGTTGGGAAAGGGACTGTTCTATTTCAGAGGGAGAATGGTAAGCGGATTCCCATTCATGATGTGTTGTATGTGCCAGGCTTGGGTATGAATTTGATTTCCATATCTGTCCTTCAGGATAAAGGTTACAATGTACTCTTTAGGGGGGCAAGTGTGTTAATCAAGCACAAGGATCGGAAATCACCCATAGCTATTGGAGTTAGAGCGGCCGGGCTTTACAAAGTCATACTTTTGATACCTTACAAGGCAATCATGAGCGTTAGCACTTAGAGATCAAGGAGAGATTATGGCATAGGAGGATGGGCCATATACACTGCGGAGACTTAAATTGGTTTCGCGGAGATAGTGACAAAGTGGGTTCCCCGGGAGGTGAGCACAGAGTATGATGATGTATGTAAGGGATGTGTGTTGGGGAAGTTTGCGAAAGCAACTTTTCCAAGGAGTGACACTAGATCCAAGGGTGTTCTTGATCTAGTACATTTAGACATATGTGGACCAATGTCGACGAAGTCTCTCAGAGGATATGAGTACTTTGTTACTTTTATTGATGATTTCTCCAGGAAGACCTGGATATACTTCTTGAAGACCAAGGATGAGGTTTTCAGTCGCTTCCAAGAGTTCAAAGCTCTTGTGGAGAATCTCGGCTGGTGGAGGAAGATAGCGTTCTTCTACGACAATGGAGGCGGTGCACAAAGGGAAAAGAGTCTCCGTGGAGTTCTGCACTGTGGAAGGAATCAAGAGAGAGTGGATCGCTCCTTACAACCCACAACGTAATGGGTTGTCGAGAGGAAGAATCGGCCCATATCAGGCTGCAAGGGCTATACGATGACCGTGGATATGCCACGCTACTTAAGCAGAGGCATGCGCATAACAAAGTTGTACATAAAACAGGCCCACATAAGGTATTGAAAGTAAGATGACACCAGAGGAGGCTTCCTGTGGAAGAAGCCAGATGTTAGCCACTTCAGGATATTTGGGAGTTTGGCGTATTGTCACATTCCAGGTGCGACACGCTCCAAGTTAGATCAGACTGCAGAGAAGGGGTACTTTGTGGGGTACAGTGAAACCTCAAAGGCATATCGGATATTTATTCCAGGGACCAAGAGGACTATAGTTAGGCGTGATGTCAAGTTCATGGAGGACAAGGCATTCAGGAGGTCCAGAGATTTGCCAGCAGATGATCAGAGTGAGCAGTTAGTGGAAGCTCCAAGGATCGTTCAACCAGATCAAGGACATCGAAGCTCGAGTACAGTTACTAGTACATGCACAAGCTCAGGTGCTGAGAATTCGCAGAGTATGGAGCAGCAGATGCAGCAGATCCAAGAGATGCATCAGGGTGATATGGAGGTTGATACTTCATCCTCTATAGTTGGTAGCAAGAACCAACAGTCACAAAGGGATACTCAGGAGTTTGTGGGAGCTCCTAGGATGAGTAGTAGACAGCGGAGACAACCAGCCAGGTATGATGACTACATGGCATTAGTTAGTCAGTTGGTAGATAGTGAACCTTCTAGCTATCAGGAGGCTGCACAGCAACAAGTGTGGCAAGATGCAATGGTTGAGGAGTATACCTCAATAGTGCAGAACGATGTGCGGGAGGTTGTGCCTAGACCGACAGATAGGGCGAAGTATTGACTTCAGCCGGATCTATAAAGATCAAGCATCAAGCGCATGGCAGCATCGGTAGAAATACAAGGCAAGGTTTGTGGCCAAGGGTTCTCTCTGCATGAGGGAATTGACTATGAGGAGACATTTGCTCCAGTGGCTAGGTATACTTCTATACGAGTCGTGATCTCTCTTGCAGCACAGATGGGATGGCAGATCCATCAGATGGATGTCAAGACGGCGTTTCTTAATGGTGAATTGAAAGAGGAGGTATACATAGAACAACCAGAGGGCTTTGTGGCACACAACAGTGAAACCCACGTGTGCAGATTGAAGAGAGCTTTGTACGGACTCAAGCAGGCTCCCAGGGCATGGTATGAGCGCATTGATAGATACTTGCAGGGAATGGGCTTCGTGAAGAGTGAAGCGGATGCTAACCTCTACTACTTGGTGGTTGGGGGTGAGGTTCTCATTCTTGTTCTTTATGTGGACGACTTGTTTTTAACAGGTTCACTAGGGTTCATAGAGGAAAGCAAGAGGGACCTTGCAGCAGAGTTCGAGATGAAGGATTTGGGGCTTATGCACTACTTTCTAGGCATGGAGGTATGGCAGACAGATGGAGAGATTTTCCTTGGACAAGGGAAATACTGCATCGAAATCTTGAGGAGGTTCGAGATGGAGGATTGCAGAGCCATGTCTACTCCTATGATCACGAATTGGAAGAAGGTAGAGACATCCAAGGAGGAGGATGTAGACCCCACCTTATACAGGCAGTTGATTGGATCTCTCATGTATTTGGTCAACACCAGGCCAGATATATCCTTTGCAGTAAACTCTCTTAGTCAGTTCATGGTGGAGCCGAAGAGAGTGCATTGACGGCAAAAGAAAAACATGTAAGCTAAGTGCATTTGGCGTATACACCGAAAATGGAATTAACATGCTCGAGGTGACGGTAATTGTGGTTGATAGGCTATAATCGACGCCAGACAAGTGTGCAAGATAAATGCATGTGAAAAGCACTTCGTGGTGTTGCTTTAGCTTGGGATCGTGGAGCCCCTTTGGTACAGAAGCGTAAGTCCGTATTTTGAGTTCAGAGGCGTAATACATAGCAGCCTAGCATGGCTAATGCAGGAGGCGACAGGTTTCAAGTTGCCGGGTGGCCTTGTTTGGTCAGAGGGCTGAGACTACGTGATACACTCAGCGGCAATTAGAGCTGCTGTAATTCTGCCGGATCGAGAACTGGGTGTTTCATGATAGGTCTAAACATATAGACATCAGATATCATTTCATCAGAGATTGTGTACAGCGCGGGATTGTTCAGCTACAGTATATACCTACAGATCAGCAGGTAGCAGACATTTTGACCAAGGCATTGGGGAAGGCGAAATTCATCTTCTTCAGAGATAAGTTGGGTGTCATGCAGAACACCTTCCTCGCTAAGAGAGAGTGTTAATTTATGTAGCTTGGACAGGTGTCTCCATTGTCTAGAAGTGTCATTTAATTATTTAATTATTTTCTAGAAACCTCCAGAAAAGGGCTGAGTTGTCTAGATAATTATGTAATTAAATAAATTGATTCCCCTAGAGACTTCTAGAATCCAGTTAGTTAGGGTTGTTAGAGTCTATTTAATCTTAGCCATTGATTGAGATTAAATCATGGCCATTGGTTTTCCAATGAGAAAAGTATAAAAAGGGATCAATGGGCAATTGGAGAACACAACAACAAGTAGACTTGCAGTGATAGCAAGTAGAATTGCAGTGAGAGCAAATAGTCTTGCAGTGTTAGCAAGGGCGCAGTGATAGCGTTGGGGATAGCAGCTGTGGAATTTCAGCAGGAGAAATTGAGGGAAGAATTTCCGGAGAAGATTATTGCCGGAGCTCTGCCAGTAAGAGGCAAGCAGTTTTTGTATTCCTTAATTTGCTGAAGTTTAATATAATTCCTCATCTGCAGTAGTGGTTTTCCCTTCGGGGTTTTTCCACGGACAATTTGTCCAAAAATATTGTGTTCATTATTGTGAATGTTTTCTTCTCTATTCTTGTGAGTTTTTATTGGTGAAGTTGCAGTTGTGTTATTTTTCGATATTTGCTGAGAATTAATTTTCAGAGTCAAATAATCTATGTATTAGATAGGAGATTAATAATCAGTAATTGCAATAGAATTTTCACACAAACGTCCCATTTTCGCACAGGCAGGGAGGCTACTGGCAAAGGTTTCGGAGTCTCGCAAAGTCTTTTTAAATAAATCCATTTTGCGTATATCCTGCAATCCTGGCATTCCATGAGATCACATTTCTTTAAGGAATCCCTGTGAACAGTTCACGTGCTGCGGCCCGTCAAAACCCTGCTTCCGCGAACAACAACCTTGTAAACCGGGACAAGGCACATGAACTATTTGACAAAATCCCTCAAAGAAATATTGTGCTTCCGCGAGATGCTGCAGCGGCAACCACCCTGGTAGTCATGAATGCAAAATGCGGAACCATAGACAAGGCACATGAACTATTTGACAAAATCCCTCAAAGAAATATTGTCTTATGAAATGCCACCATTGTAGGGTATGCACAAAATGGATTATTGAAAAGGCTTCAGAAACTTTCAGGAACATGACAGCGGCAGATGTAAAACCAAATTCCTCAACCTTTTCCAGCATCGATCCTGCCTGCGCCGAAATGGGATTGTTAAAAGGCTTTGAAAAATTTTAAGCAAATGCAACTGGCGGGTGTAAAGTCCAGACTCCACAACTGTTCCAGCATCCTCGCTCCCTTCACCAGTGTCATCCCCGCCTGTGTCAAAAATGGGAGGTTTTTTTTTTTCCAGCTGTTGTAGTTACCACTACCCTCGCAGGTGTGGACGCATAGACTAGACACGTGAACTGCTTGACCGACTGCTTCATATATTATTTGCTTGCCAAGTGTTACCCTTAAATCTGAGGCATCTCAAATAATAGGGTAGTTTCTCGTATGGTTTATTAATACCAATCTTTGATAGGTATAAAAAATGATTTTAGATCATTTTTATTAAGTAAATAATGTACATAATTTGCTTTGAGATATAGCCAATCCAAATGATTAAGAGGGCTAGATATGCTATGAGTATGAATTGACTAAATCAAGTTATTTATATATGATATGATTGTTATGTTTGAGCATAAAATTGAACCAATACCAAAAATAATGATGATATGCTCATCTTTCTTTTTACAAGACTATTAAGGTGTGATATTTTCACAACCACAAATAGGTATGGATTTCCAAGTTTTAAGTTGTAACTTGTAAACAATATATACTAAAGATATAATCAAATATACATAGAATAATTCTCTAACAAATGGGTAGGCTATCATTTATAGGCTTGTTCTTAAAATAGTTTATTAGGGCAATAGCCATCCATTATAAATATAATGCTAATTTATTTATTTATTTGTTTTTTTTTTAAAATATTACAACAAGTAACTTGAAAATTAAGAAAAGAAATGAAATATAAATATAAATTTGTTAGGACCTTAGCTTTTTGGATTTGAATCCACCATTATAAATAAATACTTCAAAATAAGATTTATTTATAATTAGATTTAATCTAGAATTAATAAATGAAATTCTAATCCAAGAGTTCCAATCGAACAAACATTTAATATTAAAGACAAGTAGTCCTAATCTATTTATGTGCAATAGAATATATAAATTTTAAGTGGAATATTTTGAAAACTATTTACCATATAAATGAGCATTTTGTATCTTGCAAATGTCCTTTACCAATTATTTATAGCAACTTATTTGAATCCAACATTGTATAGACCTTTAAGGACCAAACAATATGAGAAATATTTCAATTTACATTTTGATTACAAGAAGGTTGGTTCCATTGATTTGAGTGTTGAAGTAATAACATATTTAAACCACATTATGTTTATGTGTGAAAAGAGAACCCTTATATGTGTTGGAAATGGTGTATCCTTTTGCCAAGAAAAGTTGTTTCCCACGATAAATGGTTTCAATTTTAAGTCCCTATATTTTACAAGCTAATGCCTCCATAAAGTCTCATGAATGTAATAGTCTTTATTTGGTGTGTAATAGTCTCTTATTGTATAACCATTTACTTTTATTCAAACTCTATGTTAGTGTTATACTTTGTTAGGACTCTTGCGCAATAACTGAAGACTTCAATTCTTTCACAACAGTCTTTAGTTATTGTAGAACAAATCGTTGATTATTGTTCAATCATTTAGATATGCACAGTCAATTTTGACGTTAAACTTTAACAAGATTGTTGTATAATAAATTAAATAATTTAGATGTGCAAATAATGTTTACTTATTGTGCAATTGTCCTTCATTGTTGTACAAGTCTTAAACATATATAAATACTACCACAATTAAACATACATAGATGTTAGCACAATCATAATATGAATGCTACATAATATTGAGTTGATTTGTATCAAACCATCATATGAACTGCATGCCATAATTTACAAATAGATAAAGTTAATGAGAAAACATGTGGTTTTAGGTAGGGAGAATGAATTGAGGTTACTCGTATACGAGCGGAGGGAAGACAGTTGACATGAACATTCGATACGTCAATTGGCGCATTATAAAAATCAGGGCGTGGGTTTGCCTTGGGCTGAATATTTTCTTCAAAAGTGGCCCGTTGTTTAAGTAAGACGGTGAGGCGTATAAACTGTGCCGTAGTTAACACCGTTTGTTTTCGAAGCGTCAACGACCATACCGACAGTCTTTGGTCGGTCCACAGATCAGTTTGTGAATCTTTATAAACCACTGCGCTCTGCAAAAACAGGAAATAGGAAATTGGAATCAAGGAGAAGATAGAGATGGAAAGTGTGTGTGTAACAGGAGCAGGAGGATTCATTGCCTCCTGGCTTGTCAAGATGCTCTTGAGGAGGGGCTACACTGTAAAAGGAACAGTCCGCGACCTTGGTCAGTATTTCTATTTACTGTTTTTAATTGTTGTATTCACATATTTCTTTTTTATCTGGGAATTCTTAGGCAGGGGACCTCATCCCCTGTTTAAATGTAGTTACTGTAACACATTATATTTATAAGCTAGCTCAACTAGTTATGGAGGAGGTGGGTATGGAGTTGATAAGGATTAATCCCAGTATTGTGTTGGGTCCTCTGCTCCAGCCCACTTTGAACTTCAGCACTGCTCATGTTTTGAAATATTTGACTGGTGAGCTAATATTATCCTAATTCCTTTCTGCTTTCCCACTCATGCCATGCTATGAGATTAATTGTTTTAATTTGGCGTAGGGTCGGCGAAGACATATGCAAACGCAACTCAGGTATACGTGGATGTGCGAGATGTGGCGAGAGCGCATATACTGCTCTACGAAAATCACTCTGCCTCTGGTCGATATCTGTGTGGAGAAAGAAGCCTGCACAGAGGAGAGCTCGTGGATATGTTAGCACAACTGTTCCCACATTACCCAATTCCTACCAAGCATGGATTTTTACTATTGCCATTGCTCCCTTCCTACTAACATTGAATATTTATGATATGATTTGTGTTTTCACAATGTTCGTCTTCTCTTGATTTTCTTCACTGTAGGTGTTCAGATCAGGAAAATCCAAGGAAAGTGGCATACAAATTCAGCAATCAAAAGCTGAGGGAATTGGGTCTCTCATTTGCGCCCATAAAAGAGTGTTTGACTGATACAGTAGCCAGCGTCAGGGATAAGGGATTTCTTCCCTAGCTATGGACACTAAGAACAAGAACTGCATTACAACCTGCTGCTACGGACATCACTCTTTATTTTTTAACTGCGACATTATTATTCTCACTCAGTAGTTGGATACTATAGCATTCCACATCTCACATTTATATCCATATTGTAGCATTAGACAATGTCCACTAGTCTGCAACAAGGCCTGCCAGGCACACTTTTATTTCTAATTTCCTTACCAAAGGAGAGAAATGCATCATTTAAAGCTTTCCATTAAATGGCCTATTTTTATTCTTATTGAAACAATTTAAGCTGATTGATTTATTGGTTGTAATCTTTGCTCGTCTGTTTTGTACAGTCTTTTCTTGCAGTTTTTAACTGTCGTAAAATGCATTCTTATAATATTTATATAAAAAAAAATAAGCTGGTTTATAGTAAAGTTTTGAGTATTCTACATTAATGTTATAAGGTTGAATTAAGGAAGGAGGGTTGTGTGTCTCATTTAAACAATATATAAGATAAATGTAAAAACAATATATAAAATAAGTGCAAAAACAATCTTGTCATCCCTTTGTTTAAATCCGTGCATAAATGTTAAACTATCGACTAAGCATTTCTTGACATGATCTATCTGGTTTCATTTAATTGAAATAGCAATGTCTAGTGACTAAAGCCTATAAAATGTTGAAGAAATCTCATTTGACTTAGAAAGACATACAATATGCAAGCTAAACAATCAATCATACAACTTTGATTTTACTATGAGTTAAATGTAAAGCATGAGCATTATACAAACTAACTATGGAATATGTAAAGAGAACCCTTCCTCTTAAATAAACCATTCTAATCTAAATTGTGATTGACAAGACAATGGAAAAAGGGAGATAATTTTTTAATTTTTCCTCCATAGTGTCCATGCATCTTTGAACTATACGTATACAATAAAAGTCCACTTTACTTGAAATAACAAATTAAAATGTTATCCACTCATGAGAATAGAAGATTTTTAGTCAAAGTTTTGAAGCTAACCCTAAGACGGCATACAACAAATTCATCGCAAGCAATTCAACAACGGAAAATTCACCGCCAACCATTCACCATGGGAAAATTCACCGCCAACCATTGCCACCTCCTAAATTTAACACATAGGAAATACACAATCAACAAACATTGGGTATGAACATTCCCTAATAAAACACTTAATTTACCACCTATGTTTGTACACGAACCTTTAGAAGATCGAGAGTACAAATCTCTTAACATTAATAATAAGAATATCATGTTTTGAACGTCCAAAATGTGGTGGCCAATGAGAGTTCAATACAATTTCATGTTATTTGCTAGTATCTCCATCTATGCCTTTTAAATGTATGCATGGAAAAATCATTTGCTTGAAAGTACTTGAGACTTTATTAATATATGAATGCATCACTATCATATGAGATTGTTATGTGCCCTCTCCCTATGGCTTTGTGGCACTTCAATGTATGATGACAAAGGTGACCCAAACACACTTTAAGATATTTTATAGTCGTATTTGTTGATTTCCTATATGAGGATGAGCTATCAACAAATTTATTTCCACTAGCCTTAAAAGAGTATGCTATTGAGTGTTTTGTTTCACTCATTGAGGGACTATTCACACAATTGGTGGTTTGATAAATGTTTTCTTAAAGAAATTTTAAGTTAATATTAGCCTTAAGTGTTATAATTGGTGTTTTAACTTCTAATCCTCATGTTCACCCACATATTATATCACTTATGAGTGTATTCACACCTTTCACATACAATCCACATTTATTGCACCCTCCTTGATCAAACATCCATTCCATCGACAAATTTCACTCTTATGTTATCCTAGGTCATTCCTATAGGTGATCCAACTAAACATACTCACATAATTGTTGCTATGTCTCATTATTTGTTGCTATGTCTCTTTATTTGAAGACATTCAATTGTGTTTATTTCATCATCCTCTCATATCTAATATCCTCAACTAAAAGCATTCAAGAAGCATTTTACTATAGGAATCTTTTGAGTTGGTGTACCAGAACATATCAAAATATACATAGTTATCCTAGGACCAATTGCACAACTAAAGATTGATGTTTGTGGTCATGAACGTGATCATAAAGCTAGTCCTCTTCCAAGGGTTGACTCAAGAGACCTTGGCCCCTAACGATCTAGCAACCATCAACCCTCTAAAAGAATTTTTTGAATACCCCTAGTCCTCATAGTAGAGCAAGAATTAGCAAACCAAGCAAACCAAAGAGCAAAAGCACAAAACCAATAAGATAAATCCATGCAACAAAAGACATCTACAAGCTCAATTGAACCCAAACAAAGACATGTCTTACCCAAAGTTTGAGGCAAAACAAGGATAATGAGTATCTACTTTTATTACTAAGACATTTAAATTCCAAAGTCTCAATTAAAGTTTTATATTATCAACCCTAAACATAAATACCATTTACAAGCTCTTAATTTAACATTTAATTTTAATACACTCTTGCAACTATCATCTATTAATCTAGATTAGTTTACAGTTCTATGTATTATTTTATTTGGTTAACCTCCATTACGAAAAATTTATTTTCCATTATAATTATGTATGAAGACTAGTATTGATTTTTTTAGTTTTTTTAAATCAAAGGCGAAATACGTGTACTCCCTGGACATTTTGCTTATATCCAATTCATTTTTTTATCTAAATCAAAACCCACTAAAGTATTCTGAGTTTAAAACTTACTTTTGCAATAGATGAATTAGTCAATTACTAGAATCATTTTGTACTACTGATACTAGAACATAATTAATTCACCATGTAAAACGTCAAATTTAAATATGTTAGTTAAACCAACTTAAGATAGTTTTTAATTATTATTTTTTCTTAAGTGTAAAATAACTCTACATTATAGTAGAAGAATAATACAGAATTAGCAGTGTCCATTGCAGAATTGTAGCAAAAATTGAACCATATTATTTTAGATCTTTTATTTTTGTGGGCATTTTCATTATTTAGTAGTATTTTTAAGAGTGGTCATTCTTCTATTACTTTTTTGTTCAATCACAAAGCCAGAGGAGGCTAGTATAGGGAAGAATGGACAAATTTTAAAAAAAAAAAAAAAAACCACTTCCATCTTTTCATCTTCTAATCTCTTTCCAAATTTGGAATGCTTTATAAATCTCATCACACAATTATTATCAATGTAAAATGTATCAAAACAGTTGTATGGTGATAATTAAATATAAAAAATACTCCCTCATAGTTTTAAATCCCAAAAAACTAAAATACCTAAATCATCCCGCACAATGTAAACCCCTCTTACTTTATGTTCTATCATAGAAATATACCAAAAAGATTTGCTAGCGTTCCACACTAGGGCAAAGACCAATAATGAGCTAAGATAATGGCATTGTGCCTTTTTAGATGGAAATGCTTACACCGGTTACTCTCATTGTTAAGCAGCATCTTGCTCCGATTGCACAGAATTAGAATAGAGATATGAACTGCTTGACACTATACCATGGGCATAGACAAGTGGGAAATAGGGAATTTCTAATAACTTTGGTTTGCTAGAAAGGTCAATCTACTTCAAGATTATACTCTGAAAATACACTGAACACTTCAAAACAAAGTGCTTTAGCAATATGGCTGCATATAATAGAGCTTTCACCCATTGCCACTTCATTCTACAATTACATTAGAAATTTCATCCAATGTAGAATGAAGAAATGGAATTTTGAGCCTTCATATAGTATTGATTTGTCAGTTTGGAACAATATTAAGACCTTGGGACAAATCTTTAGGGCTCACATGTTGCTTTGACAACATATAAACATTCTTCTAGCACACACATTTTAATTTTTCTCGACTAATTTTGTTATTGTTGAAATTTCTAATTATATGAAACTTTAAGAAGGGTGGCATTTTACCAATCATTGAAATAGAAAATCTTGAACACTCTCGAAAGAAAAAGAAAACAAGGATGCTAAAGATTACTAGCAACACAAAAATATGAAATATGTTGAAAGAATTCGAAGAGCACAACCTAAAATCCCACTTCTCGAGACCCACATGATTTATAAGCAAATGCATTGATTGTTGTGAAGCCAAACTCAACAACCCTTTCCTACACACTCCCAACCTACTTCAAATTGATAAAAAGAGAAATGTGCACCATGTTCATTATATTCACTCGTAATAATGATGCTTGTGCCACTCCGATTCCAAACTCTGCATTGGCCCCATATCGCATAATTGTAATATAACGAAAATGAACCACCTGTCACACATTACAAATAGATGAATTAATAGGAAAACATGGGTTTTGGACCGAAAGAATGGGTCTGGATTGTTTTTTCGTATAGAAACAATCGTAGAGTCTGCACGTATTTTGAAATTAATTTTTAGTTGCTATTGTACCTCTTCAATTTGACAACTAGAAAGTACACAATGATAGTGGAAGGAACGGACAGTTGGCATGAACATTCCACACAACCCGGAAGTAAGGATGAATCCGATGACTAGCTAGGTGACTTGACAGACGTATAAGAAATAGAAAGCGCTAAGAAGGGCAATTGGCGGGCGCATTATAAAAATCAAATTGGGCGTGGGTTTGAGTTGGGCTGAATATTCTCTCCAAAACCGGCCCGTTGTTTAAGTGAGTCGGTGAAGCGTCTAACTGTGCCGTAGTTAAACACCGTTTGTTTTGGAAGCGTCAACGAGGATGGCGACACCCTTAGGTCCACTGTCCACAAATCAGTTTGTGAATCTTGATAATCCACTGCAGTCTGCGAAAACATGATGTAATTCTCCCTATAAATAGGCGCAACATATATATAAAAACACACAGGAAATATGAAATTGGAAATTGGAAGCGAGATGGAAAGTGTGTGTGTAACAGGAGCAGGAGGGTTCATTGCCTCCTGGCTTGTCAAGATGCTCTTGAGCAGGGGCTACAGTGTAAAAGGAACAGTCCGCGACCCTGGTCAGTATTTATATTTACTGTTTATAATTGCACTGCTAGTTATTAACAGGGGACCTCATCCCCTGCATTAATGTAAATATTTATGAGCTATTTCAACTAGTTATCAATGATGAGGATTATATGCGCAGATGGTAAAAAGTATGAGCATCTCAGAAAGATGGAAGGGGCAGAAGAGAGGCTACAGCTTGTCAAGGCTGATATTTTAGACTATGACAGTTTGATAACAGCTATCAGAGGGTGTAAAGGAGTCTTTCACACGGCTTGCCCTATTATTGAAGATCCGGTAAGTCCCTTTTAAAATCATGCAGGTTGTTTATTCAATTGATTAGCTGATCAATATAGATTTGTGGGATTTTTACTGTCTAAGAACTGGTCTGCACTGGACTCGGTCTCTCTGCCCTGCAAATTATGTGACATTTAATCTGGGCACACTTAAATGGTTGATTTTAAATTAATAAGAGATTTGATGGATGGGCACAGACAGAAGTGCTGCAGCCGGCTGTGAAGGGCACTCTAAATGTGTTGAAGGCCTGCACCGAAGTGGGAGTGAAGCGTGTAATCCTCACGTGCAGCATCGGTGCCATTTACCTCGACCCTAACAGGAATCCGCAAGACATAGTCGATGAAGACTGCTGGAGCGACCTTGATTACTGCATCCAAACCAAGGTAAATTAAATGCACCATTTTAATTTGTATAGCTCAAAGATTTATGGATACATTTCTTAAGCTCCATTATTGTTCTCTTGGCTCAGAATTGGTATTGCTATGCAAAGACAGTAGCAGAGAAAGCCGCGTGTACGTATGCAGAGGAGGTGGGTATGGAGTTGATAAGGATTAATCCCAGTATTGTGTTGGGTCCTCTGCTCCAGCCCACTTTGAACTTCAGCACTGCTCATGTTTTTAAATATTTAACTGGTGAGCTAATATTATCCTGATTCTTTTCTGCTTTCCCACTCATGCTAATTGCTATGCTATGAGATTAATTGTTTTAATTTGGCGTAAGGTTGGCGAAGACATATGCAAACGCAACTCAGGTTTACGTGGATGTGCGAGATGTGGCGAGAGCGCATGTATTGCTCTACGAAAATCACTCTGCCTCTGGTCGATATCTGTGTGGAGAAAGAAGCCTGCACAGAGGAGAGCTCGTGGATATGTTAGCACAACTGTTCCCACAGTACCCACTTCCTACCAAGTATGGATTTTTACTATTGCCATTGCCCCCTTCCTATTAACTCTGAATACTTATGACATGATTTGGGTTTTCACAATGTCCATCTTCTCCTATAGGTGTTCAGACCAGGAAAATCCAAGGAAAGTGGCATACAAATTCAGCAATCAAAAGCTGAGGGAATTGGGTCTCTCATTTACGCCCATAAAAGAGTGTTTGACTGATACAGTAGCCAGCCTTAGGGACAAGGGATTTCTTCGGGCTGGCTTAACCAGCACACTCTAAGCGTTGACCGCTTAGATGGCTGATGTGGGCACTCTAAACCTTCCATTTCTTTTACTATTTTCCGTTCCTTTGTCTCTCCTCTTGACTGTTTAAGCTTGAATTCAGTTTTGAATCTCTCCCGTCGAATCCATTGAAACGCAGCCCGCACATTTCTGTCCTATCATTTTGCGATGCATATTGAGCGTGGCTAACAGAACTTGGCATACAGATAGTGTTGTTGGTATTCGCTTGCCCTCACAAATGCTTTGGCGCTGCATGGATCAGATTCTGCTTCCACTTCATCAAAGTGGCTATCTTCTAACGCTTCATAGTTTACTGAGTTCATCTAGAATTCAGAAGAGTCTCTTCAGGCGGTGAGGATCATCGTTGCTGTGCAGTAGAAGGAAATGCTTGCATCTATCCGGTGATTTCTCCAATTTCTACTTCGACTAATATTTAAGCTTCTTATTTTTGTCCTCTCGTTAGATAGCTCCTCCGAAATTGGTCAAGAGCTTAATATTGTAATGTTGGCGCTGTAACTCTACTCATGCGCAGGCCTCATATGAAGTTGCCTATCTCCTCCTATCGTGAAAATTGGCAGAACAAAATTTTGATATCCAAAACCACCGTGAAAATCTTGTTGGAGTCCTTTTAGTTCCCAGCATCTTGTAAAGCAATATGTACACATTTTTAAAAGAAAATAAATTTTCGTTAGGCATTAATTTAGGTTGATTAATTAAATATGCAGTTAATTAAGTGTAAATTAATTTGTTAATCAATGTTATTTAGACTTAATAAATTAGATTAATTTTAATAGAGTTGTTTTTTAAAAATAATTGTATTAGCGAGGATTTTTACTTCTATCATCAAAGAGTAATATGTATAATTATAGTTCTGATTAACTTGATTTATCTTCACTTCTTTTATTTTATTTTTAATCTAAAGATCGGTAGCATTTAAGGATATGTTAATTTAAGGAATTTCTCTTATTGTTAGAACTAGACATGTTCTCCTAGGTCAACTCCCTCCCTTAAAATGAGTAAACAATAGAAGAAATCACTCCTGAGTCATTCTCCTAAGATGATTTTGGAGATCTAGATTCCTTTTATTATATCAATTGAAGTGTCTTCTTCCCTAAATGTGAATAAGAAACAATTGGATGGTCAACCAAATTCAAATAAATATCTTTAAATACATAAAGTTATATAGCAATAAATTACATGAATACTTTTTTATTTGGTTCAATGGCTCTAGGAAGGAAAGTAAAGTGTAGGATTGGAGAAAATTTGAGTTAAAGTTTAGTTATGGTTCAAAAGTTATCAAAAAAATAGTAAACAAATATATTTCGGCCATCAAGACAAAAAGGTGCAAAAATTAATGAAACATTTATGGATAGTACATAGATAGGTATAATAAATGAAGAATACGTGGGGATGTGGATCAATTTTGATAAGGTATGGATAAAGGATTTGGGAATATGTAAAAGTGGAGTAGCAACATGGGGAAAAAGCTTGGCTTCACACAAGATTATGACATTTTTCAATGTGTATATGTATCAAGACATTCTCTTAAAATGGACAAAAAATACTAAATAGGTAATGCCATTAGAATACAAAAATCATAATTACAACTTTATATTAGATAATCTAGGCTAATCAAATAAATGTAAACAATGAATATAAAATTAATTTACATGTAATTAGGGAACAATGATGAAGAATAAAAGTTGAAATTTTGTAGAATCCAATTATAAATGCTTTGATGGGTAAGAGTCAATTATGACCTATGGTCATTATTTGATTAAAATTTTGTGTTGAGATCTCATTCATCTTCATCTTCCTTGTGTCAAACTATCAAGGTGGTGATTACAAACACCTTTTTAAGGAGATTTCTAGATCACTACAATCAAGTTATATTATAGACAACATGCACAACCATATAAATGGCTTAAATATAGTTGTCCAAAAATCCAAAATGATAATAAGTGCACATTGAATGCCTTAAAATACTAAGACACAATAATAGTTTACACAAAATATGTGCCAAGTCAACCCATAATGGCTAGTAGGAAAGGGTTGTAGCCTATAAATTCATATTTAAAATTTAAGAGTTTGGGATCAACCTTAAGCCACTAAAGATTGACCTATAATAAAAATGTATAAGTTTTGAGGCAATAAATGAATGGTGTGAACATGGCTTTGAATGTAGGATAATAAAAAATGTGTAAATAGTGAATTTATAAGAATGCATGAATAAGGATGGGATAAGGTTGAATGCATTGAAATGGTTATAAATTAATATAAAATGGATTGGGATAAGCATAGAATCATAAGCCAAACTTGTCATTAAATTAAAATAATCCATCAAAATACCTATTGATGTGTTTTTTATGCACTTTTCAACACAGGGAGTGCATAGGTGCACTACCTCTCTTGAAAGACAATCTTCCACAATCGAGTTGCAGAACACTATCCCAAGGTCTCTCGGATGTCAGGTCATGATGATGCTTAGATACCTCAGTAGTTTGATGTGATTTGCTGGAATCACAAGGCGGCCTTACAGAAATACAAAGTAAGGGCACAAAGCATGAAATTGGATCTTCGAAAAGGGAGTTTTTAGCATGAAAGCAGTTATGCGTTGGCTGTAGGTTCAAACAGCAATCTCAAACTCCATCTGGTTGTTAGATTTGGCTTTATAATGTGCAATGAACCTTGGTATTGTTCAGTTTCTAAAAAAGTGGAAAAAGGGCGAAGGGGAAGAAAAGTTCCTAAGTCTGAAACTTGCAATGAATAGTGACAATGGAGTTCCTGCAATGGACAATTCCTTAAAACAATATCCCACTTAACCAGGGATTTCACAGTATCATGGAAATTGTGCTATCTTTTAAGGGCTACAGATTTTTATCATTCATCCACCACATACATGCATGAACTAAAGATAAGTTTTGGGGCAACTTTAATCAAGTCCAGGCTAACTTTGCATAGCTATCTACCTTCAGCAAACAGCAAAAAGTATGGACTAAGGGATCATCAACAGTGCAGGAATTTTCATAAACACCAAACAGCATTCCTAAGATTTACCCAAATGCAATAAATAGCTAACTAAACAGCAAAGAGATCTAAGGTAAACATCTAATATTGGAGAAGTGAATCAAATGACATGAGAGAAAACAAGGAAATGCACCAAGTCAATGCTATTTCTTATAAATTTCTGCAGCATGTCTTTACAACAACTCAACTCTCTCATTTGCAAATGAGAGAAGTGCTCTATTTATAGTTTCCCAAAAGTCAAATGAATGGCCAAGATTCATTACAATTGTGTGGCCAAGATTCATTACAAAATAGGGTTTCACCTACCCCCTAATAGATTTACAATTTTAAAACATTCTTTGTCCTTTCCCTATTTCGTCATCTAGTGGATGACACTATTGCTTTTCGTCCCGTAGCTAATTGTTGTTTTCTTGGCTGTAGCTACACTTCTGGGAGGTCTTCTTCTTTGGCTGGGCTGTCTTGTTGCTCCCCGGAGACTGCATGCTCTATGTACTTGAGGATGATGGCCTGGAGCTTATCTACCTCGAGGACCTCGCATCTTAATGCTTGGTAACTCCATTCTTTGGCGTTCTCTTCCAACCGCTCCCAATCCTCGTCATACTTCGAGCCCTGATCTCTGAATAGCTCTGATCTATCGAAGGCACAGGCAGCGAAACTCAGGAAGTCCATTGTGATATCTCCGGCTGTCCTGTCCTTCATCTTTTCCTCAAAGTATGACCGGACCTTTTCTGCATCCAATTGCACCGTGGGCATATCATGGCCCGTTATCAGCTTAAGGTACTCGGCGCATTCTGCCCGAATTTTTTTGATCCATGCAATATCTGGATCCACCCTGCTCTGGATTTATTCCATCCTCTCCTTTCGGTTGATGAGGTCTCTGCGCCACACGTCCACCAACCAGTGATCCTCCTTCTTTAGTTCTAGCTTTTCTTCCCACGTGCTTTCTGGCATTTGAAGGACGGCTTCAACCCTTGGGAAGGCGGAGTCGTAGATCGCAGGGAAGCCGGTGTAGAGTTTCTTCGTGCTTTCCAAGGATTGAACCAGGTCCAGGAACTTGTTGGCTATCTGCACAACCAAGCCGATTCCTACGTTTCCGACGCTCGCAACTTGCTGGAACCAATCCTCCGTGGTCTTCTCCAAGTTTTTCCTCCTCTCCAGCTTATCTATCTGTTCCTTGGAGAGCAGCTGTGGCGCGACCGTCGAGGTAGTGGGGAGGTCGTCTATTGAAGGCCACTGCTAGATGTAGTCGGTCAGGGCAGCAACCTGTGCCTTTAACTCGTCTTTGGTGACCTTGTCCTGTTTAATCAGATGCACCACCGTGGCCACTGACTCCTCCAGATGTCCGACCTTCTGTTCCCTGGTGGCTATCCCTAGGTCGATGGTGGAGATATTGTAACTAACTCCGGCCTAGCCAACAGTTGGTGTCGCTACTTGTGCTGCCCGGGAGCCAGAAGCGTCCATGGTTATCTTGGAACGAACCTTAGGCTTCTTCTCCTTCTTTGTGGTGGCTAGAGATCGAGCCAAGATGGCTTCCAATCTCGATCTCGGGTCGCTCAGAACAGGAGTAGTCTTTTCAAGCTGCTTCTCCAGCCAATCGGGCATGGCAAACTTGTCCTTGGGTGCATCATGGTTGCCTTCACCCTTTTCAGTTAGAGGCAAGACTTCTGTCTCCTTTTCCTTTTGAAGCTCTTCTTTTTCCTTGGCAGCATCCTCCTCCTCGTCAGAGTCTTGATAAAACACGAGGCGTTTAACGGGTGCCTTGGTGGTCAATATCTGGGTGGGATCTTCTTCTCCTGCCACCTCTTCTTCTTTCTTTTCTTCAACAGCCTCGGCCTCGGGGCTCTTCACAATGTGGGTTTCAGCCTCAGTGATATCCTTTGTAGGTTGCTCTTCTTGTGGCTGTCCTTCTTCATCACGTGGCGACTGTTCTGTCTCTTCCCCAACATCTTTTGGCTGCTGAGCCAACTCTTCTTCCTCGTCTTCATCGAAGACCCGAATAATTTCCTTGGCACCAGAGCCATCCTCTCCATCCCTGCCCTCGGAAGAGCCTGTCTCTTCTTCCTCGTAGGCCACCTCGTCGATGGTTATGTGCCCATATTCAGGTGGCTCATAATAATCATCGGCCTCCTCTTCGATAGGCTTCGAAGTCTCTTGTTCTAGCTCCTCCAACTCTTTGGAAATCTGTATTGTGGCCTCCATGGCTGGCGGACCTGTTGGCGGTTGCGAAGGCTGAGCTGTTGCGAGGAGGCGGGGCGGGAGACAGCACAGGTGAGGTCCATTAGGAGTTAAAGGCTTGGGAGAGATTCTTGGTCTGGTGTAGCTTCAGGCACGGTGGAGGAGCTGGCGGGTACTATGGGTGCGGGCGAGGTAATGGGTATGGCGGCCCGAGGAAGGGAGTGGTCATGCTAGAGGAGGTCAATGATTATTGACCGGTCGAGGTGAAGAGAGCAGGTGAGCAAATGTCCACCGCTTTGTGGAATGAGGCTGACCTAGGCACAGGGCCAGGTAGCACACCCGAGTTGGGGGAGGAAGGAGCAAGGGAGGTTGCGCCTCTGTTGTAGCCATTGTCTGCTTGAGTCTCTTGGGGGATGAGCCTCCTGTGCCTTTTGCTACTTGCTCTTTGGGGTCCGCAAACTGTGTTGTTTCTGCTTCCTTTCTTTTTTGGGACCTGGGGATGGGGGGAGACTTGGAAGTCTCACCAGCTGATGGGGAGGCGGCAACGTCCTCCGTGGCGCTTGGCTCACTTTTGAGCGCTTCATAAGTTAAAGTCACCCCCCTGTCGCTTCAGTTGTGCCACTTGCCCATCAACCCACTCCTTAGTGCGAGCTATAATTGGCTGGGTGATGGTATCCAGGTCCTCGACCTCTTGTTCGTCCCAGTCGATGGAGGGGATTGCCAGGTCGGCAACCGCAGGGTACCTCGGATGCACAAGGGTGGACTCATCCTCCTCAAGTTGGTCTGGCACTGGAAACAGCTGCACTCTCCTCAAAAACTGTACTGTCATTCGCATGTAGTGTCTCATGCGGACCTCCTTATCATCTTTACAATCTGCCCAGAAATCTTCGACATGGTACTTGTGGGCGTATGCCGGCCCTAGCACCTTCCTGACATGGCCGTGTGGGTCCATTCGTGGGCGAGCAATGTACCATTCAAAGTTATATTCTTTGAGTTCCTTTTTCGAGTTGCCGACACATTGAGATGTTTGCAGTCGATATAGGCCTTGGCCGAGGGTCATGGGATAGGGGATCCCTGCTACATGCTTCTGGCCGAAGACCGCCTAAATGTGCTGGAGCTGCCGGGAAAGCTCCAGGAGAATGATTTGGTCGTTCGGGTATCTCGGCAACTTGTTCGGTTGTTCTGTGAATCCCTGGGCACGGATGTAAGTGAACTTGGGGAATTGAATATATAAGAAGGCATACTCCTTCAAGAGTGCCCTGGCGCTGTGGGATACCCTTCTCTCGAAGTCCCCAGCTATTAATCTAATGATGTGGCCAATGAAGGCATCATTGACTCGGCAGTACTCCCTTTTGAAGTAGCGGTATTGTAGCTGAGGGTACTGGTCAAAAGGTTTAAGCCCTCATTTGTGATCCTGATCCGGCACCATAAATAGCCCACTATATTGTCTCTGACCTGCCAAGGAGTACACCAGGTACGAGGTCATGTAGAACTTTGAGCTTTTCTTGAAATTTACAAACTGCTCGTGGAAGCAGTTGCTGATGATGCCTCCCCAGTCGAATGAGATCTTAGTTTTTACGTCCTCATTCCCTCGTATGATTTGTTCAACGTAGTAAGCCATCCACTCTTGGAAGTAAGCGGCCGTTGGGAGACCCATGACCCTGCTTAGCATAGTCACTAAGTCGTGATAATCCTCGTGGAAGTCGCTGCGGAATAGCTCTTGGGGAACCTTTGCAGCGTTGCCCCATTTCTCCTTAAGCTTGTAAATGTTAATTGACTTCTTGCAACCCAATGGATTGGCATCCCATGCCGCCTGACACTGCTCCAACGTGGGGATCTGCATATGTGGGAATGTGGGAATGTGGAAGGTTTTTGTGATTCCTTCCGGAGACATGTCGGCGAGGATATTCCCCTCTTTGTCCACGATTGTTCTGGTATCCATCTGGTAGGCTTCTCGGCAAGCCATTACTAATTCAGGTGCTATCAGAGACGGAGGGAAGCCGACAGCCTTGGCGATTCCACTTTGGCGTATCAACCTGGCGTTCTTTGTTTTAGGGTCTACCTTAACCCTCTAGGTGAACTCATCTATGTCCACCTGGCCGATATTGGTGTCTGAGATCTCTCTCCAGTCAGTCGAGACCTTCGACTGGAGCGGCTCACCCTGGAATTGGAACTTCATCTGATCTTTATCCTCCTTCCCACGAGCGGCCCTTTCGGATTTCCTGCCCTTGTCCTTTTCGGCGGAGGCCCCTAAAGTTCCTACAGTCGATTCCATATATCCTGCAAGCAAACGGGCGAAGTCAGCACAACAAAACACTAGTGACGTTAATGTTAGTCCGCATTGTGAGCATATCATCTAAATAACCATTCAAATACATCATGAATTTAATCCTCAGATGATATCGATTTCATTTTAGGGCATTTGGAAAATCTGGGCCCGGAGGGCTGGACTTCCCTGGCAAGAATGCTGTCAGGGAGGGAAAACATGACCGAAAGTTCCCGGAGACCCCCGTTGGTCAGATTTTGACGTTTTAAGAGACCCAAGATGGAGAACAGCATGATTTAGAATGTGGGTCGAAGTCAGATTCTCAATTTGAATTGGTTTGGATTG